>WFKH01011925.1:38864825-38877735 GCA_016163765.1 Magallana hongkongensis
CTGCTTGGTCCGATTTTTTTGTTATTAGGCCACACCAATTTGATTTCTTGGTCTTCGAATTCTAAGCAAAAAAATATTGGGGCGAGCGGGCGATTTACTAATTTTAAAATCAAAAAACTGAAATTTGAAAATTTTGGGGCGACATAAAAAAAATTTAGGCGAGCGATTACATTTTATTTTAAAATGTCATTTTTCCTTTGCAATACATGTAAAAAGCAGTGAAAAATTGGTGACCGTATTCGCATTATTGTATCAGACCCCTCCTGATCGCTAATTCTATCCACACATGCTGGCATTATTTACTTATATAATCTACCGGGAAATGTTTGGTATGATCAATGTTAAAAAGGGCAATCATTACTAATAAAAAAAATAAAATAACCAAAAATGGAGCGGGAAACGGAACTCAAATTTCCAGGTGCGGGATTTAATTTTTAATATTATTTTTTGGAAAGCCCTTAGTCACGTGCGCGCGGATCCGGCGACCAAGAAATCAAATTGGTGTGGCCTTACAGTTAAAATAATTTTCCATACAAACCAATTATCTTAGAAAGTTATTGACTTTTTCCTATTTACGCCAGCAGAATCGGTCTCCTTATAAAGTTAGAAATATTCAAAGTAAATAAAAAAAATTTCTTTTTGGGCAAACGAAAAAACAAACCAAAATGCATCATGGGAATGTTTAGAAAAGAGAACCGTTTGGTTTCGTCCCCCGAATGATTTGGGTTATTCAACCCGCAAGCTACATGTATGCATCGACTGTAAACAAAGCAATCTTCAGAAATATTAGCGAACAAAACGTACACAGGTTTATTTGTAATCTGCCTGAAAATTACGACCTTTATTTATAGCGATGTCAAAGTCGTAATACAACCATACTCGTCTCAACATCAGGGGTGAATTTTAACATGAGGCGAAATAACGCGATACCCTTTTATGTCGTTTGTTTTGTTGACAAATTTTGTACATAATATACTTAGCATAACCATCGTTTAAAAGCGTGCACAAAATATGATATAAAATCGGACCAAGCAGCTTTAACAGGTCGGGTACACTACCTTATATGGATAGCATTATTTAACATGTGACAATATTAACGTCAACCAGATTCTCCAATCCAGAGAATGAGTCGCAAAGCATGACGGTCTACTACGTGTTTACGATTCAACAGGCACACGTGGTTTTTGTCGGTTTTATACCCAATATTTAATTGCTTGCCGGAAAATTTGTACAACTTGTTTTTTACTTTAAAAGGTAAAAAAGGAAAGATTAAGTACCAAAGACATTGTTCCATGCTCACATTGAAAAATACTGTTGTTTTAGTTTATCAATTGTTGCTTCAAAAATTGATCAGTATCAAAAGTATGGCAAACACACGCATACAAGTACAAATAGATTTTGATAAGAAAAAAACTGCATAATTGTTTAATTATTGGTGACTTTATCATTTTACAACAGAAATAAATACAGGTAACTGTACATTTTTAACATACGTATATAGCCACGGTAATAAAAATGCACAAACATACAAATACAGAAGCACAAGTTATGTAGCATGTAGTATTTTGTACGCTAAGTATTCTGATGAGTGTTGCCAGAGACATAAATTATGTTAATTATGTCTCTGGTGTCGCTGAAGAAAATTTCAAAGCGCATTCTACTAATGTTGTCCCAAACCTGGGGTATCACGTGAAAAACGTACTCACTGCTTCTAATTCAAAAGGACAAACCTCTCTTTGAACTTTGACAATAGGGTATTTAAATAGGTTGATATAAGGCCTCATAAGCAATATTTTTTAAATGTGAGCATAGAAATAAAAGATCAGACATAATTTTCCATATTTATTTCATAAATTCTGAAAAATCATTGAAAATGAGTTTCCAAAGGACAATTCAAAATGGTATATATTTTCATTACGCTCTGTATACACTGAAACTTGTAGTAGCCCACAATGCCTTGCAACTCATTTACCTGATTGGTCTGTCGATAAAAGTAAACAGATAGCTAACTTAGTATGCAAATTTATGCCGACGTCACAAAATCTAGTGGTCTCGACTTGTTTAAGATTAACTCAAAAATGAAGACTTTTTTCCCTTCAAATCTGTTGTCTAAAAAGCAAAATACAAATATAAACGTGGATGTCTTCAAGGAACCATCATACTTATCGTTAAAGATTAATTGATTTTTTATAAATCTTAAAAACGTGATTAACTAATAACTAGAACTCTATTTTTTTCTTAGTTATACATTTATAGTGTTTAAACATGCACATGGAAAAAAGTTAATAAAATTCATCAATACTTCCCAAAAGATGATATCAAAATCGAAAATCTGCAATTATTGGACTGGGGCCAAGTGTATAATATATGTTGATGTCAAATACGGAGGATTTTTTTTCATTACTTCAGTTCTATTAATTGGCCGAAGGGAGAACAATGACCCCTTGTGTTCGGAGTCCGCCCCTGCAGTTTGTCAGGAATTGCTTAGATCAGATCCCAATGTCTGTTCTAAGGAGTGCATAAAGTCCATGTGTCCGGTGTCCTGTGGAAAATGCAGTACGTACAATTTAAAAATTAAGCATTTACTTGAACGATATGCATAACTATATTATGGATATTATGGTGATATACTATAAAATGCCTTTTTTCACAATGTATCACATTTATTTGTATATGACAATTGACAGCTTAAGTGTTTAAACAACAATAAAACAGCTACTAATATTTCTTTTTTACAGCTGCTTGTTCCGATTTTTTTGTTATTACAGTATCAAATAATTTTCCATAAAAACCAATTATCTTAGAAAGTTATGGACTTTCTCCTATTTACGCCAGCAGATTCGGTCTCCTTTTAAAGTTAGAAATATTCAAAGTAAATGAAAATAATTTCTTTTTGGGCAAACGAAAAACCAAACCAAAATACATCATGGGAATGTTTAGAAAAGAGAACCATTTGGTTTCGTCCCCCGAATGATTGGGGTTATTCAACCCGCAAGCTACATGTTTGCATCGATTGTAAACAAAGCAATCATCAGAAATATTAGCGAACAAAACGTACACAGGTTTATTTGTAATCTGCTTGAAAATTACGACCTTTATTTATAGCGATGTCAAAGTCGTAATACAACCATACTCGTCTCAACATCAGGGGTGAATTTTAACATGAGGCGAAATAACGCGATACCCTTTAATGTCGTTTGTTTTGTTGACAAATTTTGTACATAATTTTTTCACTGAAATTTGGCTTAATTGACCGGGAAAACTACTGCAATGTCCATTATTATGCATATACTTAGCATAACCATCGTTTAAAAGCGTGCATAAAAATTTGATATAAAATCGGACCAAGCAGCTTTAAAAATGGAATTAGTTATGAAATGTCATTCTATTTCGTTTTTTTATTGGTTGATTCTATTTTTCTATAATTTATATCGGAAGTAAAAAGGCAAAAAAAAAAAAAGAAAAACCTTGAACTAATAATTCCTTTCTCCACCAGAACTCTGTTACAATTGCCCGTATGTAGCCGACTCCGATTTATGTAACGCAACATCGTTATGTACTCATGATGAGGCGAGTACACTTTACTTGAAACTGAAACTGCATTGTCTTTTTCCGGATATCATGGGTTGTTTTTTTTATTTCTAAAATAAAGATACATTGAAGCTCAAATTATTAAATGTTCTAGTGCAGAAGTTGAAACTATTTAGATAAAAATGCCGAACGAAATTTTTTTTAATATTATTTTGCCCTAGTATTTTGTACTGTATTGAATAAAAGATTTTTTAATAACTCTATACTCTAGAACTAAGGTTTAACTAGGTCGTTTCTTAACTTCAGTTATGTTATGGACTTGAAACTGTCAACTCTTACCACGAACATGGGTTCAGACTCGGATGTGCTCCACAACCGGTTAGTTGATCGTTTATTTCTTTAATGTATTTAAAAAAATCCGCTAAGACCTTATAAACTTTTTACCAAAATTGCATGTGCACTCCTTGCTATATTTACCATTTAGCTTAAATATTGGACAACACTAATAAGTTTGTATCTGGGATTAGTAGTTTTTTGAAAAGTTTATCTCTAAAGTAGAATATGAAATATTTATAACTATTAAATAAAACGCCCAGATTACAATTCCTTGAGAGTAAAATTTTTTTTTTTTATTTTTATGTATTCCCCATATAGACAAATTTAAACATTTATCCATTTATTATTGCAATGCCAAATTTTTATTGATAACTGGCTACAATATAATGAAAAAAATACGTTTGTATCTAAAAGGTTTGCGATTCGATTGCAACAATATCAACAAATACATTTGGAAATAGGGCCACGCGAACTCTAGTCGGTGGCTGTTGCCATGACAACCTGTGTAACACTCACATTAAGAAAATAACAACAACAACCAGCACAACAACAACGACGACGACGACAACAACAACAGTAGCACCTACAACAACGCACAATTGTAAGATTTCATTATAAAAGATGTAATTGTGGAATACTTCATGGACGAACTCTACTTCTACACTCTAATGTATTCTTGAAAAAAAAACCCATATCGTTATAATATACACGCTATCAACTAAGAAAAAAGAGTTTTCTCAACCCTTTGATAATGAAAGGAGGAATATTGTTTTTCATATTTACTTCTTGAGTAAACTATTTTAATTTATTTTCACAATTACAGACAATGTTACAGTGATGGTTATTAGTAAGCTTTATAAAGGATTATATAAAGGATTACATATTGAAAATGTCGAAATTGTAATATAGATGCCTTACTGTGCTACATGCCCCTCTTATTTATAATAAAGTTAGAAATTGTCATAATGTTCTATTGGTAAATGATTTATTTTACTTTGATTACATGCCATCAAACAATGATTATTTTATTGTTCTAGTGAACCTTTATTTTCTAGATTGCCATTGTCCTTCTGACGGTCACATGTATCATGGACATTGCTTCTTCATCTCTCCAGATAGTTACACACATAGTGGTGCACAGGTTGGCAACAAAAAAATCAGCCAGTTTAAATTGCGGCATATTTGAATATTTGATGGCTTTCTTTTCTCTATTACGTCCATTTGGGGGGGGGGGGGGGGGTTTATTACCAGAGGTTTCCTCGTCGCACCACTCTGATCAAGTGAATTGCAGACTATTTCTTTTTATTAAGCAGGTCATGCATATTTGACAACAGAACATTTTAAATATGATAATTGGGGTTGTGTTTTAGGGAATACGGGATCCTAGTTATTTATGTTAACATTATTTTGCTGACAAATCAAGATTTTGGTAAGATATTTGAGGAATAAACCTAATTTAATTTGAAGTCGGTAAACTGACGTTGTTACCTTTATTATACATGAAATTCTTTTTTATATGGACAAGCATTACTAGAATTGCTTAAAGATAACGATGTAAATCTTTTAAAGATCGTTTGTCGCAGTTGGCTTATCATCAAATCATCAAAGTTCGCCATGGCCCTAAAAATTTAAAATGAAAACATCAAAATAATCATCAAATATGCATGACTGTATATTTATAATTATGTATACTGCATGTAAAGAAATCCGCAAAATACGCTACCTTTTCCGAATAAACTTTCCGCTTTCATCCCTTTATTGAACGCTATTGCTACAACATACACATTTATTTTTTTTGGACAGACATTTTGCCAATCCCGTTGTGCAAGTTTGGCTCAATTTAGTTCCGAAAGTGAACTGGAAACGATTGTAAAACAATTTCGAAGTTCATCTTGGCCTCAATCCGGACGCCGTTTCATTTTGGATACCATATCATCTAGTATGTTAAACTATACCTTATAAATTTATTTAAAAAAAGAAAGATATAATAAATCATATTTTATAGTATGTCTAATTCTTTCTCTTTTACAAAATAAGATATCAGTTACTGATTTGATGGTGTAAAAAAAGCGGGAAATACATGTAGATGTATATAGACATGCATTGAATTCGTTTTTATTTTATAAATTAACTAAATGGTTAAGCTACACATATTTAAATACAGTAACTTTAATTCACGCATGTGGATATTATTTTTTTTATTTTGATTTCAGATCAGTTTTCATCCCGCACTGCTCTGCATATTGACGCCATTTATGACACACGTCGTCACTGGGTTTGGGAATCCACAATGTCCAAAATTTCGCACGATATAACGCGAAACGCAACCAACCCCAATCACCATCCGTGCGGCGCTGTAAGCAGTTGGCTGTGGCGTCCTCATCTCATTGGAATAGAGTGTTCAACGCTACATAATGCTCTGTGTTTGCTCCACTGATTTTCATATTACATACACTGGATATTTCGGTTTTAAGTATATGATATTGTCCTTTTTTTCAATTAAAGTGTGAGAAAAAATTCATATATTATGTATGTGATCTAGTAATTAAAATAGGGACATACTATGGGTCTTGATGAGGTTTTTTTTTAACAACAAAAAGGTCAGAATTGTAAGAGTTGGTGGAGTTGAGAAATGCCTGACCCACAGTAAAACATTCATAACGTCTATTAAGCTATGTTTGTACCGGTTTTATATTTTGTTGTACTTTCGTTGTCGTGAATTCGGTGTTTAAAGTTTATCACAATAATTAAGTTATTGTATGTCCTGCCAGGCTTCTCAGCTATTAGTTGGTTTCAGCGATGACTGCTAAATGGATTCTGTAGATATTCAGACTCTCACAAGAATCCCCTTTGACTATAGATACCGACAAAGTTATTTAAGACCGAGTTATATAGAGACAATTGATGATTTTTGATTAATTCATTTACAACAAAAATGAGATTTTTGTTCGAGCTGGTGAAGTTGGAAGTCGCAAAACCCACAGTAAAACAAATTCATAATATTACTGGCTTTTATTGGAGAAGAAGCAATCTGATTCGATGGCTCGTAATTAAAATAGCCAATGTAAAGTGATAATTGACCGTATAGCAAACAAAGTGTTTCCCAAATTGATTTATACGCGCACACCATCTTACGTTACTTAAATTTGTTGACATTACGTATTTTCAGTTACATGCATATATGTAATTGAAATGTTTAATGGAATATAAGATTCCTGTATATAGATATAATTAATATACTTTACATTTGCTCACATATATTAAATAAACTTAATGAAGTAATTTAACGACGGAACTGAGTTTTTAATTCATCGTCAACATTCGTCAGCTTTTTGTACTTTCTTGCTCAATCAGAAATGAATTTTTTTTTCAAATGTTATAATGAAAAAATTTGTCACGATCTGAAATACCAAGCACAATATGGGTTTTGATTATCAAAATCATGAAAATATACAAAGCAGAATCTGACTATTTCTTGCTTGCTTAATTATGATGATAACGCATTTATTTTATGGTGTTGCAGTGATATCACTTACAATTTTTTTAATGATATAAACAGATTATTATGTTTCTGTACAACACATTTCACTTTTAACCACAATATCAATCATTTAACATGTACTTTTGATATGAATATTTTCATCAGTGAATTTAGATTCACTAACATTTTTCTTATAATAAACCTAAAGGGAAAACTAACTTTATTATCTAGCATTGACGAAATATATGTGTAATAGTAAGGATGAATATAAAAAAGGGAAACCACAGAATCATAAATGCCTGTCAAATGAATGGAGGGCTAGTTTGTTGTTGCTAGTTCCATATTTACAAGTCTTCTAAAACGTAGATGTTTGAAAATATCTCAAAACCTGATTATTTTTTAAAGTCAACAATCAAATTATTGTGTGATGGATCTTACTACCGTTTCAAAAGTTGATAGATTTAACACTTTGTTTCTTACACAATTTGGTGGACAAATCAAGTTATCACATCGTCATATGCAAAGTGTAACGAACAATGAGTCCTCTACAGAATCGATAGACAGATAAACCTTGATATCATATACTACACACTGGCAACGTAACGGACTGGTTCACTTTGATAAGGATAGAAGTCACAAAGGCCAAAACATGATCCTCCAAGGTAAGTTATTTGCAAAACACGACAACAAAATTTCGAGATGCCATTTAGAAGATTAAAATTTTTACAACTGACAAGAAACTTTTGGATCTGTTTTTTGGCAACGGTCGATATGACAATAATGTAACTTATACTACGTATTTACATATTTTTGGCCTTTTTTTGGTAGAAAACTTTTGAAATATTCAACGAGCATATATTGAAATATTTGCATTTTTCAGTGTCTTTGCCTGTGATAACGCTACGTATCGATTTTGTACCATACAGTCCAATAACTTCAAATGACATATAATTGGGGCGCCAGCGGGGCTTCAAATCTATCATAAAGCCCTTCGGGCTTTATTGGATTTCATCACGCCCCGACCAAAATTATTACCTCATAATACTCAAAGAATGATTCCTTATTCCTTAATTAAAGCTAAACTGAAGCTACTAACACTGGACACGGAATACATCTACAAATAGCAGTACTTTCTTAATAGTGTTTATGAAGAAAAATGTATAATAAAGACCCCTCACCCAACAATTTTTTAACAATTTTATCTATCTTCGACATTTTATCATTTTAACCATACATTAACGAGTTGCTTATTTAAGATATTGTATTGGTGTTACTGGTATCGTTTTAAGTCAGTGCTTAAGGCAAAATAATGTACATACCCACTTTCATCACCCGAGAGAAAAAAAATTACAAATAAATATATATTTTCGTCTTACCGGACATAAGACAATATAAACTGTTATTATTCTTACTATTCAAATGAAGTGAGTGGTTTATTTATTATTAATGCGAAAGCCACTTGTTAACTATTCTATTTCGCCGTATTTATAGAGAACAGCAGCGTATACATTTATAGCTTTCACTGGTAAAGAAGTAAATGGTTAATGTATGTATCTTTATCGGTGAAAGTTTTACACAATCTAAACTACGAAGTACAGCGACAAGATACTAGTTATAAACTTGTAACTTGTGGCAATAGATGGGCAATGTTTTTGTTCCAAATGCCACAGCAGCACACGATTCATCTTTCTTGAAAGAGGAATACATTTGTAATGATTATATATGGAACAAAGTGTTTCTTTGAGATTTCATATAATTTGTATGCATATTTGGTAAATAATAATTAAAATAAAATGAAATGAAATGAATTTAAATGAAAATAATTTAAATAATTTTGATCTACTTTATCCAGTAGATAATTTATGAGATATAATACAATTATAAATTATTCTCTTTGTTACTTTTTAGTTATATTTTCACTTCTATACGTCTCCCAACATGTGTTTGCTTGTGATGACGTCAGCACATCCGCCTGTCAGAAGTTTGCCTCACAGAACCCAGCGATGTGTGACTACGGGAGTTGTTACGCCACCCTATGTCCGAGAACCTGTCACAAATGTGGTAAGAAAAGGACAATAACTAAGGTAAAAGATTGCTGGTGTTTCTGTTGTAATTATTCTATCTATAAAGTTTTATAGATTTTATAACTAAATCTGATTTTCTTAAAGCTAACACGTCATGGTGTTCACGGTTTGTATATAACATTATAAGATTCAAAGTCAAAAGGAGGCTACATGATAAAAACACAAATGTATTTTAATTTAGTTTGGTTATTTTTTATTTTACTCTTGCTTTTTAAAAATTTTTTTTATTTACATTTTTCAAAATTCAAGCATATAAAATTTTTATTATTATAATGTCAATTTTTGTTTAATATTTTAAATCACTTTCTTTTCATACCACTTTCATTCACACACTCATTTAAAAACAAAAGTAAAAGGACCTGAGATTGTATATTTAAAATTGATAGAAAAAAACATAAAGAAAAAAAAATATGCATAAATAATATTGATAGCAAATTCCTCTTCTGTATAGTTTAGTAAACTGTTATACAATTATAAACAAAAAAATCTTCCCACTGTGACCAGCGTTTTTCAATTTTTCCTAAGTTGAAATTTTTGAACCGACGCATATTTCTCTATGTTGTATTTAAAACTCAAATGAAGTAATAGCTCAACATAGTTTGAAATCTTATTTTGCTTCAGACATATAAATATGAATTGTTTTGTATATAAAATTATGAAGTTCACAGGTTTATTATCTACATTTAGAGAATTTTATCCAAACAGTATATTGATAGCTATATATACACATACTAAGATTGTTCCACAAGGGTAAAACATTAGTACAACTAAAATTACATGTTGTATTGTTTCTATTTCTTCTTTACAAAAAGTACAGTAATCATTTGCAATGATCTTGATTTTTTTCAAATAATAGTTCACAGTAAAAATTCTGTGTAGAACTCTGTAATGTAGCCATTGAACACATGTATCATTTACTCTTGCTTCATTTAAGTACACAAATACATGTACAACGTTTTCTCGTCTGATTGCATCTACTGCCAATGCAATTAAAAGTATGTGCAGAAAACAGTCGTTTTTGTCTTCAACAATTTGTACAAGTTAAACTGATTGTTCTAACCAAATCAAATTTTAACTTATTTTCGTTTAATTTCCACAAAATGTGTATATTTTCATTGCCAAATAATTACAAATCTCAGTTGACATGCAGATATAAGCAGTTAACATACTGTTTAAAACATAACTGAAACTGGCCAAAAGATATCAATATTTTTCTTAAATCAAAATTGGTGAAAATTATACTAGTATTTTGTTTTATTTTATTTTAAGCGTCTTTAAAATGCTACTCGTGTGGAGCTGTAAATAGACCTGAAAACTGCAACACAACAATAGAGTGTCCAAGCAAGGATCACGTGAGTCCGTGTTCTACACGTGCTTTGTATTTCTTGAAAACCTACCATTTCTATCTTTATATTCGTCAATTGTTTTTACGAACAAAACGTCATAATCAAATTACATTTTTATAATAAAATGGTTGAAGCAAATCATTCACAATGTACACTTTTACCAAAATAAACAAAATGCGGTCGCACTGTTTAGCACTAAATTTCACTTATCTGGCTGATTTGTTTTTCATGTCCTAGGAATGTATTTTAGCAAAGTCTTTCACAGACGATTTTAGAGAAGTATTTGGACTTGGATGTGCTTTAGGAAGTGTAAGTAGTCTACTTTCGTACACGTTTAAAGGGACTTAAACACGATTTAAGCTCAAAATTTTTAATTTTTAATTTGGGTATTTTTAATGCCTCATCAAAAATTTGTAAGTGAAATATCGAGTTGAAAGCAAGACTCAGAGTTTGAAATTCTTTGATTTGTGAACAAAGCTCAAGTCTTGTTATTGTTCACATATGTGTTTTATTGGCATAAGTTTCAATTAAATGTTGCTTCTTTGGTTGATAATATTATCTATGAACACATTAAATCAGTTTATCTTTTTTGCCAATGATCATTTTGTCAAAGAAATGGTAATTCCTTACTTTACATTATTTGTAAACAAATATAAGACTCGAGCTTTGTCTACATACCAATGAATTCCTACCTCTGAATCTCTCTTATTACTTGACTTCTAACATTCAAATTTTGATCAATCATTCAAATTGCACAGTCATGTAAACTAATTTATACATTAAAACTTAAAAATAAAATTTTGATCTTAAATCGTGTCTAGGTCCCTTTGATATTTTATCCTGTTGGTACTTTCACATAAGCTTTAAGTCAGTTTGTATGTCTGTACATTAATGGTGTCAGAGATTACCTTAACTCAATTTGTTTTAGAATTTTTTTTAAAAATTTTGTAAAGTTCTTTATTAATCTTTATTAATTAACTGTTACAAAATGTTATTTTAAACAAATTATTATTTGTATTCAAAGATTAAATTGTTTAATCAATTTATCAGTTCAGTTGTGACAATTCTATATGATTTACATGTTGATACGGACTAGTTAGATCATATCATGTTATACTGAGTAACGGGAAGAGAATTTCTGTGGAATTATTTGTGAGAAATTCTCAAATTCAGGTTTGTGACGGTTCCAACGGCGAGACGTGGTGTTGTTCCACTGACTTATGTAACAACAACAAGACCCAGCCAACTACAACAGCAGCCAGAAAGCTTCCTATTAGAAGAGAAAACAAAGACAAAGGTAATAGTATTGAAACATTACATCACATTAATTACTACTTAATATTTTTTAAATATATGCATATATAGATGCTATTAGGGCATGAAATCTAAAAAAAATAAGAAAAACTTACGTAAATAAAAAGGAAAACTTATGTAAATAAAAAATTACAATATTTTAGTCTGTCGGAATCTGTCATTTTTGGGTTTTTGCATTGTTTTTGCATTTTTTCGCTCAATCACCTACCAACTCATTTATACACCGCTTCTTCAATCATTCAATCATTTTATTCATGCACTCAATCATGCAGTCATAATTATTAAAAAAAAACTTTCACATGTTTCTCTTCCATATTGTATTTATTTGGACAGTATATACAAAAATTACTAGTGTTAAAAACTCATTTGCTTATTGCCCTACCCATATATTACTAAAATTTCAATCACTCATTTAAAAAGATTATTTCGATAATGAAAAAATATTCAATAGTAATTAGATACTACAAAGATCATCTTCTTTCCTTCATTATCTCCAGCTGTTAGACAGACCGCTGCCTCCTGTACAGACATTCATGAGGACGCTTGTAGAGACCTTCGGTCCTCCGATGCCAACATCTGTGACACAACTTGTGCAAAAACACTTTGCCCTCTTACATGCGGTGCCTGCAGTAAGTCAAACGGCAAATATTGTGTGTTGCCTCTATAAGTAACGAATATGTTTGCATAAAAAAAAGATAAAAGATGGATAAATAAATGGATAGATAGAAACTTCTACCATTTTGAAAATGTTAACCAATATGAAAAAAAGATAGATAGATAGATAGATAGATAGATAGATAGATAGATAGATAGATAGA
>WFKH01011925.1:38879031-38911198 GCA_016163765.1 Magallana hongkongensis
GGGGGTCAAATTTTTACATTGGAAATAAATTTGATCATTCTCAAAAATATTTAGTATATAGTATTACTAATATGCAATCATATTGACATTTGTTGATTCTCAGTTGTTTAGACTGTGGACCTGGATAATTCTTGTGCCACATATAAGGTTCAAAGTTTGATGTAGGTTTATATTTAGCTGATTTTATTATGTCTACTGTTGCTCAGGTGAGCGATGTGGCCCATGGGCCTCTTGTTTTGTATGTACTTAATTGTTGATATATGTACTCTTATTGAATCACTTCCTTATACATCATCACTTATGGTAGGGGTAAACTGTTTACATTCAATAGCAGTAGAATTTAAGACCCGCCCCACATTTGAATGCCTTTAAAAACACGAACGCATTGAAGTACATGTTTCTCCTTCAGCTAGTCAATGTGTTTTGTCAAAATCTATCTATATGTGAAAGGAGAAAAATGTACCTCACTGCGCTTATATGCTTACCTTTTATAAAAAAGTGCAGAATTTCAGTGACCCTTTCTCATTATAAACTGGTGTTGTTTATCTGGTGTGATCTCGCTTAACCTTTCATAAGGTTACTCGTCAGTACCACGCTTGTCACGTTACGTAGATTTTGGTAATCGTGTTTAACATGACTTCATATGCCATTGTCTTTCATTTACGTTAATACATTATTTGTAAATTGTATCATCAACGGATTTTATTTATGATCGCTAAGCATTCCCTCAACTTGTAAGATTTTGGCGACAAATAAAGTAACGTGATATGTAAACGAGTCTTGTTCGATCTGCTTAATTCCTTCATATACGTATCGGCTATTGTACCAAGGTTCACCTATTCTACTCATTTTTAGGCGGAAGCGCCTATTGCAATTGCTTTCATGACCTTCTACGTCAAAGGTCAAATTCCTGCCCTTTTTCATGGTAAATCTATCGGATGTTATTTAAACTAAGGGCATACAACTCTTTCCCCCCCCCCCCCCCTTCTCAGCGTTCAACCCACGTTTAAACATCGCTTTGATAATAGAACTCTTCTGGTATGTGTCTAAATTTTTACTTTATCGTTTTTAATTATCCATTAAAAATGCCTAATAGAAAAGGTAGCAAGTGGTAGATCTATGAGTTTACGTTTTTGATAGTACAGGATTGAATGATAACTCTTGCAATGGCAAAGATTAAGCACGGAGTCAGATGCCTGTAGATGAAATTGCGAGGGAAAAAATAGTTCAATTTGAAATTCCGTGTTTATGAGTACAGAAGGAAAAAATTATTAGGGAAACAGGTAATGAATGTTTTTTTAAGAATAACGGTGTGTATAATTCTATTTTAAAAAAAGATTATTAGAATGACCCCATGCCTATAGATTATTTGTAAACATACCAACGTTTCGCGTAGTAATCTCAGACAATACTGCATATGCAGTGTAAAATTTGTCAACAAACCCACGCTGAGAACAACTGCATGGTGACTGTCCGCGTCTTCGACATACGTAAGGTAAGTTAGGTAACTACCGTGTTATTTCTCACCGTATAAACGTTTGCCTCATCATTTTAGATTTTCATGTTCAAATAATGGTGATAACTTTTTTTTTTCTTTTTTTTTATCGAAGAGCTGGTAAATTCTTAATCCGAAATTCCTCTGACTCTAATCCCGCTTGTATATTGTGACGTGCGGGGGAGACATGTCACAATATAAAAGCGGGGGTTAGAATAAGAGAAATCTCGGATAAGTACATGAATTTTATGAAAGAATTTATATTGTTTGTGTTAGGCATTCATCGATAATTCTGAAATAATGTCGGTCTATAGTTATGAATACTGTACAAGGCGAGGCTTATAGGATTTTTTTAAAGATTAAAATTTAGCACCATGGAATCGCATATAACGGAAGATAACGTTATACTTTTTTAAACCTTTCATATTTTGTGACATCTTTGCAGATCTATGTTCATATGGTGATGTAATACGTTACGTACTGCACTGTATTATATAGGGTTCATTCATTTTGCTTACAGAAATTTACAATGTTCAGCTTGGTTTTAAAATGACTCATGAATAATGCAAATGGATTTTCTCTATAGATATATCAGAATATAGCTTTTAAGTTATAGGCTATTATAAAGATATTTTATTGAACATTTAAAAAAAAATCACATGATTTATCCTTTTGCCTACTGTATTTACTTGTATCTCAGAATTACATTATCATTAATCTATAATGAAAGTGACTAAAATTTCCTATGGAAATTTCTTTACATCATAATTTATATGATAATTTTGATGACTGCATGTTTTTTAAATTTTTTTTAAAATTTTCAATTCATGAGAACTTGGACTATATACCGGTATGTCTTTGATCTACCATGTTCATGATTAATTGCAATTCCAAAAAGACTCAATTATATACCTGACACTGATTATAGATAATGACCTAACATTAACTGTATGTTCTATATGTATGTTCTTTCAGAAGAATGTCCAGAAACTGATTAACATTAACTGACAAGAGGAGACAATGAGAGCCCAACATCATTCTTCATCTCTGGTGAAGGGGAGAGTTGCTAATTTGGGCGCACAACAAAATTCAAGCAAAACAAAAAAAAAAGACGGATGCTATAATTGCGGTTGTGGCTTCCCAGTTCAGCACTTTTAAAGAGGGACAAACATTGCATGTTTGCAACTTCTAAATGGAAGCACGGCATCTAAAATATGCTGGAATCCTCATCTTAATGGCCTGAACACCATTTTCAAGGTTAGTAAATTCAACTAAATTTAATTACGATATTCCCCGTGGTTTTCTTGTTTAAGTATGAACAAATTATACCCATGCTAGGAAGGAGAGGGGGTATATTGTTTTACCCTTGTGTGTCTGTTTGTCTTTAACACAAATTTTGTCAAAGATATCTCAGCAACAATTGCAGATGCTTGAAATTTTAATTCACTCTTTGTTAAGGCATGCCATACGGTAGGATTCATTTTTCAAAATATTTGATGTCAACTCCCGTTACATGTAATGTTATCTACCGGGTATGCTTTTTTGTACATGTATACACATCAGAGCAGGGGTATCACTAGTGAGCCTTGACTCACAGATATCTTGTTGTCATATCTTTAATAATATAGTAAATATTCTTGTTCTAAATGCAGTTATAAACTGAGGAATTTTGGAAAAAAAGTATTAAACTTTCATTTACAGTTCGGTCACTTCATTTTCCATTTATTGTATGTAGTATACCAAAATAACCTTACAAATATTGATAATCCATATCGTGTGATCTTCTTATATATTTCATCCTTTATTTGCAAAATACATGTATACTTTTGAAAATAAATTATTTGAGGAAAAACAAACATAAATTCAAAATATTTTATAGATTGATTTTATTTTTAAGTCCATGTTTTCTTTATTGGAGGTCAAGTTTATTGTAATGAAATATTGCTTGATAACATATCCATTATTTTTTTTTCATCAACACATTTTAGAATATCCTGCTGAAAAAGACATTTGTCATTGGTATAATGGATGCAAGACAACACTAGTGAATTGAAATTGTTGTTACCACAAATGGCACACACCAGGATTACACGCTTTCCAAAAACACATTTATGGCATGCAGCTATAATAGGATTCTTTGGAAGTCTATGTTCTGTCATTGGGGAAGTTCTCTTGAAGATTCTGTTAGTATTAAAATAAGGACTTAAAAGTTCAAATGTCTTCAGCATTAGAGACCAGTGATTTGACAGTAAAACCTGGAGCGATTGTAAAGGACACATAATGCACATATTTGTACATTATTGAATATCAATCTATAGCTATTCATAAATTACTGGGCTTTTACATTGTATTGTAATCCTCAACATTTGCATACAGGTTTGATCTTTTTTAAATATGTTTGGTGTACAGTACAGTAAGTAAATACATTCTTTCTAAGTTTTAAACATTTGTCAACAAAATGTATGAACTGCAATCTGAGGATCATTTAGAGGTCTGCAATTCTCCACATATAAAATGACTTTGAAATCATCCTGTTACTGTTAAACTTGAGAATATATTGAGAAAACTTGAAAATCTCTTTATTTATTACCTTTTTTACTACACATTGTCCAGATATTTTGTGTATTATTCTATAAACTCAACTGATTTCTCAATGGCTATTGCTTCTCAGGTGAGCAAAGTGACACACAGACTACTTGATTGTGTAAAATACTGTAATCAAGTGATGTACAAATGTAACTTCTTTATTTTGGTGAAACATTATTGTAAAGAATAAAATACTGCAGTTTCAGAAGTTCAGTTTACTAAATTCTAATACTATAATATTCTTTCATCATTATGATGTCAAAATGAACATTTTTAATAAGTCTGCATAATAAATGAAAATCTATACCTGTAATATCAGCTTGCATATCAGTATCAACTGGTTATACGAATGTACTTAACAAAATAAATATTTTGATGTTTAAATTGCTTTTCTCATTTAATCTTTATTTAAGGCATAATCCAGACTAATCTGGTTCAGTAACTGAGTATTTCCACATTAACTACATGTATATACCTTTATTGACATATTAGAATAGTGTTTTCTTTTATAAAACTAATTCTTAAGGAGAAAATAGCTATAATAACATTATGACATTGACAACTTGCAATCATGCTTCCGCCTATCAGTATATACTTTCAGTACTTTGATTATTTATTAAAAGGACAGGGTAACAAACTAGAACACTGTTACAGAGTATACAAAACCATCGATAATGTGTCAATCATTACAATACAAAGCGTTCCAAGCTATTAGCACTATCAAGATGTTTCATTTTTATTCATTCTTATTTTAAAATTATCAAAATCATGGTAGATTTTCTATAATTTGTATAATAAGGAATCGCTTACAAAAGGAATATAATCCTTAAAACAATATTATTATTATGATAAATTAATGATGAAGCACTTACATGTTTTTATTCTCCTTATTTTGTAGTATTGCTACGGTATAGAAACAATCAATTCGTACAACGAACACGGTTTTCGACTTGGATGCGCACCAGACATTGTATGATTTTGTTTTCATCATTTTTAAGACATGTCTTTGTTTTACAATCTGAATTGGCATAAACTTCGCTAAAGAAGTTGATTACAAGCATTACAATATATCATTTTGACATAATTTTGTTGATTGTATAAAGAAAACAACTATTAAGTTTAATATTTATTTGGGATGTAAATGCACTTGGTGAAAAGGGTAGAAACTTAACATACCAAAAAAAAAAAACAAAAAAAACTTATACTGTCAATCAATCCCTGTACCTAAAAGGAATTTGTTAAATAGTCTTACGTTTATACAGTCCATCAATGCAAACACAATTATGTATACATACCGAAGGAATTTGTTAAAAAGCCTTCCTACGTACTAGTATTAGCTAAAGAGACATGTTGCTTGTTTGACATCATTTGACTTAGTTATGCAGCAAGTTGACGTCGATGGCTGTGAACACGTTTGGACGTAAGCGGGCCGTGGCCGGTGCTTGTTGTGATGGGAACCTATGTAACGACCATCTGAAGGCCGTGACAACCACAACAACGACGACAACAACGACAACACCAACGACAACAACAACAACAACCAAAGATCCATGTAAGCAAGCACACTATTATAAGAGACAGTTCACTGTATTGTATGAATATATATTACTTGTTCTGTTAAAAACGTCTTCATTCCTTATAAGTATGATTTGATTTCATAGATGTAGATCAAGCCATTGAGTTTTTCACATTTATAAATAAAGATAATCATGCGGGCAAAGGTTTAAACTTTATCTTTGCAGAAATCGACTGAAAAGTTTTAAAACAAACCGAGAACTCTTGTGAAACAGAATACTTATTTTTACAGGTTTTAACTACCTGATGTACTGCTGCCTATTTCAATTGAATTATGTTATAATTTGGTCACAGGAAAGTTTCTTCCTATTGTTAATGTCTGGTTTGGTAGCAAAAACAAACAAACAAACAAACAACCCCCCCCCCCCCCCCCCCCCCCCCCCCCCCCCAAAACCCCAACCCATTTGCGATTATTTCAACCATATGTGTGAAAGAAGGAAATAAAATTAACCTATAAAATCATATCTGCTATTGTGGCAATGTGTGATGGGAAAATAATTTGAGTTTAAAATGCATACTCGTAATTCTATGTTTTATTTTTGATCTCGTTGGTAATTTCAGGAATATTTCGATTAAAATTTATTGCAGAAGATATAGACCTAATTTTGTGAACACTCTCTAATACCTGTTTACGGCCTTGTCAAGTTCACGATTTTTGGCTTATAAATGTCGGATTCTTACCCGCAATGTAAAGAAAACTATATTTATTGAGTTGATCTTTTTTTAGTTATAAGAGTTATTTGATAAAATGTAATTGTTTCTCAGTATGCCAGTGCACAGGAACCTATCATTCTCAAGTCAACAACGAGTGTTACTTCATCTCCAGTACACAGGGGACAAGGCAATTCGGAAAGGTATACACATATTTTTTTCTTGATGATACACTATATGAAGAAGTCGACGAATAAAAGAAAAAACGAAAATAAGACAATTCAAAACATAATGAGAGTTTTATTTCATCCTATCACATTCGAACCATTTTCCTTATTCTAAGAGAAAAATGCCCAATATACAACTATTGTATTTATGAGCATGTTCTTATAGATGCCGAGCTTCTGTGCTTCATTAGTTTTATATTTTAATTCTATTTACATGAGTTTAAGACTTAACATTCCCCAAACATATATGATGCCATAATTAAGTGTAAAGTTGGCTTACCGGTAAAATATTAAAATATTTTAAATCCAATGGAAAATTCTAGATATTAGATGTTATTTATTATATAGCATATGATTATAATATTCACGTTAAAATTCTTTTTAATATGTAGGATTACTGCAAAAGTCATTGCGGGCAACTGGCCACCTTTACAGATCCCTCCCAATTATCGGCTGTCACACATCACTACTACTTATTGATGCGTGGCTCACTTGGTAAACTTCAATTTCATTGAATTTCAATTGACGCCTTTTGACAATTCTCTAAAACTCATATAGTAGATAACATATCAATGATACAGGTAAA
Source organism: Magallana hongkongensis (assembly GCA_016163765.1). NCBI lineage: Eukaryota > Metazoa > Mollusca > Bivalvia > Ostreida > Ostreidae > Magallana > Magallana hongkongensis. The sequence goes on from WFKH01011925.1 coordinate 38,886,152, forward strand.
TTTCTTTTTTGCAATTTACGGTTTTTTTTATCTTAGACTCACACTTACTTCATCTTAGTTACCATCATTACGACCACATGTTTGTGGACGCTGTGAAATATTACAAAAGTCACACACATCCTCAATACATTTGGGAGTCCACTGGAAGGACAGTCTCATCTAGTTTCCTAAACCTGCATAATGTGAACAGCACGTACAGTGATATGTGTGCTGTCACGTCCAGTTTGCACTCAAATACCATTCAGGCTACGGGTTGCTCCGATTCTCATTATGCTCTATGTCAACTTAGGAAGCAATAAAGGAAAAATCTTTTACTCGTTGTCTTTTTTCTGTTTTTCTTTGTCAGTACTATGAGGTTAATGCTCCAAACTCAAATGCAGAAATCATTTAAATGTTTCTTTTTGCAGATGTCTTCTTATTCAAGATTGTTACATATGTATATTTATGAATGAATCTTGTCCGATAATGTCATTTTAAGTCTTAAAACTCGATAAAATTATTCGAAGGTCATAGATGATGCCATGATTGCAAAACTGTGACATTAGCAACAACGGTAACTCTGGTAACCGACATGCCGGTTATGACTTCAAAATTACAGGCAAGAAAATTGGAATGGAGCCTGTGTGTTTGAGAATGATATACATGTACCTTGCCAAGCATAATCATCCATGATGTTCAAAATGCACCATTGCTAAGAAATGCACGACTGTGTAGTGTTATTCTGAATACGAGTATGGGACAACTCCAATGTACATGTATCACAGACATGTACAAGAGGCAATAAAATACGTTTTAACATGCTGCTCAAAATACTTAAGCAACCCAGACTTTTAAAACACAAATGAAATATATACCAAACCTATGAACTAATGTTCATACCACTTAAAGGAATCTCCTCCTAATTAGAGACTCGTTAGAAAACCATCATCATGACGTCACCACCATGCAAAACGTTATACACTTTTAATCAAGGTAAAGCTTACAGAAGCTGGATATTATACTAAATTTTATTTTACAATATCTGGTTAGGAATAGAAAGTCATTAAAATGTAGTTGTATGTGTAAACATGCAATAGAAATATATTTATTATATTGACGTGTTCCCTTGTGTAGGGGTTGAAGCTCTTAATTTAATTATATTTTATATATTATAGGTACATGTATGCTCAATGATTGTTAAACATGCTTTTTAAAGAAACGGGGATCTTTGTCCAATGCCAGGAATAAATTTCGAGATATTGAACTGACAATTGATATACACAATTGGAAATTTTAGGAAAAGGCAATATGCAGCGTTTAAAAAAGACAGTACAGTTGAAGCTCTATTTTAATTAGATCCCACATTGAAAAAAGTCGTTGTTCTAATTAGACAATACATTTTTTACAATAACAAATCCCGTATGTTTATTGTAAAAGAGCAAATTCTTTGTTGCAATTTGGACAAACAATTGATCGATTTATTTGAAAATAAAACCTTAATTAATATAATCAGGTAATATAATACGGCCTAGGCCCGAACATGCTTTCTTTTTCTTAAAGTCCTTGAAATGAAATTAAACAAAATCAAAATCAAACAAATTATTGTAACAATTAATAAGCTCGCGGGTTTACTGCTTGTGAGAAAACCTACCCTAAAAATGTGTCCATGTGATCCATAGGTTTCAGAGTTTTATTTCTAAATTTTATTTGAGATTCGTCTGCCTGGTAATAATGTTATCGTGTATCAAACACGGTATCGCTGATAAAATCAAGCAACGGCACATCAATGAAATATATAGTAAAATGCATATTTTACTCGGGAAACGCATTTCAAAATTATGCTCCGAACTTTTAAACGATTTAGACGAACTTAATTTTACTAAACACAGTAACAAAAGAGATACTTTTGAATCAATTCATAAAAAATAATCAATATGTGTTTTCGGCCAATTTTTGGAAAAAAAAACTTTCAGGATTTAAATGATTTCACAAAAACTTATATTTTCATTATGACTTAGCCCGACGACTTCATTTTCTTACGTCTGAGAACCAAAAAATGAAAATGCGTTGATTGACAAGACTAGCTGATTAACACATATTGGAACATGAAAATACTAGTACTAATTATAATTTATTATTATGAATGTTATCGAATGCACAAATAGAATTAATGTAAGGTTGTGAAGAGAGCCAAAATAATTTTAATAGTTAGATCAGTAATTGAAAATACAGGTTATAATTGTAAAAGAAGCGAAGTTAATGCATACGGTTCAGTTTATTTACTTGTCTAAACATGATTTTGAATGTAAGAGTTCCAACGCACACTTATACCTTATAGAACAAAATGTGACAATGTATGTCATGTCTTTAAATTTTTAGCACTTGATAATTATAAATGTTTGTATAAACTGCATTTAAGCTTTTTAAAATATTTCCTTTTATGTTTCTAAAGATCATGGCGTTTAAAAGAAATGTATGAGTTTGCTATGACGGTCAACGCTTTACGTCGAATCCTTTCGTGAGTTTTTCTATTAACACTGACCTCAGGGTCTCTCAGGGTTTTCTCAGTGCACTCAGTGCCGACCTCGGGGTCTCTCAGGGCTTCCTCAGTACCCTCAGTGTCGACATCTGGGTCTCTCAGGGTTTTCTCAGTGCCGCTAAGGGTTTCCTCAGGGGTTTTTGATAGTCTAATGGTTTTTTTCTTTTCATTACAGTAATGTCTGTTTTTATGCAGTATGTTCATTGATGACATCACAAACATGTTTAATAGATAAGATCGATGTCGGACGACAAGTCATCGGAATGCAGTGTAAACAATGTCGAAATAAGACTTTTTAAATACAGATACCCCAAATTTAGATAAGTGTCAGTAAGGATATAACCGGGATAATACAGGCATTGCTATTTTGTTTTATTAGCAAGTGTTATAAGGAAAGCATATAAACGTGGATATAGCTTGACCGGCATTTTCCTTGTAAGTATGTACAAAAAAGGCAAAAGTGTAACACTACTCCGAATATTCTGAAAGATAAATCTGACAAATGTCGAAAATATATGACCTTAAATACTTTAAAAGTGCTGCTAGAATACTTTGCTTTCTTGTTGTAAATGAAAATAACGTTGTATTTTTAACAACACTGAAGGAGTTGTGAGAAGGTTTGCGATAAATGATGACAATATTAATTTTTTGCGATTAGCAACTGAAGTCTAACAGTAATACTATTAAACATAAATAATGGCCGATCAAATCATTGTATCCATACTTCGGGGTAGTGTTACACTTTTCAATTTTTCGTTGAGGTACATGTAAAATAGTGATTTTTGACTGTCACGTGATACCATGGCACGACAGCTTCAAAGAGCGTTTCGATTCCTAAGTATAAATTTTATAACTTAGTGAACACATTGACATGTAGCATTTTTTCAATAAAATAATAAAACAATTTTTAAAAAAAAACCCATAATATTTACGATCATTAAACTCAAAGTTGCCTATACCTACCTGTGTATGAAGACCTCCACACGTGCACCTACATGTAAATGGTAAAATTCACAACCCCTGGGTTAGGGGTTCAGGCTCTTAGGTATAGTCAATATGGCCAAATAGTGAAAATATCTTTTTATACATTTTTTCTGTGCCTTCACAATCGTGGAAAATAAACAAAACGCATTGTTATTATGTAGGATTCCATTATATTTTCTTCTGTAGGGTTAATTTTTACAAACGCAGCATCTTGTATATGAATTAAATTACTTTGTGTTTACAATAACTGTAAAAATGAAGAGAATTAAAAAAGTAACGTCCTTTACAGAAGAGTGCAAAATCTATTCAATCTCAAAATAATTTGCGTACGAACATTTATTTTACTCATTTTCAAAGGACGATAAGAGCCTGTGGTTTTCTCTTTGCTAACAGTTTACAATTTTGAGTATGCATTACAGTGTATATATTAACATGTTTTGTTTTATATATAATTTTTGCATATACAGAAAATATCCTTTAAAAATGTGAAACACTGTTGTTGTCATAATCATGATGTTTAAAAATCAGAAACTTCTAACATATCTCTGAAAAAATCAATTTGTTTTAACCTTTATATTTAAGATCTTACATTTGATTTAGATCTGTTTATGACAGATGGAGTTAACAAACTGTCAACCGTATAAAGCATTCATATAGCAAAATGCAAATTCAACGCAAATCAAACACGGGCCTCTAAAAAAATTGAAGTGGAATCAGTTGCCTAGGATGAGAATCCCCTGCCGACCGGTCGCACCCGACGTGTGCTCATTGTCAGGATAATGAAAAACGGAAGAAACCGCAGTCAGTCCGGTGTATAAATAATGGTCTAACAAGTATAAAAAACGTCAGTCAGCATTTGTTTTAATGAATCATTGTACTTGCTTACAATGGCATTGAATCGGCCATAGAACTTACGTAAATTTGATTTTGATCGAGGTTCTTGATATTCTTGTTCACGCAACTTGTTTGTAAATTATAGCTCATTTAAGAAATTGTTTGCATGTAGAGTATGCTCTGGCACAAAGAATAAGCTGAGAGAAATAAACCCCATAAGCAGGTGATGATGATTTATTGTTACATAAGTAAAGGAAGTTGACAATAGAAAAATTAAAAATCATCACTTTATTATATAGTTTTGTTGTTAGGTTGTATTTTTCTAATACTTATATAATTATAAAATATCCAAATATGACACAGATGTCTCATAACCTGTGGTATCTTTTATTTCAAGCTCAATGGGATATGTTGAGTTAACATAAGAGTGAAAGTAACTGTTGTTAATGGTTTAATGCATCACATGTGGTAATAATGAACAATGTTCAAAATTGAAAGCCTGAAGGAAAAATACGAAAAAGGAGAAGAGCAAATGCGAAGCTTTAAAATAAATAGAGGTAAGATCAGGTGCTATGGAGGAGTGAACATCCTCTGCTGACCGGTCAACCCCGCCGTGTTGTTTTTGTCGTAGTCGGGAAAAACGGAAAAATCCAAAGACAATTAGGTGATTAATTATTGTCTAACAAAAAGTATGAAAAAAGTCAGTCAGCATGCGACCAAGTGTAAGATTGTATTTGCTGACAAGGTTGTTGTATCGTCCATAGAACTTACGAAAAGATGACTTCAATCGAGACTGTTGATAGTCCTGTTTTATCAACTTGTTTGTCAGTAGCTTGCCTCGCCTTAGAAGAAACTGTTCATACGTAGAACATGCCCTTGCCTATCGAATTAATTGAGAAATGAAATCTCCAAATGCAGGATAAAACATCATCAATATATCTAAATGTCGAATTGAAGGTCAAATCAAGTGTTTTATTCTTTTCATGCACAAGCTGTTGAATACATTCTGCTTCATACGAATATAAAAAAAAAAAGAAGTCAGCCAATAGATGAGCAAACTTTGTGCCTATGGGAATTTCGAATCATTGTTGGAAGACCTGGTCAACTTACGAGTATTTATGTGTGCAATCAGAATGTATTTTAACTAAAAAAATTCTGGAAATCTCTAATGACAAGATTTTTTTAAATTAATTTTTTGATTAAACTATAAATATCTATTCTAATTAGAATTTTGTTACCTCATGTACATTTTTAATGATTTGAAGAATTTATGAGTTATTCATATTTATTTCTTGTCTCTGTTTATACCATTAAATACAATAAACGAAGCACCTTTATTGTCTTTGGTCATACTATCTGCTATTTAAAGAAGAATATGGTGTAAATGTTCGTTGCATTTAGGTGAGCACGGTTTTCTCCGATCTCTTATCTATCCTCTTAACATATCGTCCTTTTAGATAAAACAGACATGGCTGCAAAATGGATTTTAATATTCGGTAAGTTTATTTCAATACTGATATTGATAAAGTAGAAATGTAATGTAAGCATTAGTTAAGTTTGCTTGTGCATCCATGTTTTCTTAAATTGATATTTTGTTAGTCATTTGGTATTGTTTTCAGTCAATAGTCAAGGCGTATTAAGGCACATACCTATTTTTATTACCCCAATAAAACTAACTAGATAACAAATGAATATACATTTTGATTTTACAGTATATAAGACAATGTAAACTGTACTTCTCACTATTCCAATAAAGTGATTACCGTCTTCCTTAAAAGACGGTATAAAGAGTTGATATAATTTACAATCTCCAGGTAATGCTCTTCCTCTCCCTTAGTTTTTGATTGTTAGAAAATACATGATGTAAAAATTTACATTCATTTCATTGGTTAAAACACTGCGGCGCAAGGGAGATAATTTTCTGATATTCTATTTTACGTACGACTTACCAAATCTTGTAGATTTGAAATCTTTAAAAGTGAGAAAAATGAAAAAAATAAAAATTGCTATGAATATCAGTTTATAAATTTGCATATAAGATACTGTAAAAATAATATGAGAAAAAAACAAGATGATGAATGCAGTGGTATTAATTTTGATTTTATTCAGATAATACGACCCTATCTAAAATATATTTTTCTAACTATAGTGCATCACAACTAACAAACATGTGGTGCGTACGAAATTTCTCAATTTTAGACACGCAGGCTTAAAAGGCACATAAGGCACATATACATGTAAAAAGTTGCACACGCCATTGTATGTAATCAGACATAAAAATAGGAGACATATTGTATGTATAGGAAGGGAATTAAATTTTCTTTGGTAACTTTTTGCTGTTTAGGGTTTGATATGAAGACGGTAAGCTTTTTTTTATAAAGCTAAACTTGTTTCTTATCCATCAACAATGCTAAAGGCACTTGTGAACTTTTGCCATAATTATAAGGAACCGGAGACCATGCAGTTATAGCTTTAACTGTTAAGAAGAATGAAAAATGACAATAATAAACTGTCAACCATCTCAAAAATCCATTAAACGAAATACAAGTTCAAAGCAGAGCAACACGGACCTCTAAAAATAGAGGTAGGATCAGGTCCCTAGGAGGAGTAACGGTTATTTCATTTTTATCAATGAAAGTTTAACACAACCTAAACTACGGAGTACAGTAGGATACTATTATAATAAAGTGTTACAGTAGTTTGTGGATACAGATGGGCAATGTGATTGTTACCAAGTCACATCAGCACATATAGTATTTAATCTTTTTTCTGAATTGTAATATTTCCATTTTCTTGAAACAGATTTTAAATTATTCAGAATGGGGCTCCTTTGTTATTCCATGATTTTATGCATATTTTTTGTTAAATAATTGTTAATAATGAAATCAAAATCATCAAAATTAGTTTGATCTATTTTATTATGTAGATCTTTCATTGGAAAGAAAATAGATCTGTAATGAAACATTCCTATTGTTACATTTTTGTTATATTTTTCAGTTCTATATGTCTCCCAACATGTATTAGCTTGTGATGACGTCAGCACATCCGCCTGTCAGAAGTTTGCCGCACAGAACCCAGCGATGTGTGACGATGGGAGCTGTTACGCCACCTTATGTCCGAGAACATGTCACAAATGTGGTGAGAATATACGACAAGTAAATTAGCAGAGAATACAGATATATAGTTTTTTGGTTGTCATTATTCCATCAGAAATTTTTTTTAATGATTTTATCCTGAAATCTGATTTTACCGAAACTTACACTTCATGATGTGAAATATGGTTGTCCGAGGGTTGTCCCACAATAGCGTAGATAAGTGGCTTTTTTCAGTTAATCGAAGACACAGGTAAATGAAACTTGTGCCACAAAGGGTTCAAGTAATTTGCATTCAAATTATGTTTTGTTTGGGATTTAATTAGTGAGAATTGAAAACATGCTAGATCATAAATTCGACATGCGGCACAATGTCAAAAACAAAAAGGTAAGATCAACATAATTAAATTAAAATTGCGAGGAAAAGTGCTTTTCGAATGAGAAAATTCAAATTAAAAATGCGTTTAAATTTGTATAGAATTCTATTATTTACCTAGAAAATGTTTTGACTATAACAAAACTTCAAAAAAAAAAAATTACAGCGCGTTTTGTGACAAGTCGAAGTGTTTACTCGTATTTAAATGACGACATCAGCGTTTAAGGCGACACAGCGGTAACTGATGAAATTTCATAAAGACCTTGAAACAAATCCTAAGCGGCTTTTGAAGTTAACAAAATTAACAAAACCGCTGAACAATGCATTTGATGAATAAGTAGTCTAACAAGATTCAAAATATTCGGAAAAAATGAAACCCCGAACGATAGAAATGGACGTCAAAATGCTGAACGATTTGAGTAAACGAACACGTGTGCAATGATTTCTAGTCTGATTGCACAAGTTTAATAAAAGCATGTTCAGAAAAGAGTCATTTTTTCGTCAACAATTTGTACAAGATGCACTGGTATTAACTTAACTCATTTTTGCTTTTTTTACGAAAAGTGTATGCTTTTATACTTATTAATTATAAATAAATAATTATAGATCTTAATTAACATACAGATATGAACAGTTAACATTCTGTTTAGAACTTAACTAACACAGGCCAACTGATAGTAATATTTTCTTAAATCAAAGTTTGTGAAAATAATCCTTGGATTTTGTTTTGTTTTGAGCGTCTTTAAAATGTTTCTCGTGTGGAGCTGTGACTAGACCTGAAATGTGCAACACAACAATAACGTGTCCAAGCAAGGATTTCGTAAGCCACTCTTTTACACGTGTTTTGTTTTGTTTTACTTACAAACATACTTGCCGTTTCTCTCTATATATCCGTTAAATCTTCTACAAAAAGGCATAATCAAAGTGAATAATTATGAAAAAATAAAGGACGCAAATCATACACAATGTACAGTTTTCCCCCCCCCCCCCCCCCCGCATCAAAAAAGGTCTATTGTTTTATGTTAAATTTAACTTTTTAAAACTATCTTGCTGTTTTGTTTTTCACGTTTTAGGAATGTACTTTAGCCAAATCCTTCACGCACGACTTTAGAGAAGCATTTGCACTTGGATGTGCTTTACGAAGTGTAAGTAATCCTCTTTCGTAAACTCCCAATACTTTATCCAGTCGTTACTTTCACATCCGCTTTGAATCACTTTGTCTGTCTATACTTTATATTATGGAATTATTTGTAAGAATTTTTTTAATTCAGGTTTGTGACAGTAACAACGGCGGGATGTCGTGTTGTTCCACTGACTTATGCAACAACAACAAGACTCAGCAAACAACAACAGCTAGAAAGATTACCATCAGAAGCGAAAACAAAGACAAAGGTATATACTTGCAAACACTACATCAAACTCATTACTATATTAATTCAATATATATTTAAATATATATATACTCGTATGTAGATGATATTAAAGCCCGGAATCTAGGACAATAAGAAAACGTTATGTGTTATACTAGAGAGGAAGCCACGTTGAACTTGAAGGATTATCTTTATGTGAGAAATCGTCCATCCCTACCTATATTCCGCTATTTATATATCTTTCTCTTTCATTTATATATTTTCGTATACATGTGTATTATGTATCTTGTTATCTTACACCTTTTTTTGATGTTTAGCACATCATTGCTTTGATCGTGATAGGTTTTACCTTTGGAAGTCAGCATATTGCATATTGTTTTGCCTCGGACTAGAATGTCTCGACGTCGTTGGATGAAACGCGTCATGTGATTGCCTTACAAATTTCTTTAAACGGCGAGCGTCAAAATTTAAACGGCAACATGGCGGACGTAACGTTATTTGAACTAATTTTTTACACAAACGTTTGTTTACATATCAAACTTTAGGTCCTCGACAAAACAAAACACTTATTATGTTTGTTACTGACTGTTTACAGAAATTTGTGGGGTTGGTAAAATCCATAGAAGGCAGGGCGAATCCTAATAAGTAATAATATATAGCCAAAGTCTTTCACAGTAAACTTTGAAGGATAACGAGCCCTGAGATAAAGGTAACCTAGAAATTATCTAAATACACACGAAATGTGTAGATTTAAATTAATGTTCAGTGTGGTTTTTTCTTCTATATAACAGATTGAAATGGTCACGTCATATCAAGGATCGGTTTAAATTTCATTTTAACAACGAAGGAAATAAAAATAGAATATTGACCCAAATATACTCCAAATCATTAAATCCGACACCAAAGTAGGAGACATAATGAATGTCAACAAATTGCATATATGATAAACCAAAAAGAAAACAAATGCCACATACATGTCAAAGGTATTATCCTTTAACATGCATGTAATAATAAATAATGCATTGTTGTATTCAATCCTCCAGTCATAACTCTTAAATGATCGCGCACATCAATAATGAACAATAATTAATTTTTTTTTTCGAATATAAAATTCTTTAAAAATATTATTATTTTCTCACATATTTCAAGATTTGACAATACATTAAACAATACATAAAACGAAGTCTACTGCATCTGTTTGTGTAATCATATCCTAAGATCTAAGTTGTATCAATTAACAAATCTTATTACATGTATCATAGGTCTCTACAAATTGATAGATGTACTATATATAATTATAAAAAGTGAAATAAGGTCACTGGGACCTTGATGTGAAAATATGAAGATATGTGCATGCTTACTACGTCAAATAGCAAAGTGAAGCATTGTATTTCTTGAGAAGAGAGATTCTAACATTGTTCTATATAATTCTATGTTGAACTTTGAACCCCTTTTTGGACACAGATATAAGACCGAGATACACGATTTTAACAATATACAACCTACATTATATTAGGTTGCTTGCATAGTTATTGCACAAATTGTACAATTGTTTTTCTTGAGAAAACTATCTCTCCTGTATTTCTAAATTACATGTAAACTTTACACCATCTCAATTAGAACGATTTAAATATCTTACGATGATGTCATAGAAATATCACAATTTGTAGCATTGTAGTTCTTGAGAAGAGGATTTTTCTTGTACATTTTCCCTTTATATATTTAGAAATTATTCCTTATTTATTTTCAATTACAGTTCGGGGGCAATTTAGAATAGATTTTATCATAGGATGATTGCATAGTAATCTCACAAACTGTAGCATTGTAGTTCTTGAGAAGATTTTTAAACATATTCCCTATATATTTCTAAGTTAAATTTTAAACCCCTTCTGCGGCCCCGGTATTGGTCCAGGTGTCACAAAGTAAACAATTCAGAATCTAGTTATTGGGGCTGCTTGCATATTAATCTCAAAGATTGTAGCAAGGTATTCCTTGAGAAGAAGAAATTTATTTTAAACTTTGAACCTCTTCATTGACCCTAGTTTTAGCATTGGGGTCACGATTTAACAATGTATAAATTTCCGCAACATAAACAAGCCATGTTGTAAAGTTTGGTGATTCTGGTGGTGAGATACTTGGAACGAAGTTTGGTTTTTGAGACAGACGCTGTTTCGTAATTTTCTACTTAAAACAAAAACATTCGTCGGTTTTTGTGTGTGTGTGTGTGTGTGTGTGTGTGTTTGGGGATTTTTGGGTTTTTTTTGTGTTTTTTTGTAATGAGGTTCTTGAGACGAAATTTGTTTTTTGAGACAGCGCCTTATATACGCTGTTTCGTAATTATCTACCTAAATAAAACATTCGCCATTTATTTTATTTTATTTTTTTATTTTTTTTTTTTTTTTTGGGGGGGGGGTGTTGAAAATTTAGAGTCACCTTTTTAAAGGAGGGTTTTTATTAATTTTGGTTTGGTTTAGTGGTTCTAGAGAAAATGTCATATTATTATGTGAAAAGTTAACAGAAAGAACGAATGACAGACAGACAGACAAAAGATGATCAGAAAAGCTCACTTGAAATTTCGGTTAGGTGAGCCATAAACTTATCATGTTTTACTTCATTTTTGTATTTATTTGTACAGTATACTAACTTTAAAAACTCATTTGTTTATTACTCTTATGTAACTTTGTCAAAAGTATTAAGATTAAATGATAGGTCATCCTTCTTTTATCGTTATCTTCAGCTGTGAGACAGACCCCTGCCTCCTGTACAGACATTCACGAGGATGCTTGTCCAGACCTTCTGTCCTCAGATGCGAACATATGTAGCACAACTTGTGCTAAAACTCTATGCCCTGTTACGTGCGGCACCTGCAGTAAGTCACGTAGAAAATATTGTTTTTACTAACGAAAATCAGGTATACATAAAATGAAAGGATAATTTATATTAGATAGATAGATAGATAGATAGATAGATAGATAGATACATAGATAGATAGAAGCTTTTAACATTCTGAAAATACATTGCATCGCTTTAGATATACAAAATAAAATAAGACATTTACTTTTCATGTTTAACTGCTCTTCAATATATTTGGTGTTTCTGTAAGTATTTGTATTTGATTCAAGAAAGATATATATTAATATGTCTATATGCTTAATTGGCCTATTAAAAGCATTTGTAACTTTAACTCGCTTTTTAAGGTTCTAGAATTTCGATAATGTGTCACATTTATTGTACGTAAACATGTGCATTTGGTAAATCATTTGTGTAATTTACAATACTTGAAACGTGATACGTGTGTTGTTAAATGGTAGCTAGACAATTCGATGTTATCGATAAGTAAAACATGTTTTTGGTGGTGTTTTTTCTTTTCTCTGCAGAACAGTGCTATGACTGTGAATTTGTTTCTGATTCTACTCAATGTACCTCCACACGTGTTTGTCAGCAGGGGGAAGTGTGTTATTTTGTCTTCTCTCTCTTTATTCTCTCTCTCTCTCTCTCTCTCTCTGTTCTTTCTTTCCACAATATTATATCAATATTATTACAAGAATATTATTTCAGAAAACATGTTTTAATTTTAAACGTCCCTTATTTTGTAGCATTGTTACCGGATAGAAACAGTCAGTACGTACTTTGAGCACGGTTTTCGACTTGGATGCACACCAGATTTTGTATGATTTTGTTTTCTTCTTATTTGAAGTTTCTGTGTATGTTTTTTGCGCATTTAAATTGGCATAACCTTCACCTTGACTACATTCCTACAATAGACAAGTCTGGTTTCATGAAGATATGATAAGCAAATAGCGATTGTTTTTAAAAAGTGTGTTGGGATCTAGATGCACCTAATAAAGTGTACCAACTGAACGCTGAACGTCCAATGATCACTTATACGGTCTATCATATATATATATATATATATATATATATATATATAGTTTTTTAAATTGTCTTACTTTCATAAAATAAAATCCGTCATTGCAAGTTGTATACAGAATGAGTTCAATTGGTATTCTTGATAGGAATTAGCTAGAGAAAACAAGCTGTTTGATTAAAATCATGTTAACTAGTTATGCAGCAAATTAACATCGATGGCGATGAACGTGTTTGGACGTAAGCGATCTGTGGCAGGTGCTTGTTGCCATGGTAACCTATGTAACGACCATTTCAAGACCGTGACAACCACAACAATGATGGCAACGACACAACCGACAACAAGAAGAACAACAACAAGATCAACAACAACAAATAAAGAGCCATGTAAGTATGCACACTATTACATAAGCGACAGTTCACTATAGTGAGAAATAGTATTAGCATAGTAATAAGCTATATTCTTGTGTCTGTTTTATTACAAAACTTCTTTATTACTGAGTAGTATGATTTGATTTTATAGATGTAGATCAAGTCATTCAAATTTTTAAATTTATGTAAAAAAAAATAGTATTGACAAATGTTTAATTTTTGTCTTTGCAAATATCGACTTTTAATAGAAATCGACAATTCTTGTGAAACAAAATACTTATTTTACAGGGTTTAACTACCTGAAGATTACTACTGCAGACTATGTCTAATAAATAATGTTATAGTTTTCTTATTCTTATTCTTACTGTCAATGTTTGATTTTGATTTGGTAGCATAAAAAGCAGCTCGAGGTCATCTCAACCATATTAATTGTATGAAAAAAGGAAACGAAATGAACATTTAGAGTTAAATATGCTACTGTGCCAATGTGTGACGAGAAAATAGTTTTAATTCTTAGAATATTCTTATTCGTAATGTTATATTTTATTTTTGGTTCCCTTGGTTCGTCCAAGTACAATTGTATATTTTGATTATAAAACATCATCCAAAATTTTAGAAGAGACCGATTTTTCTCTATTAATGGTTTTGTCAAGTTGTGACTCAAGAATGTCGGATTCTAACCCGCCATATGAAAAATAAATTGAGTTGATCTGTTTTCAGTTATATGAGAACGTAATAAATGTTGTTTTTTCAGTATGCCAGTGCACAGGAACTTATCATTTGGAAGTCAACAATGAGTGCTATTTCATCTCCAGTACACCAGGGACAAGGCAACACGGAAAGGTATACAGAGATTAATCTTGATGATGCTCGTTATAAGAAAAACAGAAAAACGATATACACAGACAATTCAAAGCCGATTGGGAGTTTAATTTCATTTGTTTCCTATCACAACGAAACGTTTTCGTCACTTTAAGGGAAGTAATGCCCAAGATACAAGAATTAAATACATGAACATGTTCTTATAATTGCAGAACCTTTGTGAACCATTGATTTTATATTTCATTATTATCTACATTGGTCTAAGACTTAACATAGTTCAAGTATATGTGATGCCATAATGGAGTGTAAAACAGGCTTACAGATCAAATATCAAAAATAATTTGAAACCCGATTAGAAACTGTAGATTTTAGATTTTATTTGTAATATAGCAGATGAATTATTTATTATATATAAGTTAAAATTATTCTATGTAGGATTACTGCAGCAGTCACTGCGGGCAACTTGCCACCTTTACGGACCCCTCCCAACTGTCGACTGTCAGACACCACATTTACCCATTAATAGGTAGATTCAAAACTTCAATTTTATTGAATTTGAAACTTCAATTTCATTGAATTTCAATTTAAAAACAGTTTCATAATTCTCTTAAACTCATATATTAAATGACTAATCATCAATGAAACATGTAAATTTCCCTTTTGCAATTTATCTTTACTATATAAGGCTCACCCTCAAATCATTTTGGTAACCATCATTACGATCACATGTTTGTGGACGCTGTGAAACATCACAAAAGTCACACACAACCTACATTCATTTGGGAGTCCACTGGAATGGCAGTCTCGTCTAGTTTCCTGCGTAATGGGGACAACACCTACAATGAAATGTGTGCCGTCACATCCGGCGTGCACTCGGATCACATTCAGGCTGCGAGTTGCTCTGCTTCTCATTATTCTCTCTGTCAGCTTAGAAAGCATTAAACAAGTTTGACATCTCCTTTATTTTATTTGTTGACATTTTTCTCTGTTTTGTTGGAATATGGAGTGTGCTTATGCTCAGTATTTAATCGCAAACTTGTATCTATGTCATGTGAAAATATTATACATTTTGTGGCTATTTCCTAATTTAAGATTGTAATATATCTAATCTGCGTTAACGGAACACTGTTAAGCTCATTATAAAGGAGACTTATTGGAATTTGATTTATTTTAGGTTTTAAGAGATCGTCAGTTATTTCTTTTTTTTATTATTTTAATGTGCTTAAAAAGTTGAAAAATTTGATTTAATTTAGGGTATTGTGTAAGTTAAACTTACATGAACTAAGATAACAAAAAATAAATTTTAACAAAATATTTAATAACAAATTTAAGGATACAAATAAAAAAATGAATAAAAAGTTGTTTCAGTAGAACTATGCTGCTCGTGTCTATCAAGACTGCATTTAACGAAGAAGGTTTTCTTTGGTGATGTTAATAACCCACCGCCTGATTCACGCCGATAGGAAATTAGGTTATATATCGATAAACATGTATCTGCATTGATAAATACTAGACTTGTAAAACTTCAAGGATCGCTGTGAGGTATAAAATTACAGCTGGTTTTTAGAGATGTGTCGAGAGAGCCGCCATAGTGCACTCACTCACTGTAGAATACTTTGATATCATTTAAATTCGTGCAGGCCAATTTCCGTGGATTGTGGGGGTTTTTTTTTCTTATTCATGGGGATGTAATTTCGTTGATGCGTTGGAATTCAGTTTCGGTAAGGAAACTCACCTCTTTCAAAATTTATTTTGTCGAAGATGTAAATTCATGGGGGAGGACTACCCTTGAATACCACACAAATTTGAAACACCACGAATTTTAATGATTCCACAGAAACGGTATCTCTAAAGATATCCCCAAGAAAATGGAAACGGTTACTTAAAAAAATACTGCACCGAGAACTCTCCTTCCACAACAGCTGTAGGGACGGGAAATTTAACAGCAAAACAAGACAAAAGAACCTGAGGAAAATATAAAAAATAAAACATACTATTAACCGAAAACTACTAAAACGCGGTGCCTGTGTGTGTTTAGAATTGGTCGATGCTTTTTAGCTCAACTGATCCGAAGGTTTAAGTGAGCTTTTTTGTTCACCTTTTGTCCGTCGTCCGTCCGTCTGAATGAATATTCTGAATTGTTAAAATCGGACGCCTGGATCAACATTTGGACCCAAAGAGGGGTTCAAAGTTTTACATAGAAATATACAGTAAAACTTGTCTAATTCGGCGGAGGATGGTTCTGAAAAATTTGGCCGGATTGGGCAACATCTGGTTTGTAGGACATTGTTGCAAGTTAATTTTAGTATTTAATGCAGTAGGGCTTAATCGTCTATTCTTGCAAAATTTTTAATTCTCCTGAAATATATTAGACCTCCTCGATCGTGATTACGGTGCCAATTTTCATTTTCATTTCTTAATTGGAAAACAATAAATGCATAACGGAATACGTACAATGGAAATACTTTTTCAATCAAATCATCGTATTTGATAAATTTTTAAAAACCCTATTAACCCGAGAAGTCCGACACGAGACAAGTGCATGCTTCATCGGAAATTGTTAAACAAACATTGACCACGCGACAAGTCAACAGGTGGCTGGTTACGTAATGGCGAGAACTTTTTGATGCAGGGAAAAATGAAAAATATTTATATATACGAGAATTTAATAAAGAATGGATCATTTTGACAAAATAAAATGTAACTCTGTAAGTCTAACCGTACAACGGGCTTTACAAACGATATCGGCAGATTTACTCCCGTGGTATCCAGAATCACGGCCTGAAAAAATGGACTGAAGTATAATCTAATTATCTAATTTTGGCTAAAAAAAATGCGTATCTATTTATAACAAGACTTAATGGTATAAACTGAAATGAGTTGCTAGTTTGGATTTATATTCACAGTTATTTTAAATCAATAGCAAAGACAGGAAAATTTATCGATAATTGAGCAGTAATTATCCCCGATCGATAAGTTGCCGGATTACAGGAGATTAGACAAGATCCGGATTGCACAACATTTTTTAAACATATAAAGATAGGAAAATGTCGAGTGTTTTTGGATTCGTACATCTGTAAGAAAAACTGACTTCATAATTATGTTAATCAGGAAATCCTCCAACAAAATTATAAATTTTATGTCCCCCGAGGTAGGAGTTCTGACTCTAGGGCGGGACCAAAATAATCATAGTGTTACTGCATTTAATGTTTAAAAAAATTGTCTTCTTTACCTCTGCTGATACTGAATAAAACTGACTGCATATAAAGAAAGAAAATAAAGCCATATGTGAAAATTTAAAATTTCATGTCTCCCAATGTAGGGATTTGAATTTAGGGCGGGGCCAGAAAACTGATATAGTGTATAGGGTAGGGGTTCTTAATGCAGGGTGTGGCCAAAATCGTCATTAAGTGTTAATGTATATAATGTTTAAACAACATCTACTGATACAGAATAAAAACTGATTGCATATTTAGAAAAACAACTTTAAGCTGTCATCTGGAATAATATTTCATGTCATCTACATGTAAGGCAAGGGTTATGGCTGAGAGAGGGGAGGGTATATATATGTCTTATTATTTTATTCTGATCAGGAATTTCAATGAAAGGAATGAGTAAATTCACATATATAAAAAAAACGAAAGAATAAAGCTGTCTATTAAAGTTAAGATATTGTGAAACCATTTGGAAAGAGTTCAGGGGCAGTTAATGGAGTTATCTTCCCTCGCTTCTTCAAAATGGAGTTATCTCCCTTTGCTTGTTCATATTAAGAAATTAATCATTAAATATAATGTAATTAAGAAGTTGTATGATCAAAAGAGAAAAGAGTTGTGCAAGTATTTTCATCATTTGAAACAAATACAGTTTCTGAACTTTCTAAATAAACAAATAGACTTGTTGATAGTAAAGTAGTAATTGGCTAACCAAAATCACCGATAAGCAGTTCATGTAAAATGATTTTGTTATAAATGCCAGATGGTGATAGCCACTGCATAGCTGGAACAGGAGAAGTGAATAACACTAAATAGCCTAATCTAGCTTTTTTTTATTTTAATGCCCACAGGGAGAGTTTCTGTCTGCCCATGGGGATGGGGGATGGGGGGTTGTTTAAATAAAAAATGTATACTACCCACCTTGTTTTTGTTTATCTATGAAAACATATTCATATAAAACCTATCTTAAATGTTGACAAATATGGGAAAATTATTTTCTATCAGAGTCTTGCATCTTTTCAATATTAGGTCATGCACTCTACTATGATCTTTAAGTTTTTCGCTAAAATTATAGGTTTCGTAGTCCTTTTTGAAAAATTTCAGGCAGGGAGGTGGTCATCACTACAATATTATAATTGTTCTACTCCAGAATGAAACTTGATTAAATGCATAAATGAGACTCCTCGACAAGTTTCTGTATGGGCTATGGTACACAGGTGACCGTTAAGGCCTATTGGCCTCTTGTTAATAAATATAGTTATGTTTATTTTACAATCTTCAATACGTTAAGGCCTTGAATAATAGGATTCGCCAGTTATGCATCTTAGATCTCAGGATATTAGCCTTCTTTTTATATGTTGTTTTATGTATTGTCAAATCTTGGAATATAAGTAATTTTTTATACTTTAAAAACGTATCATATTTAAAGGGGCATGGTCACGATTTTGGTCAAATTTTATTTTTCTATTTTTATTGTTTACAATGCTTTAGAAATGGATTCCTAATAATCAACGAAAATTTGAGTAGAGTTATAAGCAAACTACAGAGCTCACAATTCCTTTTCATATAAACAAGGCTCGTGACCTGTTTTTGTTTACATTGGTTCAATAAACGTTCTTTTTCAAGCTGATTTCTCTCTCTTCTTATTCATTTTAAGCATAAATAAATAGTTCCTAGCGTTTAACATATTCATTTTAGGTCTAAAACTGGAATTTTTACTCCACCTTTCGAAACGTAAATAAAAGCTTTGTTTACATGAAAAAGATTTGTGAGCTCTGTATCTCGCTTATATCACGACAGATGACACTCAAATTTTTGTTGAATATTTAAAATGCCTTACTGAAGCATTGTAAACATTAAAAACGAAAATATAATTGTTGACCAAAATCGTGAACATGCCACTTTAAAGCTGCATGGTCCAATTTTTTATTTTTTTTTTTTTATTTTTTTTTTTTCTTTTAAATTTTGAAATAAGTTTTCAAACCCCCCCCCCCCCCAGATATTTTAGAAAGTTAAACATTTACACCAGCAGAATTGGTCTGTTTTCAATGTTAGAAATATGAAGTTCATAAAAATAGTTTCCTTATGGGAACACAAAAAAACCCCAAAAAACAAAGGCATTATGGGGATGTTTAGAAAGAAGAACCTTTTACTTTTGTCCCCCGAATTTTTGGGTTTATCAAACCCGCATATTATGCATCGATTGTAAACAAAACAAACTTTAGAATTTGATTGGCAGAAACATTATGATTTTATTTACAGCGACGTCAAACTCTTAATATAATCATAACCGCGTCGACGTCTCTCGTTGTGTTTCTTGTTCTACACAGAACGTACGTCCATATTACAATCCAGTGAAGTTTGTCACCAACAAAGCGCTCATATTGCGGTTCTGGACACTCAGAAAATTAAGGAAAAGACTCTGACAAATTACACTGTACTGTCTGAGAGTAAACCGTCATAGTTCTAAACCGTTGCCTTATTTTATCACATGAATTGCTGCATAAATTAACTGTGAGAATAGATATTTTGTTTATGTTTCAGAGATGATATGTTTTAACTATCACACGAAAGAATAGTACAAACAATTTATAAGATATTTGATTTAAGCTTCAACTATAGCCCCGATTGACATGTCATTACTGGTGACGTAAATATAGTAAG
Source organism: Magallana hongkongensis (assembly GCA_016163765.1). Classification (NCBI taxonomy): domain Eukaryota; kingdom Metazoa; phylum Mollusca; class Bivalvia; order Ostreida; family Ostreidae; genus Magallana; species Magallana hongkongensis. The sequence continues at coordinate 38,906,263 of WFKH01011925.1, forward strand.
CAATGATGACCTTAAATCACTTATTCTTAAAGGTCCAAAATTTAGGGAACCCCGATCTTTCAACTGGCATTCTAATTTCATACATATTATGAATTCTGTAGAAGAATACGCCAGACGATGGGTCAAACATGAAAGAGAAGACCTTGACACGTTGTCAGAATGGACTAAAAGTGTTTGATGCATGTTAAAATCTCGTATTAAGCGATTAAAGGGCAGTATGAAAACCATCTATCCTTCTATATTTGATAATTTAGAAGTGAAAAAAGAACTAGATAGATTACACGATCAGTTTGTACTGGTCCCTGCTGACAAAGCGGGAAACAACATTGTCTTTGTTTGTAAGGCTCATTATATAAATTGTATATTAGAAGAACTTAAATTAAATTCCGCAAGTGGAAATCCAACTTATACTCATAGCTCTCTTTCCAAGAAAGAAATTCTTCAAAATCATATGTCAGTTTTGATAATTTTCAATATTCCTAACAACCAAACTCAATTTGAATAACCTTACCTTTATTGGATACCTAAACTTCATAAAAATCCTTACAAACAAAGATATATGACGGGTTCCAGTAAATGTTCTACATAGCCTCTTTCTTTACTCCTTACCAAAGTATTAACAGCCGTAAAGGAGAAACTTCAAGAGTACTGTACAACAGTAAATACAAGTACTCTGAAGTTGACATTAAAAAGATGCTTGAGTTTCTGATAGACAATATCTATGTAGTTTTTGGAAATCAGGTCTTCCAACAATCTTTTGGAATTCCCATGGGTACCAATTGTGCCCCATTGTAAGCAGACCTATTTTTGTATTCATATGAAGCAGAATATATTCAAAAACTTGCACGTGAAAAAAAATAAATCACTCGCTGTGGCCTTCAACTCAACATTCAGGTATATCGACGACGTATTATCAATTAACAATTGTTACTTCCATACTTACGTCGACTCGATATATTCCAGTGAACTTGAAATAAAAGATACCACAGAGTCTGCGTCATCTGTTTCATATTTGGATATTTTACTGGAAATGGACATCGATGGTAACCTAACAACAAAATTTTATGATAAACGTGATGACTTCAATTTTTCTATAGTCAACTTTACTTATGTAGCAATATACCTTCATCGCCTGCATATGGAGTTTTTGTCTCTCAGTTAATTCGATACGCAAGGGCATGCTCTTCGTATGAACAGTTTCTAAGGCGAGGCAAGCTACTGACAAACAAGTTGATGAAACAGGACTATCAACGTTCTTGTTTGAAGTCATTTTTCTTAAGTTCTTCGATACAACGACCTTATCAGCAAATACAATCTTCCACTGGGTCGCATGCTGACTGATGTTTTTCATACTAATTGTTAGACCATAATTAATCACCTAATTGTCTATGAACTTTTCCTTTTTTTCCCGATTACGACAAGGAGGGAAGCCACTGACAAACAAATAACATAATACAGGGCTATCAACAGTCTCGTTTGAAGTCATCTTTTCGTAAGTTCTATAGTCGATACAACGACCTTGTCAGCATATACAATCTTCCACTGGGTCGCATACTGACCGACGTTTTTCATACTAAATGTTAGACCATAATTAATTACCTAATTGTCTACGAAATTTTCCGTTTTTCCCGATTACGACAAAGAGCACACGGCGGGTGTGACCGGTCAGCAGAGGATGCTCACTCCTCCTAGATAGGCACCTGATCCTACCTCTATCTTTTTAGTGTTCCGTGTTGCGTTGCTTTGAATTTGTATTTCGTTTTATGGTTTTTTGAGATGGTTGACAGATTGTTAAGGTCATTTTTCATTGCATACATAGGGCAGAAATATGCCACCATAGCTTCCTTATATTAACCTTAAGGATAGCGAAAACGTTCAATTCTTTGTGAACTTTTTTATTATCTCACAATGATTATCGCACGCGCAAATCGTTTTACGGTCGAAATATTGTAAAGTTTTTAACGTAAAAACATCGTTATTATAATGATTCTGAACGATTTGCCATTCTCAAACGTAAATATAAGTATTAATCAGCAATGTTAAAAAGTTCACCGAGATATGAACTTGGTGGGTACGTGATCAAATCTTCTGAGAAGCCCTTCGGGCTTCACAGGATTTGATCACGTGACCAACCAAGTTCATATCCCGATGAACTTTTTAAATTGCTCTTTATTTCTTAATTGTAAACCAAAAAATATATTGGTTTTTTTCGAATACGTTAGATGGTTAACACCTCTTTGTTTACACTGCCAAATCAGGAACTCTACAAAATTGATTAACTGGATTGCATTGTTCAGTTAAGTCGAGTTATTAAATTGATTGTTCATTTTAAGAGGGCTCGATGGTAGTCGCCATTTTAAGACTATTTTAATCTCCTAATGAAGATGAGCTATGTTTAAGAATATAGAAAAATTGAAAAATTTTAAAGCTTAAATATTGGGAATTTTTCTTTACTAAATGTTAGTTTATGGTCAAAAATACCATATGTCAAAGTTTAAGGCAGATCTGATAGTTAATGTGTTGATCACTAAGCATCCTTAACTATGACCCATCTCATCCGTCAGTTGAACAGCACATGCATTTTCTCCCATTCTCTCTTGACTATGGTTGAAGAAATGATACTCAATATCACCAAAAAGTTTAATTAAACAATCTCATGGCAGTATTTACAGTTCATGAAGCTTGTTGAGATATTTTATGGTAATTATTAATTATGTGGTACCTGTGACACTTCATGACATTACCAACTTCAATACGTCGTGCAAATCAACTGACAAAAATACTTTCAATGGATGTTTTGAGAAATTGTAGCCCAAATCTTCTTATAATTCATGGTATTTTGTGTTTTATATTTATTTTTTGTTTCCATTATTTGGGGGTGAAAGGGGGGTAGGGGGGTTAAATCTTTGTCTTCTAAGGATGTAGTCTTCTATTGATATTAATGCAGTTTCACCCCTTTTTATTTGTTTTTTCCCTCGATTCGAAAATGACATATTTTCCTTATTTTTTTTATATGATAAGTACCTTTTTATAATACTGTTCAACCATTAAAGTTACAAGAAATAAAATTTGTCATCAGAATTTAAATGATAGTATTCCAATAAGTTTAAATAAGCATTAGGTATGAATTATAGCTATCTTACTTCCTTATTATGGGGCAAAATTAAATAAAAACACAAAACAATCCAAACCAAACGATAATAAGGGTTATTATTAAAATGTGCCTATCAGTCAGCTGATTGTTTACTTAATGGTAAGAAAAGGGGTGACTGATGGCAGAGTTGTGCCATTCAGTCACCTTTAAGTTACATTTCAGTCGCCTTTGAGTTACATTTCAGTCAGCTTTTAGTTACATTTCAGTCGCCTTTCAGTCGACGGAATGGCCGAGATTCATCATGTTGTATGTCCCATAACTGAAGACGAAATATTCTCTGTGTAATGACAGATACTATACTATGGACGCCACGGACCCGGCCTGCAGTAACTGGCTTAGGTTTGTGAACTGCCCGATGATCGACATCCGAGCAGGAAAACGTCATTGCCATCGCCTGTGCAGGCTTTGTTTTCTATATAACGTCATGTGGCGTGAAGTCCGGGACGGAAGTGTTGGTGTGGTACAGTGACGAGCATGGGGGGTTTCTTGGAGTAAATAAGATTCATCCAGGTATATTGATTAGTCTGTGAGTGGTGGTGGAGTGGATGGAAGGATGGGTGGATGCGTGCGTGCGTACGTTCCCTTAACATAATATGGTTTCGTGTACACTGACCTTTCTGTAAAATGAGATATTATTACATGTATCTGTTAGAATAGAAAAAAACTGTTTGTTTATTCAAATTTAGATCATCTGTACTACATACAGTACCGTCAACGCGGATCCCGTATTTAACCGCGCTCCCCCCGCGGTTATTTAATCCTTTCCGCGTTACACCATCGCGGTTAATTCATCGCGGTCCTCGTTGCAGCCATGTTTAAACCGCGGCGGTGTGACCTACCGTTGAACAAGGTGATCGGAGATTTTTACCTGTACGCTATTAGACAATAAGACGGCCACCTAACCCTGAGAGTCATTCTATACTGGCCATGTCTGATGTATTGTTTTCATTTCACATAAAATGATTACTTATTTTTAATGCACGTTTTCAAACTTCTTAGCAATTGTTTTAGAGAAATTTTTATTCAAGAATCAGCTGCACCCGTAATAATTTTCATGTAACTGTGGATATAGCTATTATTTCAAAAATATTTAATCATTTTTATAATATAATCTACATGAAGGAGAGGGTAAGAACTATGAAATATTATATTTCGATTTTTTAATGATTTTAAACATTTCCGACTACAAAAATATTTTAAATCCATATCAGTTTGTAGCTCGTTTTACGGCAGTCTCTCGATGCTCAAGACAATTAACCTAGTCCGTGACAGGCACATGCTACACGGAGAACGTTTACCTACGGTCAACGGCATGATATGAAAATTTTACTCATCCCTAAAAATACTAAATTATATTGATATAATTTTACGTCTGTTCAATATGAAGCTACAACACAAATGTACATGTAGTATCAGCTGCGAATACCGTTTTTCGTAACCGCCCCCTCCACCTCTTCAACGTTTTAATGACTGTCAAAGTACATGTAAATTGTATTTGACTTTAGTCCCAATTGTTTTACACAAAGGTGTGAAACCATCGCATGGACGGGAAATCACTCTACGCTTGAACTCACAGAATACACCGGTATATAACGAGACAGGTGGATAATCCGTGTAACGAGTGACCATCAGGAATTCCACCTGTTTTTCAAACAATTTTACTAACAGTAATAACAATAAATAGTTATTCATTTTACCGCGATCTGATAAACTGTAAAACGTGTTTAAGATGCACCCCCTCCGCAAAAAACCTAAAACCTTCAATATAAACCAAACGAGAGA
>WFKH01011925.1:38912233-38962921 GCA_016163765.1 Magallana hongkongensis
AAGATAGGTAATGGGCGGTGTTGTACGGTTAGACGAAGCCCTTCGCAATATGGAGATTTTCTTTTGTCTTGAATAGGTGTGAAAACCCCTAGGGCATGTCGTTTCTACCCTGGGTTTGTTAATCACTATACACAGGAAATGATCGCGGCTTATAATTAATATACACAATTAAGGAAATGTGTACAAAAATAGTTTGCATTTGAATTTTTTAAAAGTAATTCGAGATGTATGCATTTAATAACATGTACCATTTCCCATGTTGTTTTGTGATGTAACTACCTCATTCCATTTCTTGTAAAGAACAACACCTTAAATAATCGAGTTAAAGACAGCAGTGATATAACAAGCATATCAGGTTAGAATAAGAGAACAACACTAATTATTTAATATTATCAATCTAACTCTGATGTTAACCTGAAAAATATCCTCGCGACCTTAAATTGCCTTAAAAAGTAACTGTTTTCCAGATCGTGTATTATATCACTTGTACAGAAAACCTTGCCCATGAACAAGTTGATTAAGAACATGAAATACACACAAAATACAAATATAATCAATACATGTAAATGTGTACTTACTGTTTTCTATAATACGATTGCAAACTGGTTGAAAATTTGTTGAAACTCGATCGCACGGACATATATAGATCGGCAAAAGCATTTCATCAATTCAATTTACCCGGTATGCAGTTTACGTAGATTAAATAGAGAAGTTTCAATACTTCTTCACAATTTAATAAGACTGAATAAAAAAAAGAAATTATAATCCGACTGCCAAGCATACTTATCAATTTTTGAATAGGCTATGTCAATTTGAATGGATTGTAAAAATACATCGTCAAGTATTGAATTAAATGAAGAAGCACTGATGAATGATTTTAAACACACGCTATAAATTTAACATTTTAAAAATATATATCGTATGTTATTCTAGATAGTTCCATTAAATAAAATGATATATACATGTAGTGTAGTGTATCTGTCATTTATTTTTTAGTCGAGGGAGATAACTCGCGTTTCAGTTCGATACTTTTGTTCACCTGTAATTTATCGTCAAGACCGCGGCGGTGTTGATTTGATGGACAACTCTACCGCGGGGGTACGCGGTTTTACCTGAGACACCTGTTTTAAACCGCGTTGCAATTTGGACCGCGGGGGTGCGCGGAAAATACGGGATCCGCGTTGACGGTACTGTAGGTAATCAATAAAAAAGAATATTGATGCCTTGTATATTTTTTTTCACGTTTCAGTTAGTGCAGGATGTCTATAATACATAATCAGTGAATTGTCTTAGTAACGCTGATATCAGATAACGTTTCCATCACTTTCTAAAACAAGAATAATAGAGACTATGTGATTTCAGAGTAGAATCACTAGCTTTTTATGCTATAGTAGTGATGTTAATAGATTACGGTGTACTGGAGTTTGACGAGCGGACGACGATGACATACAAAAACTGTATACAAATAGTCACCAAACTGGGTCTAACATATCACCATGTCAATAAGTGGTACTGGGTTTCTGAACGAAACTACACATACTATACATACAGGATTGAGAGGTTTAAATCACCCTTCATTTGTGAAGATTCCACAGACAAAATAGTAACGGATAAACGATAAACAATCTAAAAGGATGAAAATAAATTTTGAAATTTCCATTATTTGGAATACTTAAAAAATGTAATCTTATTAGTCATAGAAATCTAAATATAATTAAGTTTATTTATTATTTCTTTGTTCGAAGCATTCTACATTTACTCATTAAACCTCCTGGTTTTAGAAAATGGATTCTGTCCTGAAGTGTTTGTAATTCTTGTCCGATTGGCTCAATGAACGGTCAATTTTCAACCAGTTCTCTAAAATAATATATATAACAAAACAAGTCGAATTACTCATTGTATTTCATGTACTCTCCTGATGAACATTTTATTTTGTTTCAGGTGACAAAGCCGACCTTTCGCTTGTTCAGTTGACAATCATTTATCAACAAAATTAATCCCCTATAAAACGTTGATATTGTTAGATATTTTGCAATACTCTTATTTTTGGCAAATACGAAATCATATCGGTACAAAACTATCTTTTAGAAATTTAGAAATCAGCGGCATTTTAGAGTCCTTTTTTTTGGGGGGGGGGATAATTTTTTTTAAACATATATCATTCTTTTTTCTATTCACAGTGAAAAGATTTAACGAAGACTACTGTATTTTTACAGATGTATACACTTACTGTTTACGTCTTAGTCTAAAAAGAAGGCACTATAATTGATCTTTACAAATATTGCAATAACTTACTGAATAGTGTATGCTAACTCGTAACTGTTCGTTGTCTTACCGTTAACACGGTTCTTGTGGTTATCTTATCTGTACTCTAAACATATTGTAGTTTTGGATTGAACAATAATGGCTGCAGTTTGGATTCCAGTATTAGGTATATTACATTCAAGTAATATTGATAAGCTGAAAAAAAAATGTGATTTAAACATCGGTTAGGTTTACTTGTGCAGCAGTGATTCACTGTTATTCAAAATGGGTTTCAATGGAAATTTTCGTAAAAAAGGGATTGTCATTAATGTAATGCATCAGGCATGGCTGTGTTCTGGAACCCAATATTAGTAATATTTTATTTTTATCTACGAATCTGCATGAGTTCAGGAAAAGATGTTTTGGGTAAGACTTATTCTCAAAAAGTGTCGGTTGTTCTTGGCGATTTATCAGCGAAATGTTATAATTTTAGAATTATTCAAATAAAAGATATTGACATAGATCTTTCTGTTTATTAATCGATGTTCATAATTACAAAGGTTTGGTGTTATGTGTCGTTGGTTCCTTCGGGTGTGATGATATGGACTCGGCTGCCTGCACAAGACTGGCGACCACCCGTCCCAATATGTGTAACGATACATGTTTCGCTTCCATCTGCAAGAGATATTGTGGAAAATGTCGTAAGTACCTTGACTTTAGTATGATTGAAAAGAATATGATGCATGTCTTTAGTGATTTAAATGTTTTGAGTTTCGATTTCAGCATTAAAATGTTACACGTGCCATGATATTGCCAATCCACAAAACTGCAATATATCGGCGGAATGTCCTTCTAATGATCATGTGAGTTTTCAAGATATCAACAAATTTAATTTGTATAAATTATTTAAATGTGGTATAATGCTATATGAAAGTATAAGCATCTTTGTTTGCTTTGCAGAAATGTATCTCCGTTAAATCGTACACTGATGATTTTCGGCTTATCTACAAATTAGGATGCGCCCCATCTACGGTATAATAGAAACATTTATAAGTTCAGAGTTCTTTTACCCATGATATATATATCACAGGATATAATGATACAAAACTTGAATGATGTCACTTTAACAGGTTTGCAGTGGAGCAAGCTGTTGCAGTACTGACTTGTGTAACAACCACGCCAGCAAAAAACGAAGCACGAAGAAAAGGAACCCCGAAAAACAAGGTTTGATTTGTTCTCTCTCTCTCTCTCTCTCTCTCTCTCTCTCTCTCTCTCTCTCTCTCTGATTTTTATTGATTATAAATCATGACATATTGAAGGAATACGAAATCATTCATTGAGTATTTATATATTGTGATCAAGACGGTCGAGTTGATCAAATCCAATAAAGCCCAAAGGGTTTTATGAATTATTTTTTCAATGATTTTTGTTCACCAAATAATATTCAAAGAATGATTCCTTATTACTTATATTTATATAATGTTAAGCAATTGCAATTAAATATTTAAATAGTCATTGATGAAATGTATTGGACTATACGATAGTAAATCGATTCGTAGTGTTATCACAGACAAAGACACTGGAAATTGTAAATATATACCCGGTATAAGTAAACCTTGAAGATTAGTTATCCATTCTTTTTAATATTCCTTGGTTCATAGCAATACAGAATGCAGTGATTTGTTTTATATTCATAAATAATCGTTTAGATTAAGCTCTTATTTCTTAGAAATGTCGGCAATGAGCAGACGACAGACTTTGTCCGCCGCTTGTGCTGACGTCGACAATCTAGCGTGCACACTTCTGTTTACATCAAACACTGATATCTGTCAGGATGATTGCATCGCCAACGTTATTTGCCCACGACTCTGTGGAAAATGCAGTAAGTTTAGAATTGTTGTCCTTACTGTTCCTTTTTTTCAACACTTTGTCATCAAAAATTCAATTTAAAATCAATGTACATATATAAGTAACGAATCCTAGCATGTTAACTTTTTGTTGAAATGAATGGTATAATATTTAACATATTTTTATAGCTGAATGTTATGATTGTGACCACGTATTAACAACAGAAAAATGTAATCACTCCAGAATATGCAAAGCAGGAGAGGTAACTTTGTAATCAATTTGCATAAAACGAACGGAATTAAATATATTGAAGCTTTGTTATTCTGTTAATTTAACAAATGATCACGGTACATTTGATATTTCAGGTTTGTTTTACTGTAGAAACGTTGAACTTTGACCTCCAACATGGGTACAGGATGGGATGTGTTCATCAAAATGTAATTAATAATATTTCTTACCATGATGTTAAAATGTATATCTTTCACATTTCATTTTCTTTCAATTTTTAAATCCGTCTTGGTTGAGAATTCTGTAGCACCTTTTCTAAATCTAAATAAAGTATCAGCTGTGTGTCTCTGTAACTTTCGGACCTTAAAATAATATTTTTCATTTTCGTTTTCTTAAAAATATTCTTCACTGTTTTATGAACACTTTCCCCAAAGACTTGCGATCGTATATCCACTCAAGTTGGTCATGTATTTGGACGACGGGCTGATCCTATTGAGATTTCCATGACCGGTGGATGTTGTCATGGCGACTTGTGCAACCATCATAAACTAACCCCCGTTGCAATGTCAACAAACCTACCACTAACAACAGTGCCTACAATTCCAACAACCACAGCAAAAAGTAGAATTAGAAAAGATATATATTTTTTAAATTTAGTTAAATCTGCATGATATTTTTATTATTATAAAAGCATATCTCATTAAAATATAAATTGTATATTAATTGATTTGATAAGTAGGTCATCAGTAGATACCTTTTACAAACAACTTCACAATTCGAAGGCCATAAAACTACGATATTCTATTGATATTTTTGTACATTTCATTACACTTTGTTGTTTTAAGCTTGTACATTGATATCCGGATGTCCAGTCTACTCGTCTGCAAGATATAATGGCCAGTGCTACTTTCTAGGAAGTTCCATGATGACATGGCTTGATTCTAAGGTACACATACATTTTTAATCAATGTAATCAATCTAAGGATGACTTTTAAATACATTGTTAAACAATTTTGTTCTGAAAGCATACCAACTCCTTAAAAACTTATTCAACGAATGTTTAAATGTCTGCAAAGTCGAATTAATGTTGGTTTTTGTTAATTGTAACAGGCATTTTGTGAATCACATTGCAGTCACTTAGCTGTTTTTCGAGACCAAAATGAAATACACCGTGTTTTAGATGCTGTCGGTCATGATGACGTCATTTCGAGTTTAGTCATTTCTTACTACTCCTATTAATATTCAGGGTGCTTTCCATTTAACCGGCATCGCCGGATTTGCCGGTGTTGCCTTTGTCGCCGATTGCTGGAACGCGCGTCGCCGGCGAGCGATTGTGGCAACGCAATATACCGTTGCCGATTAGGAAACAATATGGCGTCGAGGTTATCATATAGTACAAAACCGGGATTTCTGAAACTACAATTTGTCCTACTACATTGAAATACATTAAAACTGCAAATAGCCAAAATTTTCGGATTAAATTTCAAGATACGTATCAGTTTTAAGTTGCAATCGTCCTCGTTAGAGCATTTTGACGTTGCCAAACGTTTCATTTACGTCACCGTTTCTCGATGACGTCGCCGGCGAGGCAACGTTAATGGAAAGCGCCCTTAATTTTTGTGTTCCAAGTCTTAATTCAAATAATCAACAACTATTTCGCACGATGAATTGTTTTAATCTGTTTACATTTTAGGTTTACCAATCGTTCACCGGCATAATTTACCAGATTTGTACGTTGATGCGGTAAACCCCGCCCATTCTGATCAGTTCATGTGGTCAACTACCTTAGAGTTTGTATCCAACACGCTGTTTGATAATCCTCTTTCCAATCACCTGTACAACTGCGCCTTTGTCCACAACAGGAAACGGTTAGAGGGTACAAGCTGTACCGCGCGGTTATATCCCTTGTGTCAATCCAAACTACAATAAATCTACGATAAACATACATCTTTGCCGTTCATTGTTTTCATTAACTAATACTTATTTCACTGTGTATTTTCTTCAATATTTCTCGAGCAAACCGATTATAATTCACGGCACTATAGAAACTGGCAGGGCTGAAATCTACAATCTATCTAGTTCTTACCGTTTTATCGATTGGTCGAAACCTTCAGCAACCTAAGAAAACTCACGGATTGATCGAAATAATCATGATGATACCAGACTCAAATTTTCAAATTATGAAAACCTGACTATTTCTTTTATCTAACGTACTGATGTACATGTACATTAACAATAATTTACTTACTTTTACCTACTATTTATGATTCATTCAACAATGTATTACAAGAAAGATATACATATAAACAATAAAATGCTCTCTTTGATGATTCATGCGGACTATGGAGGTAGCGGTGACGGCACTAAAAATTTGCATAACCCGTTAACGCATGTTATGTACTTTTTCTGCAATGTCGCAACCTTCATATCTCGCATGAATCACCAAAGAAAGCATTTAATTGTTTAATCGATAACTTTCTTTTCACTTAATATGAAAACATCAACTGAAAGACAGTTGAATCAAATTAAAGCTTGCATTGAAAGTTCATCTATAGTCTGTCCCAAGTTATTGTTTCCGTCATTTTACACGATTTTTAATGAAAATACACACACCTGTCAAAGATAAACAATTGAAAACGATAAAAAGGATAAAATTCAAGATTTCTTCATTGACACCTAATCTATTTTTACCCAGGGAAATTCACACGGACGAAAACAAATTTCTTACGGAAATTTATATTGGGAAATGCTGACATATTTTTCATTCGGAAGTCACTCGGAACACCTCGAACAATTTTTCAACGTCATCATCCGGGTACTTTTCAAGTCGCTTGCAATGAAAAATCCCCGTAGACTTTTTATTTTTTGCTGTGTATTGAAATCTGACACGCTAGAGGGGTCGTTTAAAAGGAGAAATCTTGAGAGTATTGAATGAACATTTTATAATTTGATCTTAATACAAATTGCATGCCAAAATCTTTGAAGACAGAAGTACTGAAAAATAAAAATCACGCATGTGTCTACTTATTTTTCATGCAAATAAGCTTTGAAATACTTTATCCTTTTTTATCAGATTTTCAGAAAACTTAAATTGACCGAAATTTGGACAAACCTTAGATTGCAGTTTTATTTTTTATTTTAAAATGCAAGGTCACTTTAACTACCCAATGAGTATGCAGCATGTTGAGGGTCATTGACCTTCCAAATTATACATAAATATACAATCTAATTGAGAGCGTGTTACAGTATTAAAGGCATATTAATAATGCAAAAAAAGATAGTGACATTGACCTTACCTTGCTGCGAAAACAAGATGGTCAAATTTGATTAAACTGATGCTATCATTTTGTAATTTGTTTTATTTGACTGTGTGAAAAATTGATGAATTTCTCAATTTAAGAAGTATATCTGAAAACGAAAATACTCCTTCCTAAAGTCGTATATACAAGCTAAAGCTTATGATATAAGTCATTAATGTCCAAACTTTTAAAAGACAACTTTAAGAAGCATTTATTATTCTATAAGAGAAGTTTACACTCTTTTTAAGTTGTGTTAAGTAACCTTTGAACAAGCTAATTTTAAACATTTCCACGTTGAACAATATTAAAGTGTGTGTATCCATTAATAATACTATCAGTGTAAACACATTGTAAAAGAGTGCACATTTTTTTGTACAGTAAAAAGATTTAAGCATCACTGAGACTTAAAAATAGCTTAAAGGTGACTTAAAGATTTTCTTAAGTCTACAATTAAGCATAAGTAAGCTACCTTTAAGGCAAGTTAACGATGGTCATTCATTTTGTGGAAAGTCAAAGTCATATCAAAATCAAAATTCTTTGTCCGGACCATATATTATTTACCTTTGATTCTATCAGGTTTATACTTCAAATACTAAGTGCTTGTTTGTAAAATAGTGTGCAGCGTCCTCGAACCAAGTCTGTAGGTCAAAGGTTAAAGGTCATAACATATCTCATTGAAATCAAGTTTTGAACTGTAATTTCTTTTCCTTTGACCTGTCTTGCTCCGATTTTACCAGAAGATTGTCTGTAGGAAGGGGTGTACATTGGCATAGAACCAAATTTCTACAGTACATGAAAAGGTCAAGGTCATAGCAAACCTCTGTGAACAAATTGTTGTCCAAACTCTATTAAGCTTTCTCCTCTTGGTTCTCTCTGCCTTACACTATACGCATGTGATGCTTGTTCGATATAGGACATAATAAGACCTAGAACCAAATTTCTAAGTCAGACGTTATAGTCAGGAGAAGTCCTCAAATTTCATTTCATTTGTACGTCTTTTATTAAAACAGGGCCTTATGAGATGGTCATTTCATTATAGTAAAACGTAAAAAAATTCTTATCTGATGAAGATATAGATTTCCTGAATTCAAGAAATCGTAAAGTCAAGCTGTTATTTATCTTGTATGAATAATTAAGTTAAAACGACCATTTACCCATGTGATATGGCTAATTGGCATTTTTTTCTAAACGTGTTATTTTATCAGGTAATCAATTAATTTGTAGGCTCCGTGTTGAAGAACTGTTTCAAGGTTTTTATGAAAATGTTACACGATATCGTATTCCTACTGCATGACAACGATAGTTATAATACGTAGTTATCAAAGGTTAATAGTTCTCCCCTTTCTTATCGCTTAACATCAATAAAATATGGCGGCCTTCTGGATTTCAACATTAGGTATGATTTATCTTATATCGAGTCATTTGATTTACGTATTAACCTCATCTAAATCACTATATAAAGTTTTGTCAACCATTTATTTATTAGACATCATGTATTACATTATTAATTGCTTAAAACACTGTGCCGGATAATTATGCCAGTGCCAAGGTGGCATTTTTGGACCCGCTTAAGATGCAGTTTCCATAAATCCATATATACCAAATGATAGTCTGGACCATTCTCTATAGAGTATATAACCACTTTTGCTCTTATTGTGTCTCACCTGACAGGTGAGATATTTTCCTTTAAAAACTAATATCCCATAGGAAAATAATAATTCCCGGAGGAGAATAATTTTCCTGAAGGAAATATTAAAAATCCTATAGGATTTTTTTTTTTAAAATCCTATAGGAACTATATTTTCTAAAGGAGAAAGGTATTTCCTGTAGGAATTTTATTAAGACAGGAAGTTTTCCTAAAGGAATTTACGATTTCCTATCGGATTTTAAAATCCTATGGGAGTTTTGTTCAAATCCTATCGGAATTAAAATTCCTATAGGAAGTTCTTTCATTCCGGTAGGAAATTCCAAATATCCTATAGGAAAAATTTTTTCCTATGGGAAAAATTAGTTTCCTGTAGGAATTTATTTTTTAAAGGTAAATATCTCACCTTACAGGTGAGATACCTTAACAACAAAGGTGGTTATAATCTCTTTAAACAATAGTCTATCATGTGGCATATTTGAATTATTCGATACATGCAGTAAACATGCCACCTTGGCACTGGCATAATTATCCGGCACAGTGTTTTTAATTGAATCAAACTGGATTTTTACATCTCGCCAAGAAAAAAAGATTAATGTTTGCAAATGCACACTTATTATTCTTTATGAATGCAGATATAAATCAATAAAATCACTGACAATAAATATGTGACAGTGATAGGTTTGGTTCTGTGTGTCGTTGGGACCTTCTGTTGTGATGATTTGGACTCGGCTGCATGTGCCAGACTGGGGATATTGCGCCCCGACATGTGTAACGATACTTGTTTCGCTTCCGTCTGCAAGAGATATTGTGGACAATGTTGTAAGTATAAACACTATTATGAACATATGAATTGACATTATTTGCTTTTCCAAATCAATATATTCATTCACTCACTAAACAAGCATTGAGTTTATTCAAAAATTAATATTAACTTAAGTTTACTATTTTCGACTTGATTTGCAGTATATAGGAGATGTAAAGTGATAGAAATATTAAAAAGATATTTCAATAAGGAAGTTTTCTTTTATTTTAGTTCTGAAATGTTACACATGCCATGATATTAATGATCCACAAAATTGCAATTTGACTGAGGAATGTCCATCTAAAGACTATGTAAGTGCATATAATAAGTTTCCTCTGACTTTGCAATTACTTATCAAACACAAACACAGTCATGAGTAAATCTACTTAATTAAGAGACCCTGACACGTCATAATTAAAACTACAAGATTAAACATATAAATATGTGAATTTATATACGCTTATTCCTTTCTTTCATATATCTTTCACTTTTTTAAATATTTTAAATTATTTTTTTTTAAATCTATTTTTTAATATTTTATAATTTTTAAAATAATTTTTGGCAGAAATGTATCTCGGTAAACTCCTACTCTGACGATTTCCGGCCTGTCTACAAATTGGGATGTGCACCATCTGCGGTAAAAAGACTCACTGTACTAGTAGTGATAAATTTATGCGGAATAATCCCAAAACTGGATAGGTTTAAAGCAATCGATTTCAAGCATGTTAAAGATTATTTGAAAAACCAACTTGTAGATAAGATCAACAAGTCTTTCCAGGTCTACGTAATATTTCTGAAACGAATACGCTTAAACACGTTTCTGATGTGTAAAAATACAGGGGGAAATGTTTGATTCAGAAAAAAAAGTAATTAAAGAGAAATATATAAAAATATAATCAATTATATCAATTTGAACGTTGAAGGCTCAAATTAACAACTTCGCTTTATATATAATGCATGCCATTTGGGGGGGGGGGGGGGGGGGTTATGAACATGAAAATATGTAAATGTCAAACTAATATATATATTTAACATGCTTTTTAATATTGCACGTAACATTGTAGGTTTGCAGTGGAACAAACTGTTGCAGTACTGACCTTTGTAACAACCACGCCAACAAAAAACGAAGCACGGATAAAAAGAACCCAAAGAAACAAGGTTTGATTCTTTTATTTTGCTCTCTCTCTCTCTCTCTCTCTCTCTCTCTCTCTCTCTCTCTCTCTCTCGTGTTTCATTGATTATAAAGCATGACATACATATTTTATATACATGGTTATTTCCGTCGTTCTATACTTGCAAAACGGTTTCTCACCGTCTTGAATTCGCCCAGACAATGAAATACTGTAGATTCCTTATTTTACGCGAGTACTTAATTCCGCGATTCCACCGTTTTGCATCTAATGAGAAGAATATAAATTTTATCAATGTCTTATTTAGTTTACATCTCTCTGAAATATAAAAGCGAGATTTTTGAATCCGCGAGATGTGGTTCTCGCAATTTTAAGCGGATAATAATTTTTCGCGTTTAATCTACGGAACCTACAGTATTTGATATATACTGTAGAAGCACATATATTCGTAAGGTTAATATTTCGTTGTTTTTTCACCAAATAAAATTTGTTGGGATTTAATTTCGTCATTTCGTAATCTCTAAAACTTATCACGTATCAACTCTGTATTTATGAATACTTAGGTTAAGAATTCGTCTGGGATTTAATTTCGTTGATTAATACTGCCAACGAAAATAACGAAATTAAATCCTCAACGAATATTTCTGCTTCTAGAGTACTCTTTGCAATAACGAACACAGTAATGTAAAAATTGTTTTGAATTCGTCCAGATTTAAATTCGTCAGCTGACAAAGAGAACGAAAGGTGTGAAAATAAAACAGGGGCGAATCTACTTAGCTCATATCTATACAGAATGCAGTGACTTGCTACATAATTTCAAATTAACTCTTTGAGCTTTTACTGAATTCTTTGATAGAAGTGTCGGCAATAAGCAGACGACAGACTCTGTCCCCCGCTTGTGCTGACGTCGACAATCTAGCGTGCACTCTCCTGTTTACGTCAAATATTAAAGTTTGTCAGAATGACTGCGTTGCCAACGTAATTTGTCCTCAACTCTGTGGAAAATGCAGTGAGTTTTGAAATTTCAGTTGTTTACTACGTTGTCTTCTTTACAGCCTTGTTAATATTGGATGCTTATATCTTGATTCATTGCAATTGGAATTTTCGACTAAATTAATGCTTTGCCATTTTTGATGAAGTTGGTGAAGAAAATATATACATATATTCATTAATATTTCAATTTCATATAGCATAGTTTCATAAGTAATATTTTCTCAAAACTGAAACTGTACATGTAGCCTCTATAATTAATATTCAACTGTTATCTCTATTTTAAATGTTTAAAAACTAACAAGACGTAATACATGTAGCTGCAATATCTGTAGCTCTAAGAAAAATTTAGGTTGATAGACCAACTATTAACCCGGATTTTCCCGTAGAGCTACAGACCGGCAGCTATAGACTTATCTTTTTAGGTAAATGTTATGATTGTGACCACGTATTAACAACAGAAAGATGTAACCATTCCAGAATTTGCAAAGCAGGGGAGGTAAATCAAATCAAAATAAAAAGATTTATTCATTAGAAATGTATTCCCTGTAAAGAAGGAAAATAATTAACAATTTTAAAAATCAATAACCTCAAACTTTATCTGATACGTGTATCATAGTTTAATACAAGACGATATTGTCATTTATCATGAATTCTGCAATAAAATTGATCGGAAAAGTAGGAATGTAATTTATCTTTTAGGTTGAAACAATGAATTTAAGAATATATATTCAAAGGATTATTAAGTTAATTCTAACTTTTTAATTTCTTAAACAAATATTTATTGGAACATTTACTTATTAAAACATAAATAACCATGACAATTTGATTTTCAGGTTTGCTTTACTTTAGAAACATTGAACTTTGACCTTGAGCACGGATACAGAATGGGGTGTGTTCATCAACAGGTAATGATGTTCAATAAATCTAAAACAACGGTTAGGACAACAAATGTTAGGAAAGTTGTAACTTATATTTAAAAATGATCCCTACCTTTATAACCCGCATAAATCATCGAAAAAAGCATTTTATTGCTTATATGTACATCTTTTAACAAAATAATGAATTGATCGTAAAGTGTAAGTAAAAGTAATTAAATTATTGTTAATGTACATCAGTACTGTAATGATTATGTCCTATTAAAATAAACGTAATGAATTAGATTAGGGTTGGGGAAATGGAATAACCTGACTGCTGACTTAAGGATTACGTCTACTCAGGGTTTGAGATTTCCAAAAATATGTTTACAAAGTTCAATACCTGCAGTCAGAAGTTGTTTTAAAAACACAAAATAACAATGTTATAAACAAACATCGATAATGATATCCATGTTTTGTTTATTTGAGGAAGATATGCTACGACAAAGGTACATTAATATTGAAACAGAGGAAATTCGGACTAACTTTTTTTCGATTCCTTTTTTTCTCTAAAATACTTTATGTAGCAATGTAATTGCTACATAAGTAAAGTTACTACGTGTTTTTTCATATCATTTTACATATTTTATGGTTGTAGTATCTCATGTATAATTTTATATCACTGGCTGGCATGCGATGGGAAAAATCCTAAAAATACATAAAAAAATTCCAGATAGAATATCTCGAAAATTTTATCATTTACCTTATATAATGTTATTGTCAACAGAATACAGACAATAAATTTAGTTTTAGGCAATCAATGGTTTGGGGCTCCTATTAGTCATTTTTTTTGTAATACTCGATCAAAAATGGGTAGAATTTGGAAAATTGATAGAGGAGACTTGGGCTAATTTAAATTCAAAATATGAGCTTAAAACAATTCATTGAATTATGAAATAAGTAAAGCTATTCGTATTTCATCATTTTCAAACCAACAAATAGTTTTATTATTTCTAATATTTTCAAAATAAAGAAAACCTTGGAAAGGGTGGACGATTTGACAAATTTTTCAATAAACATTCAGAGGTCACTAGCGTAAAAAGTAGGTCATTGACCTAGTTACTTGAAAGTGAAAAATAGCACCACAATAGTAGGGCTACAATGTACAATAAGTAGTTTTTCGTTCCTATAAGTGGATTTTTTTTCGCCCCTTGTAAACCTTCCTCCTGAGTAATCACCAAGTCCAATTGTTGGTTACCAAGTAGTTTATTAATCAGCGTGATCGGATAGTCAATTGAAAGCAGCCCAAATCAAAGAATCTATCTAACATCATTTTACATGAGTATATATAACATTTTACTTATGATTGACGGTTCTGACCAGTCCGGTCCATCTACAATGATCATGAGTGAACAATTAGTGTCAAAATTCCGGAGTTAAATTTTATTTCTAAATAAAGTAACAAATTAAAACTGTCAAAACCGTCAGAAAGAATATTGTGATGTGGGTTTTGAGTCTCAGAATCCGAGTCTCTGAGTCCCCCACCTGGGTATGATGCATCGTTTACTCATAATACATTCATTCATACATGGCTTTAAGGTTACAAAGGTTAAATAGAATAAACAATACATGACAATATATAGAGTACCAGAGCTATCGATGCAGACACAGAATCGCCAAATATGACAACTTATTTACAAACTCCCAATTTGGATATTTGTGCCCGTATTCTGCACCTGGTTGCATAACATCATTTAGGAATACTGCGCAGTGCTACAAGAGTCACATAGTTCATTCTGTTAGTTATCATTAACACAATTCATTACGCAGTATCTATGTATACATAAGTATCATAGTGACCAATTTGTAATAGTAACAATTCAAGGTCATAGCATGGCTATTTGTTTAAACCCTGACTAAACGTAATCCTTAATTACTCCAACAATATATAAACAGTTGTGCTGTGGAATGATAAATTTGTCAGAAAACAGATAATATAGAAAGATGCAATAATAGGAAAGGTAAAAGTTCATACCAGTGGCATTTAACTTAGGGAATTGAGGTGAGGTGCTTGGTGTAGTAAATCTGAAGAAGATTGAGACACAAAGTACTTCTCTTTCAATAGGAATCGGGTGCAGAAACACGGTGTAGTTAAAAAGCCCACCTCTTATATTGTCCCTATTGATTTAAAAAGATTGAAACATTACCAAACTAGAGAAAAATTATTATACCAATCATTATTAACTCATGTAGAGTTAGAGAAAAATTGTTATAAGATATTATCCCCTAGAACCCGGGACAAAAACACGTTACAGTACGTTAGATAAAAGAAATAGCCAAGTCTTATATGATAATTTGAGTTTGATAAACTGGTTAGAACTGGATCGTGCAGATTTCAGCCCTGTCAGTTTCTATAGAGCTATGAATCACAATTGGTTTTCGTAAGAAATAGCTAAAGCAGAAAATACTTGCAAGATGTAAATATAGTATTGTAAAATAAAACCACATATATGTGATCCAACATTAAAAAGTTACTGTTTTAACAATAAACACACTGCATTCACTAGTATGTCATTTTATATTGTTTTATATTGTTACAGTATATACAATTTTAAGAGCTTTAAATGAATATTTTTGTTCAAGGTTTGTGACAGTATGTCCAGTCAAGTCAGCAATGTGTTTGGCAGACGATCCGATTCCATTGAAGTATCTATGAGCGGGGGATGTTGTCATGGTGACCTTTGTAATCATCACAAACTGACCGCTGGTGCGATGTCAACAAACCCACCACCAACTACAATGCCAACTACTACAGCTAAAGGTGAGTCAGCCAAATGAATCTGATCTTCTCTTTTATGCAAGCATAATCATAAATTGAGTACGAGTTATTCTACCATTGATTGCTAACTATTTTACATGTACACCCTGTCGAATTGTATCCTTTGAATTGACATGCCGTTAAATGCATGTAACGGGATTTAAATTTTAATTAATCTCTGGTCAATACTAGAGGCATTGAGCTACATGTATGATGGTTCTTGCCATGCAAGCGCATACCGTTATTTGGTTTACATGTATAAATTATCACTAAAAAGACTGTCTAGCACTTGTAGAAAGGGAGTAGCTAATAAATGATTGTAAGACTTAACTCACGACCTACAGTATTTATAAAGCCATGTGATTTAGTGTTGTCCTTCATTTTGCAGCGTGTTCGATGACAGCTGGATGTCCATTTAATTTTGCTGCAAGATTGGATGGACAATGTTACTTCATAGGAAACAGTCCCTTGCCATGGAGTAATGCCAAGGTAAACTCAAAAGGCCGTTATACATACACATATACATCGTTTGTGAAATGAAACAAACAGTAACATTCACTCACTACCAAGTAGTTATAAATCAATTGTCTTTTATTACTTATCACATAAACTATTGTTATAGATGTGGGTACTCACAAAGGTAGACAATTTTGTGTTACACAGTGCTATTTTTGGACTGTTTTCAAATTAACTGTGTATTAACGTATGTATAAATGTATTTTACTAGTACAAAAGAAGTAACAAGTCAGAAACTGAAAGGAGATAAAGTGCATATATAATGAATTGATATACTTTTTTTTATTTTTTTTTTATTTTTGCTAAATCCTTTCTTATGGTTTATTTAAACATCAGCAGTGAGAGTATCATTGTGATAAGGTAGTGTTGATTGTATTAATAATAAATATTGACAGAAGCGTTGCAAAATTGGGGTTGGGATCACTCATTTTTTTTTTTTATAAGATCTACTTTTTTATTTTTTTCAGAAATATTAATTAAACGTAATTCTACGGTAGAAAATATAAGGAGCAACGGTTTGCAATAAACAAAAGCTTTAACTTTCAGGCGTTCTGTGAGGCACATTGTAGTCATTTAGCCATATTTCAAAACCTGAACCAGCTTCGTCTAACTATGGAAGTACTCGGCCAAAGTGACGCGATTTCACGTACGTATTTACTAGACAATAGTATATTGTACATTTTGGGCACTAAGGAGGTTGGCACCTGAAATACTAGTAATGTCAATCATCCAAAAACCGCTTGGATATAAAGGTGGGGACCTACAATATTAATTTGTTTTATTTGTGACCCATGTCACATGCCATTTTTTGGAAATATAGGGCCCCAAACAGAAATGATAATTTTTCTGAAATTTTTGCTAAAATTTGGCATGGAAATTGATTATTTGAAGAAATCAAACAAATATGTATAGTTTGAACTATTATTTAATTATGATTTTAATACAGTATGAAGTTGAACACATGTAGTGACTATAAAAGTAATATCTTTGTCAAAGTTTAAAAAACCTTGCTTTACTGGTGGCTTTAAATGCCAGCACATAATGAACACAACAACAGATGTTAAGATTGTTACGAAATTTTGGAGTAATCAAATTATAACGCAAATAAAAAAAATATTAGTAATGT
Organism: Magallana hongkongensis; assembly: GCA_016163765.1. Lineage (NCBI taxonomy): Eukaryota > Metazoa > Mollusca > Bivalvia > Ostreida > Ostreidae > Magallana > Magallana hongkongensis. Next base: position 38,929,740 of record WFKH01011925.1, read on the forward strand.
CATCTTTCCAAAACTTTGCATACAAATAGACATACATTTAATGTCTCATGTACAAGTAAAAAAGTAGGGGTCACATCTCAAAAGATTGAGATATAGCATGAAATAAGCTAATTTTAGGCCAAAATTGGAGTTAATTTTTCTATGAAATATAAGCTAAATATGCCAAAATATATCGATAGAAATATCAAAATATTGTTCAAATATGTTTTTCAGAATATCATGAATATGTCGTATTACACAAACAATCTAGAAGCTTGTTTTGCGCTGAATATTATGAAGCTAAAGTAACAGTACTCTAAAACTATTGAGTTATGAAAATTGTTCATTTTCTTCTTGAAAACCTTCCGCCACAAAATATAGTCCCTAACTGAACTCTGTAAAAATGTAATTTTTTAAAAACAATTTTATTCAATAAAGTTTATTTGGCATTGTAAAATATAAATATACTACTAGAATTAATATATGATGCAGAATTTTCAGACTAGAGGTGACCCAAAATGGCTACCCAAAACCTGAGGAGCGAACCTCTTTAATGCCGTATTTTTATGTTGTTTCGTTGATTGTTTAGTCAAATATATGAAATGTATGTTCCATTCTAAGTAAACTTTTCCGTACTTATAAATATTTTCATTTTTTCACTTTTGCGATCTTCATGTCTTTTTTTTTCTTCTAAGCAAATTTGAAGTTAAATGTTTTGAAAAACTGAAATGAGAATTTTCTCTATCTAATCAAATTTTCAACAGTAGTACAATTTCTAAAAAAAATATGAAACAATCGAACAAGTATTTTTATTGCGCCAGCAAACCCTATGACATACATTTTGCATTTCAGATTTACCAGCCGTTCAACATCATAATATCCCGGATATGTACGTGGATGCAGTTAATCCAGCACTCTCAAATCACTTCGTGTGGTCGACTAGCAATCAGACTGTATCCGATACTTTGTTTGGTAGTCCCAGTTTAAATCACCGCTATTCTTGCGCCTTTGTCCACAATACAAGACAGCTAGAAGGCACCGTTTGTAGTCAAATGCATTATCCTTTGTGTCAAAGTAGACTACAGTAAATGCAATCGAAAACATTTTCGAAGTTGATGGTTCTTTTTTATTGATTAAAACTTGGCTTTGAAAAAATAGTTTTTAAGAATGTAAACATATTAAAAGGAGAAGGAATTATAATATAAGGAATAAAAACAATTTTCATTGGATAATAAAATTTCATTCGTTAAAAGGCACTTCAATTGCGCTAAAACCGCGATTAATAACGTCCCAAAACTTCCATGCAGATGTTTCATTTGTCGCATTTTTCAGTACTGCATTGTGCACCAAAAATTACGTGACACCCTTGAGATGTTTCTTTTAAAGATATTTTAGATCAATTGTTTGATTGTTCTGCGTGCCAGGCTGAAATTTCTCTATTTACATACAATGGATTAACTTCGTCATTAGTTGTGGTAATTGTTTACACCTTTGAAATTAAGTATAGTATGTGATAAGGTAAAAGAGTCTTTATGAGTCTCTAAAGATGAGTAAAAATTATTTTATACAAAAATCACTGACATACTATTTGAATATTATATTAAGTGAAATCTTAATATAATCATAAAACATATCTTGTGGTAGGTTTGGTAAGATTTCTCTGAAGCTCGTCACGAACTTTCAGTTAGAGCCCCTTGTGTCAAAGACATAAATGCTAAACATCAAGAAAAGAAGCTATAGATATAATTGTATAATCATACACCGTAAGTTGAGCTGATCTGGAAATAAACGGATATGAAAATCATGGACACAAAAAAACCCGTTCACATTAAAACACGCCATGATCTTTAAAATCGGACTTCCATGACACTTTATGATATACAATAATCTACTCCTGTTTCAGAAGGTAGATAAGTATAACACAGTGTAACGAGTCGTATATCTTATCTTCAAATTCGTGAAATATTTCCAATATGGCACACACCTGGAAGAGCATTATCGGTAAGAAAATATGAATTGTATGACTTTTTCAAAGTTTAGTAAATAAATTATTGTTCAAGTGTAATTGAATTTATTTGAACAGATGTAAGTCATGTAATTACACATTTTAGGTTCGAGAACTTTTGGTAGGCTTTACCATTTTTTGTAGCTTATGCGAGCATAATTTTACGCGAAGTCAACAGTTTAACAACGATTTGAAGACTGAAAACCGGTAACTAAATAAAACTGAAATTATTTACCAATATTTGCATGTTCCAATGTCTTTGACGGTGATAACACTACGAATCGATTTTTTAATGTACAGTCCAATAAACTCAAATGACGTATTATTTGGGCGCAAGCGGGGTTTGCATAATTAAAAGAAATGAAAATCACATAAATATGTCAATATTCTAATGTTTAATCGTACAATATTTAATCGTACAATAGCTGAAAATTATATAAATATAAGTAATAAGGAATCATTAATTGAATGTTATGAGGTGATAATTTCGGTCGGGGCGTGATCAAATCAATCATAAAGCCCTTCGGACTTTATTGGATTTGACCACGCCCCGACCAAAATTATCACCTCATAATACTCAAAGAATGATTTCTTATTCCTTAATTAATTTATTGTTTGTCTTTGCAATGCCTTAATTCTCAAACTATCCAAAATTATATAACATTTATTTGTACATCGCTGGGTATTTAGTAAAACGCACTCCAAATGTACTCAAATACATGTACATTGAAATGTCATTTATAAACAAAAATTAATATATTTTTTCCGTTCCTTATAATTTGTAACACATTTGTATAAGAGTAAAAAAGAAAAGTTGAAGGAACTCAAAGTCTATGGTTTAGATATGAAGATATCAAACAATGGTGTTTCATCTATTTTGCATTCATGATTATTAAATATATACAGTGTAGGTGCGTTACCGACAAAAACCCTTAAGGCAAGAAATATATTTTTTGTTTTTCTTTTTTTCCCCTTAATTATAATTACATAAATTTGAAACTATGACTCTTTTGTTAAATCTTAGGCTTAATACAACTTACACAGTGGAAATATTAACTGGTTATTGAAATTATTCTGAAATTCAAGAACATTTTGAAATATACTGATTCATTTTTATTCTCATTTCATGGCACTGGCATAATTATCCGGCACAGTGTTATATACTCAATTAAATAATTATGTGATTCGAAGTTTATAGTCTGGCCTAGCTCCAAAGTCACCAACATTTTACAATTGCTGAAAGTCAACTCATTTTTTAACACAAATTCTTAAAATAAATGAGCACAAATATAAGGAATAACCTTGGATTTCAGCCTGAGAATGAGAAAAGTTGGTGACGGATTTATAATTTACGTACGCCTAAAATGTCTTCTTTCTAAAGGTGTAGTGCTTTTAGCTGTGACGTGTTACGCCTGTGACGACATGGACACAGCGGTGTGTCAACGCCTGATTGCCGCCAAACCGGACATGTGTAATGACACGTGTTACGCCTCGATCTGTCAGCGCTTCTGTGGACAATGCCGTGAGTTATCCAGCTTCTATAGTGATTGTAGCGAATACTATAGTAATTCATTTATACTGCAAAATACAAGCTCTCTGTTAATGAGACAATCTGTGTTTATTTACTAAATAGCAAACTGTTTGGCGAAGGTACTGAACATTTAAATGATAAATTAGGTCCTTATTAATTTCTTTTATATAACAACAATTTGTTGAGATTTGAAAAAAAACAATTAAAGACCGAATATATCTTTAAGTTGAAAATCGATCAAATTACAAATTACAATTATGACTTTAATACTATTTGGAACATCACATATAATTCACTTGAACTCTGACATAATATTAAATAAGGCAAGTTCTCAAATTTATTTGGCAATATTTATAGTTAGATCTTCATTTCATTCATATTCACCGTAATTTTGATATATCATTACCAGTTTTATGTACTTTTTCAGCTCTCAAATGCTATAGCTGTACTGATATAGAATCCTCACAAAAGTGTAACTCCACCATCGAGTGCCAGGACAAAGATTATGTAAATATTCTTCCTTAACCTAAGAAAATGAAATCTTGAAAACCAAATGGCTTAATATAAGTATGCTAGTTTATTTTCCTTTTTAGCAATGTATATCTGCGGCATCATTCACCAATGACTTCAGAGAGGTTTACAAACTTGGATGTGCTCCATCAACAGTAAGCATGATAATATTTTAAATTTCTGAGCTTCTGAACTTGAGCCTTATCTCATTTGTAAATTTGTACAATATATTATTTCAAACCAATTCAAATCCCTTTACGTATGATTTGCCAACCCTTTTGATAGTTTAGCCTCCATATGATGATTTCATCAGAACTAATGAATGTTACTGATTATCGATACACGTCCTTTTCTTAATGTTTAATTCGCCCAAGATTTTTCGTCTATTGCCATTTTTTTAAAATTAAGTACATGTAATAGTATGCATGTTTAAATCAAGTAAACAATTTTCAAACCCATGCCTGTTATAATGCTCCATATAGGTGTGTTCCCACTATGGGAGGCGATCGATTAACAAAAGAGCAGGGACATCTTGCTGTTCTACAGATCTGTGTAATCATGGCAGCGGCAATAAACGAGATACGAAACCTAGGGCTTTAAAAACAGGTATCAGGGCTGCCTTAACTCAGGTTGTTATGATCCATCTGCTCAATTTTAAATAATTTAAAAGATTTCGAAATTAAAGCTTCTCCATGATTTTCGCGGATTTTATGATCCATCTGCTCAATTTTAAATAATTTAAAAGATTTCGAAATTAAAGTTTCTCCATAATTTTAGCGGTGATTTTTTTTATCTATTTATTTTACCAAATGTTATCATATTCTTTAAAATAGTCATGTATTCACTACATGTGAAAGAGTATTCTTTTTACAATGATATTCACATCTTTTAAATAAAAAGTTATATTTTGTTTACCTTTTTGATTGATTGCTGTTTTTTTTTTAATTTAAGTAAACCGGCAGGTTGCCTCCCCTGTGTGTGACGACACGGACAGTCTGGCGTGTACCCTACTGTTCACAATCAACACTCACATGTGTAGTAATGATTGTATAGCCAACACGATATGTCCCAAACTGTGTGGAAAATGCAGTGAGTACCAATGGTATATAAGAACAAGTTCAGTATAAGTTGTGTACATGACTATGGCGAAAAAGAAAACTCCAGATATGATTTAGTATAATACTTATTTGGAGAATAAAGATAAGAAGTTTCATTATATTTTGATAGAAAAATAATACACAATAGCAAAATTACAAAGACTCAGTCATTATGGGGGTACTCATGACTTTGTACACAGATAATAATTGGATTTTAATTAATCATCTGATTTACTTACATATTAATTAAACGGCAGTTAAAACCTTTAAATAACGGTACTAGTGGTTTATCGGTTTTTTGATCATTTTATATTGGTCCAATTGTCTCACTTAAAGAAATAATAGTTTTTATTGAACTTTTTACATACATGTAGGTCAATGCTATGAGTGTGAGCATGTGACGTCTACAGAGAATTGTACTCAGTCACGTGTTTGTGATCCAGGGGAGGTAAATGATGATAATCTGCATAAGAATTATCTCAATAATATTGTTGGTTATATTTGCATATTTCTAAAGGATATTAGTAAATAATTAGGGTTATTATTTTTATTTTAGGTTTGCTTCACTCTCGAGACATTAAACTTTAACCTTGAACATGGTTACCGACTTGGATGCGTGCAACAAAAGGTATATTCAATGTTTTGACAGTTTATGATGCAAAATGGAATAATAGTGACTTCTAAAATATCATTAACATAAAATTCTTTTGATAAAGAGTTCTTCAAAATTTATGGGTATTTTTTCATTTTATGATTGACATGGCTATACATTTATTATATTCTAGTTATATAATTATTTGTTCATTCAAATGATACGGATATATGCATCACTTCAATTAAGCATTCAATGATTATATTTATGTTTATTTGTATGAAATATATTTGTATCGTCGCTTTAAAGCCCTTATATAGTTACGCTCTCTGTCAGGAATATGAATAATAGATGGAACAGCCATTAAACATGCTATTTGGCGCGCTTCCGCGTCTAGAAATATAGTGCCAGAAACTTTGCGTGTAAAAACTCTGTTTTGAGATAGAATAGATGTGATTTAACAATTATTTTCAAAAGTATATTTCAAATCGGTTGTGTAAGTTTAAACGTTTTATTTAATCCTAACAAAAATAAATCTAATATTCAAAACGCGTGATGACCTTTACTTGTGCTCATACGCCGTGATCAGATTTGACGTGTGTTATTATAAAACATTGAATGCCGCAAATTTCCAATGCAAATATATGGGGAAATATACACCGAAATGTAAATATTATGTTATGAATGATTAAAAAAATCCTTAAGTTTGATATTGTATCGAAATTAAAAAAAAGGCAATTTTAAAATCTTATTCAATGACCCCCACGCGCTAACATCCGTGCCAACGAAAGATATTAATATAAGTTGTAGAACTTGTTTATCAATCGTTGTAAAATAAATAAAGTTCAGTTTTTGGGTTTTTTTTTGAAAAATCTTATTCACATTTCAGGTCTGTGATAACTTGCACGCTCAAGCCAGCTCTATTTTTGGACGCCGGTCCAGCGGAAACCCAGAACTCTCGCTGACTGGAGGTTGTTGTCATGGAGATTTGTGTAATCATCACCATCTTCTTCCGAAAATCACCACGCATCTACCGGTTACCACCACGCATCGTCCAACAACGACTACTCAAAGAGGTGAGCACTATCACATACAAAGCACGCAATATATCTTTAATAATCAATTATATCCTCAAATGACATGGCAATTAATCTGATTAACATAGCAAACCAATACTGAAATAGCTTAATATTCTAATAATTAACTTATCGAACGAAATCATATATCATCTGGTAAAAATTACAAAACAATTCTTCTGAGAAATCGTAAGAAGAAAAAATGAACACAAATGAGTGTACGGACTTTTACTACAGAATTACATACAATGTATTCAAAGCATTGTAAAACATGAGAAAAAAAAGACAGATTACCACATTTACAACAGCAACGTAGCTTTTGAATACGTTCCTGGTATACATGTAGCTATAACAGCTTACAAGTATTAAAAGGGAAAAATCAACAAATAAGATATTTCTACGTTTACTACTGACAATCAGTGAGTAGTACTGTATATATCAATTACATTTACAGCATCTTGCATTCATGCTAAGGTCTTTTGTTGGGTTTTTTGTTGTTGTTTTTTTTTTAATTTACAAAACTACCTAACCAACGAAATAAGACCATCACGAAATGTTGGACTTAAGTTATCGTAGTTACATATTTAACCCTTTTTGAGAACTCTTTTTTTTTTCACGCATCTGAATTAATTTGAACAATATCTTCATACGTTTCCAACATACTCAGAGTGGGTGTGAGCTGCACTGTGTTATAAAGTACACTCTGTGGTAGTAAAAAAAAGTCATTTAAGACAAGAATTTCTCGACTGCTTCAGTTAAATCGGACAAAAATGTTGTAAATGAAATTGTCACCATTTGTCTGGCGAAAACTTCTGCCTATGTTTTGAAATGGTAAACAATCAATTCTCCACATTAATGTCAAGGTGAGATGTCAAAAAGCACATGCTCTAATTTTCTTCCATGAATATATTGTTAAATATCCTACATTTTGTTTTTTTCTGTTCATCGTGACCCAAAGAAATATTGGCTGGAGTCATATGAAGGTCATATCATGAAATGTGTGTGTATTTCAATTGTAAGACGTATCATATTTCTTTCGTTTAGTTTGTCATCATTATGGTAACGGGTGTACATTTGCTGACGGGTTCAATTACCATGGACAATGTTACCATGTTGAAAATAGAACTATGACTTGGATCCAAGCAAAGGTTTCTATTTTGGTTTCTAGTTTTCGTTCTCCCTAAACTTTGCCTTTTTGAATCTTGAGAACGTTTTTATCTTCATTTTTTTGGCAGCATTTCTGCGAGTCCAACTGTGCACACCTGGCCACTTTTTCAGATCTCAGAGAAATGGACCGCGTTCTAACAAATATAGCACACCATTACCTTTTACATGCTCATGGTATGAAACATCTTTGAATTCCCGACAAGTTACTCTAGAATGTTTAAGCATACTTTTAATAAAATATAAACATGGCACGTTATAGGACACACTATCAGTTATGACAGAAGTGAACTGTACGTGGATGCCATCGACCCGGGTCACAATAACCACTGGGTGTGGGAGTCGAATCTACAAACTGTTCCTAGCACTATGTTCCACAGTATCAGCTCCCACCAGCTCAACTACTGCTCGGCCACCACTGCAGCGCTAACGAAACTAGTAGCGGTCAACTGTGCCTCAAGTTACCTCCCACTCTGCCAGCATACAAGTCGCTAAGACTTACAAGTCTTCTGCTCTTTAATAGTATATGTTTATTGTATACTGTCTGTCAAATATTGAAATAAAATATTCTGAAAAATTAGAAATTGTTTGAAAACAAAATGTTTCTTCGTCATGCACGTAATTTCAAGTGATGCATTCAACACATTATATTTACATCTTACGAGTATGATTCCCTCTATTTCCTACGAAAACTTTAGTAAATTCATAACTCTATAGAAACAGCCAGACTGAAATCAACACGCCCCGTTCATTGATTGGTCGAAATCTACAGCGACTGGAACTGACAGGAAACTGACAGGACTGAAATCGACACGCCCTGTTTATCGATTGGTCGTATACTACAGCTACTTAAGAAAAATCACGGACTGCACGAAATAATCATGATGATATCAGACTCAAAGTCTCACAGGAGACTTTTTGGCTGTTTCTTTAAGCTAACGTACTTATGTACATTAACAGTAATTTGGTGAATTTTACTTACTTTTTATAATCAATCTATTAATTAGTGAAAAGAAAAATGTAAATATAAACAATAAAATGCTTTCTTTGGTGATTCATGCGGGATATGAAGGTGGCGACATTGCAGAAAAAATACATAACCCGCGTTAGCGGGTTATGTAAATTTTTTCTGCAATGATCGCTACCTTCATAACCCGCACGAATCACCAAAGAAAGCATTTTATTGTTTAAGTAAACAGATAGCCATGCTATGACCTTGAATTGTTAGTATTACAAATTAGTCACTATGATACTTATGTATATCTATATACTGCGCAATAGATTGTGGTAATGATAACTAACAGAATGAACTCTGTGACTCTTGTAGCACTGCGTAGTATTCCTAAATGATGTTATGAAACCAGGTGCATTATACGGGCATAATAATATCCAAATTGAGAGTTTATAAATAAGTGTCATATTTGGCGATTCTGTGTCTGCATCGATAGCTCTGGTACTCTATATTGAGTCATGTATTGCGTATTCTATTTAACCTTTGTAACCTTAAAGCCATGTATGAATGAATGTATTAAGAGTAAGTGATGCATCATACCCAGGTGGGGGATTCAGAGACTCGGGACTCGGAGACTAAACCTGCATCACAATATTATTTCTGACAGTTCTGACAGTTTTGTTACTTTATTTAGGAATAAAATACAACTCTGGAATTTGAACACTAAATGTTCACTCATGATCATCGTAGATGGGCCGAACTGGTCAGAACTGTCAATCATAAGTAAAATGTTACATATACCCCTGCAAAATGATGTTAGAGAGAATTTTTAGAATTTGATTTTGGAATTTGTTCGAACTTTAATTTTTGGGCTTATCATTTAGACCTTGACTTTTTAGGCTTAGAATTTTTACTTGGATTTGAAATTAAGAGATTTTGATTTCGAATTTGAATTAGAGATCTTTGATTTGGGCTGCTTTTAATTGATGTAATTTTGACTAATAAAAGTATACGAACACGCTTGTTAATAAACTGCTTGTGAAAGAAGTACTGGACTTGGTGATTACTAACTAAAGTTTGAGCTGAACCTCAAATGGATTCAGAAGACGGAAGGGTTACAACATGCTGTATTTAAAAAAAAAAAATAACAAAACAATACCTCTTAATAATTTTAAATTTACATTTTCCAGTGCCTTTATCTGATAACACTACGCACCAAGTTTGCAACGAATATAGTTCAATAATTTTACCAAGAACACAAATGACATACTGTTGGGGCGGCGCAAGCGGGGTTTGCATCATTTTATGAAATAAAAATAACCTAAAAATGTAAATAATTCTATATTTCATTGTACTGTTCCTGAAAATTATATAAATATAATAAGGAATCTTTCTTTGAATATCGTGAGGTGACCATTATAATTTGTACGTTTGGGGCGTGATCAAATATATCATGAAAATGCCCTGTCGGGTTTTATTTTATTTGATCACGCCCTGACCATAATGTAAACCTGATAATACTCAAAGTATTTATTCTTTAAATACTTTTTTCTTTTGGATGTGAAACAAAGAGGAGAAAGCGTCAGTTCCTGATCCGCTAGTCATGTGTTGAATCTCTTAAAGGGTTTTACAATTCTTATCCATTCTAAGAATTCTTAAAATGTATTTGGGTCAAATATTTTACAATTTAAAATTTTTGAAAAGGTTAATATATTATTTTGATTATTGTGTACTTTCATCAAGATTAATATATTGTATCTCAAGGTTTCCCATATCACCTTAAAGAGCAAGAAAACAGGAAGAAAGATTAAAATTTCTGCCTATTTATTGTTTAACAAAGTCAACAAAATGCTATAAAGTACAATGACATATAATAGTATAATCATATTCTTACATGTGTACATGCAACATTTTTTTTTTAATTACACCTTGAGCATTGGGAGAATCTGCTACGTGTTCACACGGCATGTGCATGAACGTTTGGAGAATATGATGTTAACATAAACTCAGACAGAACAAACAGAATTTACTCTATTGTATGTCACTCTTACAAGTTGTTATTTGCATAGAGTACTAATCTTATATTTAGATGGACAATTTCTTTATTGCTTTTTAAAGAAAGCATAAACAAAGGGAAATGTTTATACAACTTATCAACTCAAAAATCTGTATATGCTCACAAAATGTTGTTAATGCCCAAAACAAATATGAAAATGTCTCCGCTTGCTATACCATCTAGATATGTTTCAGATTTGTTTACCCTGTTCAATCATGTATGATAGAATTTTGACACTCTCTCATTCCATCATGCACAATTAGAATTCTACATGTTACATGTATATAAATGTATCGCCTTTAGTTATCACATTGCATCACTAAAATCTTAATATTTTTACATGTACATCATGTTCAGTAAGAAATTTTTCATTTTTAATTTTCACATTTTCAAAGTTTTTACTTGGTCTACTTTTTCAACTATGTATTATAGTTCTATCCATCACCAAAGAATGATTTGATGAATATCAATACAATCATGGACCTTGCATGTTACCATAAAAAATACATGTATCATGATATAAAATACATACATGTATACCAACTGGCATTACACTGACATGTGGCATGTGTTTTAATGTATTTTTCTCTCACAATTCACACACAATTTGTCTCTGCATGTACATAATACATCTGAGATACTGAATATACACATTTATGCTTCTGCATACAATTTTTTTTTCATATAATTTATTTATCAAGCTGGCATAATTTTGAATTCATTCATCTGACATTGACTTTATAATTAATTAATTATGTATTAACGGGTACATACTGAATGACCAGCAGGCAGTATTACATTAAGAATTCAGCAATATATTGTGCACTGGTATTCAATTCAGAAACTATCTACAGATCTTATAACAAAGTTATTCTAGATAGCTGAATAATAACAAAATAATTTTGATGGCACTTTCAACAGCATGAATATTGTGGATATTAACTTCCATTTCAATAAACCACATTAAAAGCACTTTTCTAGACTAGGTGTATATCATTTTTGGGGCAATATATATTTTAAAAAAAATTAACAATAATTTAAAAATAGATTAACACATAAAAATACTCAAATTGAAAGAGTTCAGAAGTCTTAATATTTGTATCAGATACTCCTTAATTTTTTCATTTAACAACACCAAAATTAACCTAATTATTACACTGTTGCATATCAATTATTGGAATATATATTTTCCATTATCTACATTGAATCATCACTTGTAAATAATTCAACCTTAAAATATAATATGATAATAAATATTTCACCTGCATTGCAATTTTCATCTTTGTTTATACTGTAAATGTATGATATTTGGTGGAAATTGATTTCTCAACATGTTAGTGTGGATTTGAATTAGCGTATTTCTTGATACGCCTATTCCTTCACATATAATATTATATGGCATACATTTAAGAAATAAACAGCAATTTAAAAAGTTCACCGGGATATGAAGTTGGTTGGTATCCCGGTGAACTTTTTAAATTGCTGTTTATTACTTATATTTACGTTTGAAAAAGACAAATCGTTCAGAACTGTTAAAATTATACCGAGATTTTATGTTTACAATAATCCAAGCGACAAGCGATAAGCGCGTGCAATGATCATTGTGACGTCACGAAAAAGTTCATACAGAATTGAACGTTTTCGCTATTCTATAGGTTCATATAAGGAAACATATTTGCAAATGTAAATATTTATGCATGACATTTAGCAATATGCTTGATTCAGAGGAAGCCACTTTTTGCCAAAAACGCTAAAAAGAATACACAGCCAAACGTAATACATTTACAGTAATTCATAATGCCTTATTCTAGATATGTGTTCATCCCACTCCTTGTTTCATGTTGTTCATTATTTCGGTCTTCACAAACAAACAAATTTATAATTAAAAGAAAGTAAACAAACAAATCCTGTACACAGGTTTTTTTTTTATACACACCTATTTAACGTATACTGGTATTTAATAAAATAATACATTAGTATAGTGTGAAATCATTTAAATTCATGGGGTCCAATTTTTGTGGATATAACAAGGTGTTTTTTTTTTTTAGTTTTATTGTCATATAACTTTTTAGGATCCATTTCAATCATTGATAAATTCATATTAACTTGTTGAGGATGTAAATTTTAGTTAAATGTACCAATGAAATGAATGAAACATTTTTAATTCATGGATAACCATTTTTTTTAAAGGATAACGTTTGGACATAATTTTATGAAACCATTTCAATTGATAACAAAATTAATGTATCAAAACAAATTTCATAAAATGTTAAGGATGTAAATTTATTAGTCTGTTAGGGGGTAACCCACGAAATCCACAAAAAATGGGCCAATACAAATTCTTATAACTCTTTAGTAAATTGAAAGCTAGAATTGCCTAGATATTGACCTACAATCAATTGATGACGGGCTTCTCTATCGGGAGTTTGTACGCTGCGTCGAACTCCTTGACCTCCTCCACCTGTTCCTGTGGGTTGGGGTGGTCCTTGATGTGGACTTTGGGGTACTGCTCTGGGTGGGTGTGGATCTCTTTCTCCACCACCGCTATGTGGTGCTTCTGCCGGTCCTCTGGCTTTGTAAAGTAGCTAAAGGTCAAACACATATACTGCTAATTACTTTATAATATCGCTTCATATGGCAAGTTCAGTTTACTGTAATAATCCAAAATGATTTATTACCAGGAGGAAGAATACAGATTCCATCTTGTTATATCATAATAATTTTATAATAAGATTACATATACATGTAACTTTACTCTGAACAGTAATGAAAACCATCCATCAAAATGATTCATTTTTAAAACGTCGAGCTCCAATTTCTAATGTTAGTAATGACTGTGTTAAAGTTTTATCTTGGTTGGAACACAATCAAATCTTCAGAGATTATGAGACTAATCAGTCCACATGGGAATGAACTTTTTAACGATCATGTCAATATGTTTTTTTTCGTAATGAAAGGAACTAATAACCATGTACTTTCACCAAATTAACTCACTGATAGTTGATGTATCGCCCGGCCTGGACTGACTGAGCAGAGATGTTGGTCAGGTGACAGGCCAAGAGTAACAGGTTACGAGGCTTGACCATCCAGGCGAACCGGGCGAACGTCGTGGAATAGACCATCAGTGCTGCAAAGCAACAAATAAATTAATTTATATGGAGTTAAGATTTATCATCTCTGCATTGCCAATTAAAAATACATTTTAATATAACAAACAACAAAATACCATCAATGCTGCAAAATCATACAAATTTTTTTTTTGGAGGGGAGGATGGGGTTTCAATCTTCAAGCCCTGTTGCATCTGGTAAACGCTGTTGCATTTGATTAATATTGTTGTACGGTATAATGAAAAGGGGAATAGCTCAATTTTAGACTAGAAAATAACTGTTGATAACTGACATTAAAAATATCTTACTTTAAAAAAGCAATCATTTTTGTTAACATCAGAATATAGAAAAATAAAAATATGAAAATTTGAAGCTCAAATCATGATCATGCCCCCTTAAATTAACCATTTATTGGTCAAGTTACAGAGAAAAGAATACGTTCAAATGATCAAAGTGCAGAGAATCGAAAGCGGAATTGAAAGTCTGGAATGTGCATACTAAGCTGAATTTACCTGGAGTCATAAAGGGGCTGATCAGTTCTGGATCTTTCTTGAAATCTCCAATAGCTGCCAGTGGAATTGCCCAATTTGCAACTGAAATTAAAAATAACAAGACTACGTTTACAATAGCATCATTAAAATTGCCGACTCATTATCAATAATCAATAGTTTCATGTTTGCTATGATCATAGGTCACTGCTATCAATTAATAAACTTGAAACATATCAAGAAATGCTAGTTTCTGTTCAATCTGACTAAAGCACAGACCTTTATTATGCTATTGCATAGGGAACTTAATAGAGGTCTGTGCTTTAGTCAGATTGGTCATATTCAGTACCACATATTAAGTGATTGAAATTTAATTGACAATGAACCCTGTGTGCTGAATTTTTTAGACACATTTTTTTAATTTCAATAGTTCTGCATTTATGATTAGTTGATCAATCAATAACATGAAATAGAATTTGAATATGTTATCACATGACAATTAATACACTCAGGAAATAGTAATTATTTCTATGTAAACATGTTAAAAATTTTACATGAAAAAATGTCTTGACTTACCTGGTCCCCAAAAATGCTGCAATATACAACAAAATTCAAATCACTCACTGATGCAATTTAATAGAATGGTACATTAATCAGTACATACAGGAAAACAATATCAAGCAATTTCAAAATTGTTCTCTAAATTGTGAGATTGAATGTAAAATATCTTTTTATAACTGTAAGTGAGCAGAAATGAAGTAAAGAAATTACATGAAAATAAATCTTTAATTCTTACCGTGCTAAAATCCAGGTAAATCAGGATATGAAAAAAGAAAAGAAAATTTAAAACCATTTTTTATAACATTCAATCAAAAGCATTTGATAACTTTAGAGTATATTTATTTAATTCAACTGTTAATATCAAACTATCAAGGTATTTTTTTTATAGATAATATTGAAACTTAAAACACACAAACAAAAAAAGAAAAGTTAACTCTTTTATCTTATAAATCTGGGCAGGCATTGTTCTTATGATTTTTAAATTTTATATTTGCATGCATTAATCATGTTAAAGGGGCATGGTCACGATTTTGGTCAAATTCTATTTTTCTGTTGTTATTATTTACAATGCTTTAGGAATGCATTTCTAATGATAAAATGAAATTTGAGAGTCAGTCGTTGAGTTATAAGCAAGATACAGGGCTCACAATTCTTTGTCATGTAAACAAGGCTCGTGCCCTATTTTTGTTTATATAGGTTTAATATACCAGTAAAACATCTTTTTCAAGCTGATTTGTCTATATTTTTATTCATTTTAAGCATAAATAAGCAGTTCCTAATGTTTAACACATTCATTTTAGGTCTAAAACTGGAATTTTCACTTCAACATTCAAAATGTAAACGAAAGCTTTGTTTACATATCAAAGAATTGTAAGCCCTGTAACTCGCTTATAACTCAACGAATGACACTCAAATTTTGGTTGCCTATTAAAAATGTCTTACTGAAGCATTGTAAACATTAAAATCAAAAAAATAATTTTTGACCAAAATCGTGACCATGCCCCTTTAATATTCTTCATATATGCATAAAGGCAGCCTAATAATTAGATAACTGTTGTCAAGTTTAAGCGAATTTAATGTCTACTGATTACCATGATTACTGACATAAACCCCCTCCCACCCCCACCCCCCATCCCCCTTCCCAACTGGTGAACTAAAATCTATATGTTTTAATGTGTTGTAAAGTAAGTCTTTCAATGTGAAAGATTTTTCATTTATTTTCATGTTATTATAGACCAGGTTAAGAAGATAAGCATATCAATCTTGACATAAAATAAGCTTGCATAAAGTTTGCATGTTAGTTTGCAATTCAAATTTTCCATTAGAGCAGTTCCTTAAACAATTTTGAATTACTTACAACAGAACATAAATACCATGAGTAACATATTGCAGGTATTTATGTCTCTGCTTACAGGAATTGACACAAAGAAATTTATTGTGCTTGCATGCATGATTATATAGTGACACAGATATGAGGGTCTCAACATTTAAATCCCCCTGAAGTTCTACAGCACAGTTACACAGTAACTTCTTCTTAGACTAGTAGTAAATTAAATATTGATTTAAAATTTACTTCCTAAATGAACATCATGCATATGCTACTGTTTTCAGAAAAAAAACTTTAAAAAAAAGGAAAATCTAATATATAATATATACATGTAGATAGTATGGTATACTGTCTACTTTTTAAATTGGAGAGCAGTAAAAAGAGGGAGAGAAATTTAACAATTAAATTTTTAAATATTCAAATATGTCATGCAATATTAATATGCATGATATGTACATATACTGGTAGTAAGAATGAGGGCCCTTTAAGTGGTATGCAAAAAAAAAAAAAGAAAAATGAGATTGACAGGTCATGCACATTAATTACTTAACTTTTAAAGTGGGGCAAATAATATACCCCTTATATAATTCCCACAATATCAGGTGTAACCTTTGGGGAGAAATTTTGTCGAGGAAACAATTTCTAGTCAAAAGATTATATTAATATAATAGTACAATGATTTCACATTTAACTGCATGGTGACTAATTTATCCTGATTATTTATTAATCCATGTGATTTTGTTGGCAAAAAATGGTGTGCAGAACTGACATTAAGAGGTCCCCTATTGCACTTAATTAATATATAATTAGAAAATGTTCATACAATCAAAAGGTGTACAACAATTTTATCTTGAAAGAATCATTAAATGAGGTTGTATTCAATGTATTCATTTATTTATTTAAAGAAAAAATGATCATAAAACTTTCTGAGAAAATGCACACTTGGTGACAGTTTGGCCATTGAGCATGCTGAGTAACAAAAATTCAATTTAGTCCTGATTTTTAGTTTAAAAAAAAAGCTAATTCCAAAAGAAAATAATTAAATTGTACATTTATCATAAATTATGTGCAACATGTAAGTGCTAGCTCAGAGAATCAAATGCTTGGAAATAGTGCTTAATTAACTGCATTAATAGAAACAAACATCTCTTCCCCTCTTTTTATCACCTAATCACACCTGTTCTGAATGCAGTCATGTTAATTGTTAAAACTAAGCAAGCAAAGTGGGATTTGAGCTGAATTTGTTTATGATTTTGTTAAGTAAAACTCACCAATGAAGTATTTTTCATACATCGCAACATTTTGCTTCAGCACCATGGGCTTGGAAGTCATCTTAAACAAGACTAGTGTTTCCAATTATCCCTTAACTGTAACTGCAGTACTTCTCATTAGCAGGGCAAATTGCAATGTAAATTTGCATTGCAAAAAAAAGAAGTATCGAAGTTACTGTGAAGGTGTCTGTCAAGGTTTGTGATTGGATTTAATATTTCTTTTTTTTTTTTTTTAAATTATCTACATTTCAAATCAGTTGCATGTGTAGCAACAGTCAGACAGTTACTATATAAAAAAAAATAAAAAAAAAAAAATTTTATATCCAAAAACTTTTGTAATATGGGGTTTTTGGGGGGGGGGGGGTGTCTGATTAATAAGATCTAAATTAATTTTATCTGTTGCACCTCTACAATTAGGTCCTACCGATGAGCACAGCGGCTTGTGTAGAAAAAAAAAAACATCGTTAAACATGTTAAAAAAAGTGGGTAACTCGGAGGAAAGTTATTTTTCCTCCGAGGTAACCATTTTTTGAACGATTTTTTTTTTTGTACACAAGCTCGTGCTGATGAGCACGGAGTGCATGCATGCATGGCCTCTTTAGGAATGCAATATTTTGCCAGTTTGCATTTATCTATTAGACTATTACTACAATCTACAACCAAAATACAACGACATTGGAAGATATCAAAATTTCAGAATCTACCTGGTAACATATGCCCTCCATGACATTCCAGCCATCTTGAGATCTGTTTTGTTTTCTTGCGATACAAACTACTGTAAAACTATTAGACTATCTAGTCCGTTGATGTTGTCGATGTTTGCAGGGCTTGACCTTATTTCTACTCTTGTGGCCTGTGAAGTAGATATTCGTTTTCTCAAACGCTCCGGTGCATAAGATTTTGAATTTTCGGAAGTCATCGGTGTTTATTAACAAGTTTGAAACTTCGAGCGTCAAAATGATGCACATGCAAAATGATCCAAATGCGCCTATTACTTCTGCGGAAAGAGCACAACGATCTGTATTCGGTAAGTTTATTGCTTAATTTGAGTTATACACATCGAAAATTATTTCAATTTGCATGCTTGCATGCTATTGGAATTAAACAACTCAGTTCGAATTTTCTCAAAACTCTCTCTCTCTCTCTCTCTCTCTCTCGTAATGAATATAGTATTTAGCAGTATATGTTACTATTTAATTACATGTTTTTAAAATTGGGAATTACTTTTCTTGTAAAGTTGGGAATATTCCCTACGAGACAACAGAAGAACAGCTGAGGGAGATATTCTCTGCAGCAGGACCAGTTGTTAGTTTTAGGTAGGATTGCTTTTTCTGCATTTTTGAATCTCAAAAACAAAAATATGATTCATTTTAACACTACTGGCCTAAGACCAATTCTTGCCAAGTTCTTTCTTGCTAGTACACGGAACATTATTTACGTTATTTTATCAGGGACGTATATAATAGCATTATTTTATATGTCCCTGATTCTATTAACACTAAAAATATATATTACAAAAAATGATGCCACAATGCACTGGCGAGAAATGGTACCAGTGCTTGCCACTGCTTGGCAAGACTTGGTCTAAGGCCAGTAGTTTGTCAACAGTATGTTCAATATTCATTTGATTACCATATAAACATGGTCTAAGTTTATATTTTTTAATGTTGAATTTCTGCTTGGTAAAATTTCTTGCAGATATTGAAGAAAAATATGAAACACATATTTTGTTTCTTTTATCAACAAAAGAATATTTTTGCTGCTTTAGGTTGGTGTATGACAGAGAAACAGGAAAACCCAAAGGTTATGGCTTCTGTGAATATCAGGATGTTGAAACGGCTCAGAGTGCAATGAGAAATCTAAACAATTACGATTTTAATGGCCGCCCACTGAGAGTGGGCGTGGCTGCAGGAGAACAGAACAGGGATGAGATGAAAGGGTTGCAGCAAGCACTGGGGGGCCCAATTATGGAGGTACATGTAGATACATTTTGATCTACATAAGTTTAGTTAAATGTATGATGATTCTTTTAATTTTATACATGTGATAAGTTGAAGACCACAAAACTGTACAAAAAACTGGAATTTGGGTGAAAAAACTGTACACTGTCCATCAAAAAACGGTACAAAATATCGCTTAAATTCTTTTGATAAAGCACCTTATTTCTAAACCAACAAATGGATATTGTTGCAAATGCCTTATTTTAAATGTTGTAATAAAGTTTTCTATGCTTTAAAATTTCATATTGTGTTTTATAATCACAATTTTTTCACGAATCATATGAATTGAGCAAGTTTAGATGATAGTTTGTTTACCAACTTTATATAGTATAACGTGAGAGTCAGTGTCTCCAATTTACATCTTGTTCATGAATAAATAACTGACATATACACCAGCAATGTAAATAACAGCAGCAAATGCAACCTTACATAAATTTCTGCACATAAAAAATCCTTTATTTCAGTGTAAGAATGATAATAAACACGTTTATTCATCGTAACTATACATTACGTACGGAGAACTGGTTTAGATTGATGTATATTTCTAAAGTTGGCAAAAAAAAATTTGATCAAGTTACAAAATATTTTAAAACAGTTATAATTAAATACCCCTTTAAAAACAAAGCTACTTAAAGGAACATTTTGATACGGATGATAACCCAACTGGCAGTTCACACCTTCACACGCGGCGGTTTACAGTTTACACCTCACGAGTATCGGTAGGTCACGTGTCAAACACAGGTTATGTTTTCCAGTGTCTTGCGAGCAAGAATAAGAAGAAAATGGCGGCATTTAGTGAGAAATTCAAAATACTGTACAAATTTTCATATTCCGTGAATTTTGGTGACCCGCAGGTACACCGTGAATGGGGTCGAAAAAACGGTACATTTTGCGTACCTCCGGTACATATCACATGTTTGTAATTTATAATGATGAATGTGTGATGGCTCAATCAGTTCAATCACTGGTGATACTCTGCTCATTTTGTAGAGCAACTGACTAGAGATTCAGGTAGCCCAGGTGTTTAATCCTGGTCTGCTCAGTAATTTTATTCCCCATCCTCTTTTATGTTAGTTTTAGATGATGTGCAGGACATATGGACAGCTAGTGAATAGTATAAATTGATGCTTTTTGCATAAGTTGAATTGCAAATAATGCTTTTAAGTGGTGACATTATTCAAATAATCACATTTTATGTAACCTCTACAGAGTCCTTATGGTGACCCTGTGGAGCCAGAGAAAGCACCAGAGGCCATCTCCAAAGCTGTAGCCAGTCTGCCACCAGAACAGATGTTTGAACTCATGAAGCAGATGAAGGTATCTATGCTTTTCTTGCTCCATAACAATGCTTAAAGTACTGTTCTATAGAAATGCTGTATTTTTAATTTGAAGTATATAAACCTTGCAGCTTTATGGTGTTTAAGAGCATGGGTTATTTTTGTTATTGTAAAATGGGAATTTTAAAATATTTTATGAATATCAAAACTCCATAACTTTTATAATTGCAGAAAGGATAACATATTGACAAGTATCATGAACGTTTTCATTCTAGGACACCATCATTTAAAAAAGGCATTTGTTTTTAATTGATTATTACGGTAGTCATCTTTACCATGTCTGATAAGGTAAGTTAATGTTGAATAAGGTTATGGCAGACCAAGTTCCTATATTGGATCCTTTTTGTTTTGTAGTTATGTATCCAAAACAATCCTACAGAGGCCAGAAACATGCTGCTACAGAACCCTCAGTTAGCCTACGCTCTGCTGCAGGCTCAGATAGTGATGAAAATCGTCGACCCACAAGTAGCCATGGTAAGAAACCTGTCCGTATTGTGTTTGTTTGTCAATATTAGGTTCATTTTTTATTGAGGGAAGGTTGTGATGAAATTCTTTGACTTGCAAAATGCCACTGTATTAAGGTTCATATCAATTTCATTTCCAGATTTCCTTCTTTAATCTTTTGTATTTTTTTTAAACAAGATATTAACAAATTTTGTAATACATTGTACATTTATTTATTAATAGAAATTTTGGTTGATCTAGGAGAAAAATTTGTGTTTTTATTGTACATGTATTTATTTCAAAGGCCATGTTACACAGGGACACCAAACAGATCCCCCCGGCCAGTGCCCCCAGCAGTGTCCCGTCCTCCATCCCTCTCAGTATACCCCAGGTATGTCTGTAATCAATACAAGGTGGAAATACACATCTTAATACACAGGGGAATATTATCTTAATATGCAGGGGAAATACACCTTGATATGCAGGTGGAATACACCTTGATATGCAGGGGGAATACACCTTGTATGTGCTTGATATGCAGGAGGAATACACCTCCTTAATATGCAGGGGGAAAATCATCTTAATATGCAGGGGGAATACACCTCCTGAATATGCAGGGTTGATAAGTTAGCGATTGTTAGATAAAATCAAAGTACTGAAGTAGTGATAGCCGGGCTCTTTTGAATAGTCATTATGCAGACTCTCTCTCTCTCTGGCGTCTCTCTCTCTCTCTCTGTCATGCTTTTATTGTCGACAAAGCGTCTGAGAGCGACTAAATTTTGTAAGCGGCAATTTACAAAAATATGTCTGTTTCGTAGAAAAAAATCAACAGTGCATTGAATTTTGAAACAAGCGTATAAAATCAATCCCCCATTCCTTCGATGTGCAGCCGAATACCAATGCTTTGTGAAGTAGTTTATGGAAATTCATGCGCATTGTATATGTGCCCAAAATGCAAAGTCTTGTTTTAAAAACACTTAATTAATGAGAAAAAACCCATTAATCGCTAAACTTATTCGCTAACAACCCCCCCCCCCCCCAAAGATTTGACAAAACAAGGCTCCCTGTGTAACTATTTGGTATAGCGGAAGCATTTACTTTGACGCTGTTCGGTTTTATGTTTACTTTTAAAGTTGTGCTACTTAGAGTAACATTAACGATTTGCCTGCCTACAGCCAGGACTCTGCTTTCAGCAAAGCCCGGCTAAAAAAGAAATCAAAATAAAAAAATCTGTAATGTACATGGTAATTACAAAGAAAAAAAAATAGTTTGAACCTTGTTTAATATCCTTTAGCACTTAAACAGCAGATGTTTGTTTTTCCTTTTATGAAGATCATAGTATGTAGTGAAAATCTTTTCAAGCTTCTGGTAGTTTCACATCAGGACTTCCTTTTTTTCAGGTTCAACCTGTGTCAGCCCCTGGTCCAATGCAAGGTAAGGAGTAATCTACTATTTTTTTTTGCAAGAACTTAATGAATTGAAATACATTGAATTGAGTAATTAATATTCATGTGCATATTAAAGTTCTTTAATGTTAAACATTTTCTCAGTTAAAAAACAATAAATGTAAAATGTAAATAATATTAGTGAATCATATAACTCTTTTTTCTTTATAGTCAATTTGAACATCTACTTTTGATGTTAAGAAGATTTCACGTCCTTGGATTTCTTAAAATTCATTTTGGTCTCATATTTTGTATATATGCAGGAAAGATGAATGGAAACATTTAATAACAGTTTTTGGAAAAAATGGAAATTGTAATTTTGATTAGTAGATTTACAAGCACAAATAAATTGAATGAGATTTTTTCAGAACAGTATACATGTAGAAATATATGAAACAAGTAAATGTCAGTGTAGTATAGGCATGCTCAGTAAGTTATCTTGCTGCTCTACCTCTATAGGTCCACCTGTACCAATGAATGTTGGCCCAGGGCCCAGAATGGTGGGCCAGAACCCAATGAATCCCAACATGCCCGGGCCAGACATGGTGGGGCCCCGTGGCCCTATGATGCGTAAGTTTATTAGAAGTTGGTTCTTCTGTCTGACTTTTGTTTTGTTTTGTATATAGGGCAACAGAAAAGGGCTTTTTTTGGTGGATGTATTAAAAAAATGCTAAATATATTAGGCTGATATTTTAGAGACTGCAATTTCTTTATTCCAAATTTACAGACAATTTGAAATATTATCCATGTATATTCTAAAATAAGCTGTAAATTTTTGTTAGTGTTTAAAAGTGGATTTGATGCTTTTCTTTAAAGGTCCAAATATGGGCATGCCCGGTGGTCCTGGACCTAACATTGGTATGCCTGGGCAGCTAGGACCAATTCCGCAGCCCGGTCTAGAGTTTTTGTCATCTATATATTCAAGTCACAGAATTTTAAAGATTACACCTTTTAGCTCCTAAATTGAGCTGTAAAAATTCAACAATGTTAATGAATGATTTTGTTTTTCTTTAAAGGTCCAAACATTGGCATGCCAGGTGGACCTGGACCAAGCATGGGTGGGCCAGGACCTAACATGGGTATGCCTGGGCAACCAGGACCAATATCTCAGGCTGGGCCAGGGCAGCCACAGATGGGAGGGCCAGGTGTACGGCCTGAGATCCGGGACCCAAGGATGATGGGGGAGCCACGCATGATGGCAGACCCCCGGGCCATGGGCCCAAGGCCAGGAATGCCTATGCCAGCCACCTCACAGACCGGGGCAATGCCCCGACTGCCCACTGGGCTCTTGGTGTGTAAACATGAGTTTAAAAAAAGATTTGATTATTTTGACATTAAACAATAGATTCTAAGTATTAATGATGTATTATTGGTTGATATATAATGTACAAGTGTTGCTATCGTTAATCTTCTTTGAAACTCAGTAAATTTTAAAAAAAAATCTTAGATGTGACAGATAAAGATGTCAAGGCCAGAATCTCAGAGGAAAAAAGTATTGACCTTTAAATGTTAAAATAATTATAGATTTTGTTAAATTCAGTTAAAAGTATCAGTTATTTAGAACTGAAAGGTTTATATTAGTTTGTCACTTTCAATTCTTTTGCCATGTATTGAGCCAAATGTGGTTAGTAAGTATGACTCCTCATTGGACTCGATTTTTGTAGGGCCCTGGTGGTTTAGCTGGTGGACTTCCCAATCTATCTGGAGGTGCTCAGATCTCTGCACAGGATCAAGAAAAGGTACTTAAGTTAAAAAAGACCTCTTTCACTGAGAATTGATTTAACAATCATGAACAGTAACAATCACTGGTCCCTAGGACTTCACTATATTGCAGTTTTTCTGTACTTCATGTATGCAAGAGAAAGGCATCCTTACAATATTGTTCATTCTCCATTTGTAAACACATAGGATTTTTTTCTAATGGTGTCTTAAACTTCATAGATGATTCCATTAGTTGTAAAATCCTTACAAAATTGTTCATTCTTTATTTGTAAACACCTATGATTTTTTCTAATGGTGTCTTAAACTTCATGGATGATTCCATTATTTGTGAAATCTTGGATTTCTGAACTGCAACAAATCTTTTATTCTAAGGGATTACTAAAAGATGATTTTATAATATGTTTCTAAAACATTTTTTTTAAATTTGTTATATGAACATAACTTTAATTTTTACAGTGTAATTAACATGTTCAAGATAAAAGTAAAAAGAAAATAACTGTTCAGTGGTATTTGCAGAAAAAAAAAATAACCAGCTACATTTTAGTCTTCCAGAGCTACATATAATTTGTCATATCTTGTTAGAATTTGCCAGATTAGACTTATTATTGATTAAAAGTTCTGTGTATGAATTTAATAGACAAAACTATGTAGTACACTGAAATAACACTATGTATGGAAAGGACAGATTTTGGTAAGAAGTAAACCAATTACGGTATCAGATGTTCAACCTTTGTTTTTTACAGGCGGCCTTGATCATGCAAGTGTTACAGTTGACTGATCAGCAGATTGCCATGTTGCCCCCGGACCAGAGAGCTAGCATCCTTATTCTTAAGGAACAGATCTCAAAGAGTGCCGCTCAGTGAACTGTGACTGAAGTGAACCGTGACTTCTTTGAACTGTGACTGTCATTGTAACTGTCAATCATTTGGTTAGAATTGATGGGGACAACACCATTTCTCATTTTATGTATCATTTTATTTCATTCAGGTATAAAGCATTTCGTGGGGTTTTCTTCCCTAAAAAAAACTTTTCTGTTAGCTTGCTAGAGTGTCAGCATTAAACTATTCCATCAGAATGAGCACATGTATATAATCAAGAAAAAATACACTCTAGAAATAACAACATACATGTAGCAACATTGGAAAGGAAGACTTAAAAATTGACCTCCTGAAAGTTGTATTCCCTTTTTAATAAAAAGTAAAGATCCTTTGTGCATGTATATACTAAAGATGATCCTTTTGGATCTTTCCTTCAAACTGGTTCAGAATGGAAATACAGTTTTCTTCACCTGACATTTCAAATAAATAATCTTGCACATCTTTTAAAAATGTGTGTTCCCTAGAAACATTATTTTTTTTTCATGACACCCATAACTATGGGCTATTTTTCGCAAGACAGCAACAAAAGGATGTCAGTTAAGAGCTTTGGAAGCTCTTAACCTCAACGAAAACAAATTTAGAAAGAGTAATCTTTGTTACTGAAACTGAAAACAGACGCATCCACGAAATTACATCCCCACGAATAAGCCAAAAAAACACACTCTACGAAAATTGGCCCCAACGAAATTAAATGATTCCACAGTATATAAAAATTATATCATTGAAGCTATTTTTGTTATTGATTTATTTTATCACGCATTCTTATTTTTCTGCCTTTCTAGATATCTGTCTCTTCTGGTTGTACTTTTAAAATATTGGTAATTTGCAAAATGTATGAACCCACCATCACATCCTATCCACAACCACCCAAATATATCCATGGCAATGTGTTTAATTCCACTGAGTCCATCTTCGGTAGACATGATGATCCGTAGAAATTTTCCATTTGAATCCAGAAGGTGCACTGTGTTGTCATAGCAATCTATCACAAGGAAGTTACCAATAGAATCTGCACATACATCGCTTGGGAAAAATGTCAACGAAGGCTCACATCCTCTGCTTCCACAATAAGTAAACAGGGTATCAAATGTATATCCTTTGCTAACGATAATAGTTTGTTCAATTTCTCTTATTTGCACAAATGAGGACTGACATGTCTTATATATGATAGGATCGGACCAATATACAATGTCGCGGTCTTTTTGTAATGAATCGGTTATCATTGGTTTAGTAATACATCCCATTTCATCCATAAAACGAACTCGAACTTCGGCGGTATATGTTGATAATGTAGTTGATGTTTTTTTACTTGGAGATTGAATAGTTTCAGAGAAAATAATCAAGTAATGTTCATCATTGTGATCTATGCATAAAACCGTTTCACTGAGAAGCTTTGAATATAACATTTCCGGTGCATCTTCTGACACCGGTCGTCTAAATATTTTCGATGCTTGCTTTGTTAAAACATATATAATTTCATCAGTTTCGGGTACATACGTGAAGGATGCAACACCTTCAACCAACTTGTGAACCTTTTGTTTGGATAAATGATAAATGTTATTTTCACAGCGAAGGAATTTCTTCTCTGATGAATTCAATACAATATTGTCAGAATTTGACTTTGCAAACTTTTTTTTATACTGATGAGGTAGACTTTCGTCCTCGATGTTTGTTTCATGCAGAATTGGAAATATTCTTATGTTTTCCAAAGCTGCATCTGATGACGAGTGTTCATCTGTCAAGATTGATCCAACAAGTTCAACAATTTTCTCAACCGTTAGTTCGCGTAATTCCAGTGAAAATGGCACATCAATTTGGACTCGTTTAACATATTTGTCATGCAGTAATTTAAGTTCATTGTAAAAGTAAAGACTTTTGATAAATTCCTCATTGTTTTCCTTTTTGAATTTGTCACAAACCGTAAACCTGTTTAAGATTTCCTCATCGTCCTTCATTGGATTTTCGATTTCCATAGCAAGGTGTTTTATTTGTTCAATCGTCTTTTGGCAGATATTTTTCACCTCTTTTACTATCTCGTCTTCTCTCTCAGTGACACGTTGTATCATCTCCTCCGCCTGACGTTTTAATCTGTCTTTGATTTTTTGTAGGTTTTCTTCAATATTCTTCAAATCAAAACGCGCAGATTCATTACCATCCATAGCATCATTAAGCTGGTTGATAGTATCCTCTATGCACTCAGATAGTTTACACAGTTTATGTCCAGCATGGCTAGTGGTCACACAATCTACGCAAACTGGACTATCACAATCTCTACAAAGTAATGGTAGCAATTCGATGGCATGAAGACGACATTTGTATGTCATTTTTTCGTCTTGAACTTTTTCCGTCGCCATTACTTAAAATCTCTTCTTCTTTTTAAACTTTTCGTCTTGACAACCTTTAAACGGTTCGAATAGAATAAATACTGCGTATTAAAATGTTAAGACGCGTATAGAACTCCAAATTATTGATTTTTTAAAACTTGCCACTAGCATATGATTTTTTCAACAGCTTTCATTTTTGTCCTTTTCAATTCATTTTTCCTAACGTGAAGTGTTTGCCAAACCTTTTCTTTGCAGTATGAATTCATTTGGTATCGTCTTGAACTTATATTAATAGGCCAAAGAACTTTTTAATGCCCTTTCATTAATTCTCAATGCATACATTTTTGAATGTATTAAGTATTCAATGTGTGGATGTTTAATCACATGTGTTTCATCGTTGGAACCCACGGGTTTCTTTCCGTTACAGTGTTTACACTTAATACATTTTTATCACTGGATACACAATTTTCCATAGAAATTGTAATATATGCATAATAATACCGGAGGTATATAATGTTGCGCTAAAATGCAAGCAAACCATTACGAAATGATAGAAATAAAAATGTTTAATTTTGTGTAAGAACCCCTCAAATTCATTACAATAATTAATTAAAATGCGCAATGACAAAATGTCGAAAAGGTCAAAAATTGTTACATTGTAAATTATGAATGTACTGGGTGGATGTACATGTAAACACAAAATTTACAGTTTGAAGTATATAGTAGTAATGTATGCGTCTTTTTACACTTATCAAATCTTAAATATGTTAAGTAAAATTAAAGCAAGAATTGTGATCTCTGTAATTTGCTACCCTATGATTGACATTCAAATTTTAGTTAGTCATTAAAAATGCATTGCAAAGCACTGTAAACAGTAAAAATACAAAAATAAAATTTGACCAAAATCGTGACGATACATGTATCCATTTAACCATAACATTTTCTTCTTCCTGCATGCAACGAAATTCAATCTATGGACTTCATTCAAGCACTGGAAATAAGAAGAGAATCAGCGACTAGGAAGTTACCATCTTGGTCTGCGCATACACTGGCACGAGAAAACGTCAAAGAAGGATCACATCCTAAGCTTTCAGAATAAGAAAACAATTCATCAAATTCTAATCCATTTGTAATTAATATGAAAGTACTGTCATGTATTCCTACAAATGATGACAGGCAAACTTTGATACGAGGAGCACTGTTCTGAAAAACAATGTCTTCTTAATTTGAAAGAATTCGTTTCGTAAGACATCCCATTTCATTGATAATTTAAAACGAATTTTAAGTTTCATAAGCTGTCCTGTGTTCTCACACTTTTTTCGGTAAACGTAGATTCAGTGTCAATAATTAGATAGTTTTCAGTATTGTGTGCAATACACAAAGCATTTCATCGCCACATTCATGTCCAATACATATTTCTTTTTCGTTATCGTCAACATCGCGATGTATACAATATTGATACGATATCGATTTTACATTGTCAACATTGCCGTTATTTCTTTGCCGTAAACATCGTCGACATTGTCGACATCACAACGTCGACAATGTTGAACCGATATCGAATTTACATCGTCAACATTGTCGATATTTCTTTGCCGTTTACATCGTCGACATTGTCGACATCGCAACGTGCGATGGTGCGATAGTGAAATTCAACTGAGGGGACAAGATTAACGGTCTAGGACGGAACTCTGTCCTACTTTATGTTTATCACTCCGCTGGTTCAGACAATGCAAGTAAATCAGAGCATAAGAGACTTTCCTCAAAGACAAAAATGAGAAATTGTTGTCAATTAAGCAAACCAATTACCTACAGATTACATAATTCCTTAATTTATCATTTCCTAACATTATACGATGTTTGTTTAAAAATTACAACAGCGTAGAAATATACAATGTAAGACATAGAATATCACCATGTTGGTCATCATTGCGATATTGACAATGTCGACGATGTAAACAGGATATAAGAGGTACGATGTAAACACGATGTTGACTCGATGTCGATCAACATTGCGATGTCGACAATGTAAACAGGAAAGAAGACACATGATGTAGACACGATATCGACTCGATGTTGGTCAACATTGCGATATCAACGATATCGGAAATGTAAACAGGATATAAGAGGTACGATGTAGACACGATGTTGACTCGATGTCGATCAACATTGCGATGTCGACGATATCGACGATGTAAACAGGAAAGAAGGCACACGATGTAGAAACAATGTCTACTAAATATTGCGCTGTCGACGATATCGACGATGTAAACAGGATATAAGAGGTACGATGTAGACACGATGTTGGCTCGATGTCGATCAACATTGCGATGTCGACAATGTCGACGATGCAAACAGGATATAAGAGGTATGATGTAGACACTATGTTGACTCAATATCGATCAACATTGCAATGCCGACGATATTAACAGGATATAAGAGGTACGATGTAGACACGATGTTGACTCAATGTCGATCAACATTGCAATGCCGACGATATAAACAGGATATAAGAGGTACGATGTAGACACGATGTTGACTCAATGTCGATCAACATTGCAATGCCGACGATATAAACAGGATATAAGAGGTACGATGTAGACACGATGTCGACTCGATATCGATCAACATTGCGATGTCGGCAATGTCGACGATGTAAACAGGATATGAGAGGTACGATGTAGACACGATGTCGACTCGATATCGATCAACATTGCGATGTCGACGATGTAAACAGGATATGAGAGGTACGATGTAGACACGAAATCTACACAATGTCGATCAACACTGCAATGTCGACAATGTCGACGGTGTAAACAGGAAAGAAGGTACACGATGTATACACGATGTCGACTCGATGTCGATCAACACTGCAATGTCGACAATGTCGACGATGTAAACAGGATATGAGAGGTACAAAGTAGACACGATGTCGACCCGATATCGATCAACATTGCGATGTCGACGATGTCGACGATGTTAACAGAAAACATGACACACGATGTGGACACAATGTCGACTCGATGTTGGTCAACATTGCGATATCGAAAATGTAAACAGGATAAAAAGGGTACGCTGCAAATGCAAATTCAAAAATTATGCTGATATGATATTAACACAATGTCTACTCGATATTGGCCAACATTGCGATGTCGACAATATTGATAAAACATCGTGCATTGGACAATCAAGCAAATATGGCATGATACTGTCTTTTCTATATGAACATGTTGGTTTAGTAAGACATCCGATTTCATCAAAAATACGGACCTTCAGTTCGATTTTATGTTTACATCTAGGCCAAATGGTTTCAGAGAGTAAAACCAAATAATTTTCAGCATTGTGTTCTATACATAAAGTATTTTCATCTTTAAGCTTGATAAACAATTTTTTCCGACCGTTCGCTGACAAAGTTCGTCGAAATATACTAAAACCTTTCAACCGTTTCAAATAATATATAATTTCATCAGTTTCAGGTACATATGTAAAACTTTTAGTTCGAACTAATTCTTGAACAGTAATTGTTTTTGATTGATGATAAAGAATTTCTTCACACAGTAGGAATTTTTTCTCAGGCGACACTAGAACAATAGCATCAAAATTTGACCTTATAAACATTTTCTCATAATGATGAGGTATTCGTTCCCCGTTGATGTTTTGTTCATGTAAAATTGGTAGTACCGGTATTTCGATGTTTTCTGAGTCCTTATCAGATGATAGTTCTTCATCAAAAACGACGGATCCAACAAGTTGAACTATTTTCTCAGTCGACAGATCCTGTAATTCCAATGAAAATGGCACGACATTTTGGATTTGTACAACATATTTGTCGTGCAGTAATTTTAGTTCATTGTAAAAGTACAGACATTTGATGAATTCTTGATCATTCTGCTTTTGGAATTCGGTACCTTCAAATCTTTTCAGGACTTCTTCATCATTTTTCATTGATTTTTCGGTTTCCGTAGCTAGTTTTGTTATTTGTTTAATCGTCTGCTGGCAGACATTTTAACCTCTTCTATTATTTTCTCCTCTCTTTCAGTAACACGTTGTACCATGTCCTCCGTCTGACGTTTTAATTTGTGTTGGTTGTTTTGTAGATTTTCTTCAATTTGCTTCAAATCAAAACGTGCACACTCCTTCCCTTGAACTGCATCATTTAGTTGCCTGAATGTTTTCTCAATACACTCAGATAGTTTGCCCATTTTATGGCCTACCATTGATTTGTAGTCAGACAATTCAAACAAACTGGACAATCACAATCCTTACAAAGTAAAGCAAGCAATTCATCGGCATGAACACGACATCTGTACGACATTTTTACGTCTTGGACTTTTTCTGTCGCCATTCTTTAAAGTCTGTTCGAATTCTTCTTTTCGAAATTCTGGTCTTTGAACAAACCTTTAAACGTCTCTGAGTTGTACATTCTAATAAACTGCAAATTATTGATTTTCTCAACTTGCCCTTTATACAAAATTTCAAAAGCTTTATTTATTTGCCAGGAGCATATATTCGTGTTTCGTAATGTGAATGTGATTGTGTGTAACATTGCACATGTTCTTTTCATTTCGTGTTTATTTGGATCATCTGCAACTTGTGCTACATGGATACAGAGCTTTTCATGTAGTTTCTTTTTATTGAGTATATTAAAATTTACACTAATATTAAAATGTGTAATGTGTATTCAGCCAATGTGTATAAATGTGTAATGATATCTTTAGTGACTATTAAATATCAACAAACAACATTACAAAGAATACCGTTTTAACACTTTCTTTACATACACTGTAGAGCAGAAACAAGGCGGAACTGATCATACATACGTCATTTCTTCATTCTAAATATAACTAGATGCTGTCATTAGACAGTAATACCCGCACTAAGTGTTTGCCCCTTAATAACACTGTTTTGTACCAGTTTTAGTAAAAACGAAGGATACATGCAATTTCCGGTAATTTTTAAAAATTACAGTTTCATAAATTGAGATCACATCCCATAATACACATGAGCGGCCCTTTATGTACAATTTGGGGTTGAACTTTTTGCATGTGAATTTTAAGTTAATCAAAAATCTTAACATTTATGTCATAGAAAGTATGGTCTATATAATTATTACAAACAAAATTAAATTATACCCCTCCTCTCGGCGGTTGCCGGCTTTAGATTTGCTTCTGTGTGCCTACATCATCGTGTGCACGGATTTAGAGAAGGGGTGGGAGTGAGGGGTCTAGACCCTCCTCCCCCCTTGAAAATTCATTTATATTACAGTAATAGTAAAATTACCAAAAATACACCTCGGACCCCAATCCCCCACCCCC
>WFKH01011925.1:39006545-39028943 GCA_016163765.1 Magallana hongkongensis
GGAGGGCCAGGTGTACGGCCTGAGATCCGGGACCCAAGGATGATGGGCGAGCCACGCATTATGGCAGACCCCCGGGCCATGGGCCCAAGGCCAGGAATGCCTATGCCAGCCACCTCACAGACCGGGGCAATGCCCCGACTGCCCACTGGGCTCTTGGTGTGTAAACATGAGTTTAAAAGAAAAGATTTGAGTACATTTATTTTGACATTAAACTATAAGTTCTAAGTATTAATGATGTATTATTGGTTGACATATAATGTAAAAGTGTTGCTATCTTTAATTTTCTTTGAAATTCGGTAAATTTAAAAAAAAAAATATTAGGTGTGACAGATAATGATATCAAGTCCAGAATCTCAGAGGAAAAAAGTATTGAACCTTAAATGTTAAAATAATGGTTGATTTTGTTAAATTCAGTTAAAAGTTTCAGTTATTTAGAAATGAAAGGTTTATATTAGTTTGTCACTTTCAATTCTTTTGCCATGTAATGAGCCATATGTAGTAAGTAAGTAAGTAAGTAAGTAAGTAAGTATGACTCCTAACTGGACTCGATTTTTGTAGGGCCCTGGTGGTTTATCTGGTGGACTTCCTAATCTATCTGGAGGTGCTCAGATTTCTGCACAGGATCAAGAAAAGGTACTTAAGTTAAAAAAGACCTCTTTCACTGAGAATTGATTTAACAATCATGAACAGTAACAATCCACTGGTCCCTAGGACTTCACTATATTGCAGTTTTTCTGTACTTCATGTATGCAAGGCATCTTACAATATTGTTCATTCTCCATTTGTAAACACCTATGATTTTTTCTAATGGTGTCTTAAACTTCATAGATGATTCCATTATTTGTGAAATCTTGGATTTCTTAACTGCAACAAATCTTTTATTCTAAGGGATTACTAAGAAATGATTTTATAATATGTTTCTAAAACATTTTTTTTTAAATTTGTTATATGAACATAACTTTAATTTTTACAGTGTAATTAACATGTTCAAGATAAAAGTAAAAAGAAAATAACTGATCAGTGGTAATTTGCAGGAAAAAAAACCCAGCTACATTTTAGTCTTCCAGAGCTACATATAATTTGTCATATCTTGTTAGAATTTGTCAGATTAGACTTATTATTGATTAAAAGTTCTGTGTATGAATTTAATAGGCAAAATTATGTAGTACACTGAAATAACACTATGTATGGAAAGGGAAGATTTTGGTAAGAAGTAAATCAATTACGGTATCAGATGTTCAACCTTTGTTTTTTACAGGCGGCCTTGATCATGCAAGTGTTACAGTTGACTGATCAGCAGATTGCCATGTTGCCCCTGGACCAGAGAGCAAGCATCCTTATTCTTAAGGAACAGATCTCAAAGAGTGCCGCTCAGTGAACTGTGACTGAAGTGAACCGTGACTTCTTTGAACTGTGACTGTCATTGTTACTGTCAATCATTTGGTTAGAATTGATGGGGACAACACCATTTCTCATTTTATGTATCATTTTATTTCATTCAGGAATAAAGTATTTCGTGGGCTTTTCTTCCCTAAAAAAACTTTTCTGTTAGCTTGCTAGAGTGTCAGCATTACACTATTCCATCAGAATGAGCACATATATATAATCAAGAAAACATACACTCTAGAAATAACAACATACATGTAGTAACATTGGAAAGGAAGACTTAAAAATTGACCTCCTGAAAGTTGTATTCTCTTTTTAATAAAAGGTAAAGATCCTTTGTGCATGTACAGTTAAATATCGGTATCTCGAACTTGGGGGGACCTCAACAAAACTTCGAGATATCCGGGGGTTCGAGATATCCGAAGTGGCTTTCCAATTCTAATTCCGTGATGTTCTTATATCAACACGTGTATTAGTACCGGTATATACTGAACTTTTCTATTACTCATAAACGAATAATCAACCATTTGATTAAATATTTTTAGTTTGTGTGTTTTTATTTGTGAAATATAATCATGCAATATTTGTAAAAGCAATCAAATTATAAAATCACTATAATTCCGTAAATAATACGACTTCACATCCTCTTCACTATCGACGTTCAGAACTTGGAAGAAGCACTTGCAATGTAACGTTTGAAATTTATAACATAGGAAACGAAAAATACGGATTTGAAAATTTAAAAAAAACAACAACCAATAATCAAGAATTAGAATTCACATATTTTTATTGCATTTTTGTTTAGGAACTAACGTATCTTATATTAACTCATTACGCTCACAGCTTTAGTACTCATATTGGAAACAACCTTTGTACGATGAACCGGAAGTTACTTTACACCCTGCGTGTTCAATACATGGACTGGTTGTGTTAAATTTAAATAAGTTTTCTTCTAAATCTTCGTATTCCAATCATGCTTCATTTTTATTGGAGCGTACATGAAAAAAAAACTCAATTCCGTAATTAATTGTTTTTATAAAATTGGCAGTTATCAATGCTAGATCGATTCTCCGTACACAGTGTGTTTTATTAAACACATTATCGGTAATCGTGACTGTGTTTTGATTTGAATTTTATAAAAAGGTACTAAATCTAAAAACACCCAAGCTACTTACATCGTGCAGTTTGATATACCACTAGTTTTGAAAGGTGTGAAAATTGCCGCGGGCAAATGTGTGAAGTAATGACACCAATTATGTTCAACTGACCGGGGAAATGGCTCCACTTCGAGATAAACCAGGTAAAATTAGGGCTTCGGCCTTTTCAAACACTTCGACATAAGTGGGGTATTCGAGATTACCGTATTCGAGATATCAGGAGTTTTTTAAATCATTTATATAGAGAAAACGGCCGGGACCGTCGGAAGACTTCGACATAAGCGGGGTATTCGAGATATCCCATGTTCGAGATACCGATATTTACCTGTATATACTGAAGATGATCTTTTTGGATCTTTCCTTCAAACTGGTTTACATTGGAAATACAGTTTTCTTGACCTGACATTTCAAATAAATAATCTTGCACATCTTTTAAAATTCCCTAGAAACATGATTTTTTTTTCATGACGCCCTTCTATAACTATGGGCTATTTTTCGCAAGACAGCAACAAAAGGATGTCAGTTAAGAGCTTTGGAAGTTTAGGTTTTGTTGTTTGATACTGACATTCTTCAAGTTATGACATTACACAGCTGTGGAATCATTTAGAATTCGAGGTAGCTCAATTTTCGTCGTATTTGTGGGTAGCCCTCCCCCACGAATTTACAACCTCAACGAAAGCAAATTTAGAAAGAGTAATATTTGTTACTGAAACAGAAAACAGACGCATCCACGAAATTGCATCCCCACAAATAAGCCCAAAAAAAAAACCACACTCCACGAAATTGGCCCCAACAAAATTAAATGAT
Organism: Magallana hongkongensis; assembly: GCA_016163765.1. NCBI lineage: Eukaryota > Metazoa > Mollusca > Bivalvia > Ostreida > Ostreidae > Magallana > Magallana hongkongensis. The sequence goes on from WFKH01011925.1 coordinate 39,009,896, forward strand.
TCCACGGTATATAAAAAATATATCATTGAAGCGATTTTTGTAATTGATTTATTTTATCACGCATTCTTATTTTTCTGCCTTTCTAGATATCTGTCTCGTCTGGTTGTACTTTTAAAATATTGGTAATTTGCAAAATGTATGAACCCATCATCACATCCCATCCACAACCACCCAATTATATCCATGGCAATGCGTTCAATTCCACTGAGTCCATCTTCGGTAGACATGATGATCCGTAGAAATTTTCCATTTGAATCCAGAAGGTGCACTGAGTTGTCATAGCAATCTATCACAAGGAAGTTACCAACAGAATCTGCACATATATCGCTTGGAAAAAATGTCAACGAAGGCTTACATCCTCTGCTTCCACAATAAGTAAACAGGGTATCAAATGTATATCCATTGCTTACGATAATAGTTTGTTCAATTTTTCTTATTTGCACAAATGAGGACTGACATGTCTTATATATGATAGGATCAGACCAATATACAATGTTGCGGTCTATTTGTAATGAATCGGTTATCATTGGTTTAGTAATACATCCCATTTCATCCATAAAACGAACTCGAACTTCGGCGGTATATGTTGATAATGTAGTTGATGTTTTTTTACTTGAAGATTGAATAGTTTCAGAGAAAATAATCAAGTAATGTTCAGCATTGTGATTTATGCATAAAGCCGTTTCACTGTGAAGCTTTGAATATAACATTTCCTGTGCATCCTCTGACACCGGTCGTCTAAATATTTTCGATGCTTGCTTTGTTAAAACATATATTATTTCATCAGTTTCGGGTACATACGTGATGGATGCAACACCTTCAACCAACTTGTGAACCTTTTGTTTGGATAAATGATAAATTTTATTTTCACTGCAAAGGAATTTTTTCTCTGATGAATTCAATACAATGTTGTCAAAATTTGACTTCGCGAACTTTTTCTGCATCTGATGACGAGTGTTCATCTGTCAAGATTGATCCAACAAGTTCAACAATTTTCTCAATCGTTAGTTCGCGTAATTCCAGTGAAAATGGCACATCAATTTGGACTCGTTTGTCATGCAGTAATTTAAGTTCATTGTAAAAGTAAAGACTTTTGATAAATTCTTCATTGTTTTCCTTTTTTAATTTGTCACAAACCGCAAACCTTTTTTAAGATTTCCTAACATCCTTCATTGGATTTTCGATATCCATAGCAAGGTGTTTTATTTGGTCCATCGTATTGTGGCAGATATTTTTCACTTCTTTCACTATCTCTTCTTCTCTTTCTGTGACACGTTGTATCATCTCCTCCACCTGACGTTTTAATCTGTCTTCAAGTTGTTTATTTTGTAGATTTTGTGTAATTTTCTTCAAATCAAAACGTGCAGACTCATTACCCTCCATAGCATCATTGAGCTGGTTGATTGTATCCTCTATACACTCAGATAGTTTACACAGTTTATGTCCAGCATGACTAGCGGTCACACAATCTACGCAAACTGGGCTATTACAATCTCTACAAAGTAATGGTAGCAATTCCATGTTATGAAGACGACATCTGTATGTCATTTTTTCGTCTTGAACTTTTTCTGTCGCCATTTCTTAAAATCTTGTCGTCTTCTTTTCAAACTGTATGTCTTGACAAACCGTTAAACGTCCCTCTGGTGGACTAAAAAAAACTGGTTTAAATAGAATAAATACTGGGTATTAAAATGTTAAGGTATAGAACCGCAAATTATTGATTTTTACAACTTGACCCTCGCAGAAGATTTTCAACAGCTTTCTTTTTTGTCCTTTCAATTTTTTTTTCTTAATCTGAAGTGTTTGCCAAACCTTTTCTTTGCAGTATAAATTGTATCGTCTTGAACTTATATTATAGACCAAAGAGCGTTTCATGCAATTTCATTACATTCTTAATACATACATTTTTGAATGTATAAATATTCAATGTGTGGATGTTTAATCACGACAGGTGTTTCATCGTTGGAACACACGGGTTTCTCTTCATAACAGTGCATACACTTAATGCATTTTTATCACTGGACACGCAAGTGTACCCTGAAATTCACTTTTTAATGAATTGTTTTCTTTTAGTCTTTCTTCTTATCTTTTAATTAATCTCGTTTCGCTGTACTTTTGAAATATTAGTAAACTGCACATTGCATCGTGCCATCATAACATCATATCCACAGCCAACCTGAACTGTCCATGGCTATGCGTTCAATGTCACTTAATCCATCTTCAGCGGACATGATAATTCGTAGAAACTTTCCCTTTGGCTCTAGAAAGTGTACAGTGTTGTCATGAAAATCAATGACAAGGGAGTTACCACCTGGATCTGTGCATACATTGGCAAAAGAAAACGCGACAGAAGGATCACATCCAATGCTTCCAGATTAAGAAAACAATCTTTCAGATTTGTAATTAAGATGAGAGTACTGTCATGTATTACTACAAAAGATGACAGGCTAACTTTGTCACGGGGAGGTCTGTTTTGAAACATAATGTTTCGTAAGATACCCCATTTCTTTGATTAAACAAATTTTAAGTTCAATAAGCTGTTCTGTGTTCTCACACTTTTTCCGATAAGCGTAGATTCAGTGACAGTTGGTAGATATATGTCCAATACACAAAGCATTTCATCGCCAAGGTTATTTAGTAACATTTTCGGCCCATCCATTGACACTGGTCGTTTTTATATTGACATTATCCAAGTTATGACATTGAACTGTAAAATAAAACATAAAAAATAATGTCACATATCACCAAAATATATTAAAAAAGCAGCAAGAAAAATGTCTATGAAACATTAATTATTGCAGCAATTCTGTTTGTATATTATATCATGCATTCTCTCTATTTTTCTGCTTCTCCAGATATCTGCCTCGTCTGGTTGTACTTTTAAAATGTTGGTAATTCGCAAAATGCACCATGCCATCCTCACATCCTATCCACAACCACCCAAAAGTATCTATAGCTATGCATGTAATGCCTCTCAGTCCATCATCGGTGGACATGATAATCCGTAGAAACTCTCCCTTTGGATCCAGTAGGTGTACTGTGTCGTCGTTAGAATCAATGACAAGAAAGTTACCGTCAGCATTCGCGCATACATCAGCAGGAGAAAATGGAAAAGAATAGTCATATCCATTTTTTCCAGAATACCAAAACATTCATTAAATGTAAATCCCTTGTAAACGGTAATGTTATGTGTACTTATTAGCACAAATGATGATCAGCGTCTTCATACGATCAAGGAAGTATGGCATGATATTGTCTTTTCGATATGAATATGTGGGTTTAGTAAGACATCCGATTTCATCAAAAAACGGACCTTAAGTTCAATTTTATGTGTTGAAGACTTGCATGATTTACTTCTAGGCATAATGGTTTCAGAGAACGTTACTAAATAATTTTCAGCAGTGTGTTCGATACATAGAGCACTGCCCTCCTAAAAATTCACACAAACAATAGTTATTCCTAATCGCCTAGTTGTTGTGTCAAGATATTTGCAAACTTTTATTAAATTATCACTGCTGCGCCGAATGCGCCGTTGCCAACACTGACACCCATCGCCAAATTATATATCAATGTACACATATCAAAATATCGCAAAAACGCGTAATATTTTTTTTCTTCCGTTATAGCCAAGAAATTCAGCTTAAAAAATAAAAGACCAAATTTAAAGTACTTCTCCTCACGATTTTTTATCTTATTCTAATTTAACGTTTGTTTTTTACATTGCACCGCCTGCCGATTTATTATTAAGAAAACTTTTATTTTACCAGTTCAATATCACAATATTTAAGGTACTTCACTACACCCTAGACTTATTCCTTTTAAGACACTACGTCACAAGATGGCGATTTAAATGTTTTGTTAAACTGTTTGTATCAATCGATTTAGATATATATCGTCATAGCTCAGTGGTTAAAGTATCAGGCTTGTGAACCGCAGATCATGGGTTCGAATCCGCCTGGGGCTTTTGTTCATTTTTACTGAATGAAATTTTTGAAAATATCATTTTTTATCCAAAACTGCACATTTTGTCGCCTATTTGACATATATACTTCTTATCCATCATGCTCGCTATCATAATCAAGTAATGTTCTGCTGATTTGAGTAACTATTTCAAGGTGTAGTGAAGTACCTTAATATAAACATATATCCCCCTTCGTAGCACAAATTTCTTGTTTCATTGTCCTTTATTAACTGAATAACAAAAACATCTCTAATAAAAAGTTATCTCCAGATATTTTTTGTCATACCTTTGGTATCTATAGATATATCTAGTGTACAAAACGAACATCTGTAAATATATACAAACTCAGTCGAAAACCCTATGATATTTGAATTGTAAGGCTTTGCATTTTTGGATTTTTATCTAATTCAACAAATTTTCAAACTCACAATTCAGATGGTTTATTTAGTAAAACCTAATACAGAGCTTTGTTTAAATTCGTTTTAAGCGGAGAGAGAGAGAAATAAGTATAACCTGAGTGATTAATTTTGGGAAAATATCAAATGTTTATAACATAGTCCTTGGTTCCCCCTCGGGAAAAAATAGGATCCGCGCATGCTCTCTCTCTCTCTCTCTCTCTCTCTCTCTCTCTCTCTCTCTCTCTTTCTCTCTCTCTCTCATCATGTGCCGGGTGGATAATAAATCGAAGAGGTACATGTATCTAAATTTAATAATTCTCTCATTCTTAGCCATTGGATGACGAAAACAAGCAGGTTACAAAGTATTTAAATAACAAGCTCTATAAATGCAATCTACTTCTTTGATTAAAACATCCTTGTATCTTTACTACAAACTACATAAAATAGATTATATTTTTTTCATATTTTTTAAAGTAATTATAAAAATGAAGAATTTTTTGGAGTTTCTTTTCCCAAGAGCACTATTTTGAAGGTACGTGTGAACTGTATTCATAAATTGTTTGTTAAAATTACAGTTTAATTTCAAGAAAGCAGGCTCGCAAAACAAATTATGGATCTGTCACTGAGGGGAAAGGGCACCGCAGAATAAGGGAAACTAACTCGTATAGGCCCAACCCAAGAGACAGGGGGTCATCCTATAGTCCTTAGGCTTAAATTGACCTAATACAAAATAACTTTTTCTTGTAATGCCAAATGAGTCAGATTTAATTTTATCTCGATGTTGCTTAGTCTACTGACAGACTGGTGGACAGTCAACTAGATAGTCAGAATGACGACATGAGGTAGTGACCAAAACTGTCTGACTCAGACTTGAATAAATTCCTAACTGTATTCATAATCTAAGATATAATTAATAAAAGTGAGGTACAGTACTCATGATAACTCAAAAGCTAAGACAACTCAGAACAATTATATTGACTAAATGGGGAAAATAAAAAAATAAAATTTAACACAAAAATTTACTTTCCTCAAATTCTTAAGGCATATTATACGCTGGTCCATATACATGGTTGCTCCAGATTGATAGGGAGGGGTAATACATGAAGTTAAAAACAAGATTTTGTTGCTTAAAATGTCAATCATCACAATGAATGCAATATATAATAAAAAAACTAGTCAAGAAGCATGAAAGCCGCCCAAATCTGAAATTTGATTCAAGTTTTAAATATTGTAACCGCCGATTCTGGCCTCAGTATTATAAAGCAATATCGGACTTAAGTCAAAATTATAATCAGTTATAAATAATTATCATAAAATGATGGTTGAACATTGTAATTAACAACGTTATATCAAGACACTTAATAGCATTTCAATTGTGTCAGTTATTTCAAGCAAGAGATATTTAGACAGTGTACATTTTTTTTTACTTAAGTCTAAGTTTGCTTCATAATCCTGGGGCCTGGATACAAGTATTCTGTCTTTTTTATGAATGTTATGGCTCCTTTAATGCATTTTCCTTAATTTTCTTTTTCTCTTAATATGTGTCTCGTCGGGTTGTACTTTTGAAATATTGGTAATTTGCATAATGTATCACTTCATTTTTACACCCTATCCATAGCCAGCCAAATGTATATAAAGCAATGCGTTTAATGCCACTCAGTCCATCGTCGATGGTCATGAGGATTTTTAAAAAGTTTCCATTCGTATCAAGAAGATGCACCGTGTTTTCAATAGAATTAATAACAAGGTAGTTACCCTCTGGATCTGTGCATACATCTCTTGGGGAAAATGGATGTGAATAGCAACCTCTTCCAGAGTAAGAAAATAATTCTTCAAGTGTAAATCCCCTTTTTACAGAAATATTTGGCCACCTATTTCCACAAATGATGACAGACAAATTTTAAAACGATAAAAACAATAATTATAAGATTTTCTTCTTTTAATTGAACACATTGGCTGTAAGGGAAATCCTATTTCATCAATGAAATGAATGCGAAACTCAGTGAAATCACTTGATGTTTTCTTCAAAAATATCGCATCGTAAACACTTGACGGAGTAGATTCAGTAAGAACCGTTAGATAATTTGTAGCATCGTGTCCCATACACAGAGGTTGTTCACTTCCACAGCTATGTAACAACGTTCTGGACCCATCAGTGGATGCTGGTTGTCTATAGATCTTTGAAATCCGATTACTACTACTTGTATACATAATTTCGTCAGTTTCACGTACATAAATAAATTGCGTAACGCATTCAACCAATTTGTTTACCTTTGATTTGGACAGATGATAAAGATTTTCTTCATGGCAAAATAACTTTTTTTCGGGTGACACAAAAACAATATCATCAAAATTTAGTTTCGTAAGCGTTCCCTTATATTGACGAGGCAATCTTTCATCATTGATGAGTGTCTCATGCAGAAGTGGTATAATTTCGATGTCTTCATCAGATGATGAGTGTTCATCAGTCATGATGGATCCAACAAGTTCATTGATTTTCTCTACCGAGATATCGGGTGATTCAAAAGTAAATGGCACATCATTTTGATCTCGTGCATCATATTTGTCTTGCAGTGATTTTAGTTCGTTATGAAAGTAAATACTTTTAATAAATTCCTCATCGTTCTCCTTTTGGAATTTGTCACACGCCATAAAAATTTTCAGGATTTCTTCATCCTTTTTTACTGGATTTTCCTTATCAGTAGCAAGGTGTTCTATTTTTTCAATCGTTCTCTTGACATTTTTCTCTGTCTCTTCGACATTTTTCACCTCTTTCACTAACTCGTCTTCTCTTTCTGTGACACGTTGTATCATCTCCTCCACCTGACGTTTTAATCTGTCTTGTTTATTTTGTAGATTTTGTGTAATTTTCTTCAAATCAAAACGTGCAGACTCATTACCCTCCATAGCATCATTGAGCTGGTTGATTGTATCCTCTATGCAATCAGATATTTTACACAGTTTATGTCCAGCATGACTAGAGGTCACACAATCTACGCAAACTGGGCTATTACAATCTTTACAAAGTAATGGTAGCAATTCCATGCCATGAAGACGACATCTGTATGTCATTTTTTCGTCTTGAACTTTTTCTGTCGCCATTACTTAAACTCTATTCGTCTTCTTTTCAAACTGTATGTCTTGACAAACCGTTAAACGTCCCTCTGGTGTACTAAAAAAAAACTGGTTTAAATAGAATAAATACTGGGTATTAAAATGTTAAGGTATAGAACTGCAAATTATTGATTTTTACAACTTGACCCTCGCAGAAGATTTTCAACAGCTTTCTTTTTTGTCCTTTCAATTTTTTTTTCTTAATGTGAAGTGTTTGCCAAACCTTTTCTTTGCAGTATAAATTGTATCGTCTTGAACTTATATTAATAGGCCAAAGAGCGTTTCGTGCAATTCATTACATTCTCAATACATACATTTTTGAATGTATAATATTCAATGTGTGGATGTTTAATCACGACAGGTGTTTCATCGTTGGAACCCACGGATTTCTCTTCGTAACAGTGCATACACTTAATTAATGCATTTTTATCACTGGACACGCAAGTGTACCCTGAAATTTACTTTGTAATGAATTCTTTTCTTCTAATCTTTCTTCTTATCTTTTAATTAATCTCGTTTCGTTGTACTTTTGAAATATTGGTAAATTGCACATTGCATCGTGCCATCATAACATCATATCCACAGCCAACCTAAACTGTCCATGGCTATGCGTTCAATGCCACTTAATCCATCTTCAGCGGACATGATAATTCGTAGAAACTTTCCATTTGGTTCTAGGTGTACAGTATTGTCATGAGAATCAATGACAAGGAAGTTACTACCTACCTGGATCTGTGCATACATCGGCAGAAGAAAACGTGACAGTAGGATCACATCCAATGCTTCCAGAATAAGAAAACACTTTTTCTGATTTGTAATTAAGATGAGAGTACTGTCATGTATTACTACAAATGATGACAGGCAAACTTTGTCACGGGGAGGTCTGTTTTAAAACATAATGTTTCGTAAGACACCCCATTTCTTTGATCAAACAAATTTTAAGTTCAATAAGCTGTCCTGTGTTCTCACACTTTTTGCGATAAGCGTAGATTCAATGACAATTATTAGATATTTTACAGCATTGTGTCCAATACACAAAGCATTTCATCGCCAAGGTTATTTAGTAACATTTTTGGCCCATCCATTGACACTGGTCGTTTTTATATTGACATTATCCAAGTTATGACATTGAACTGTAAAATAAAACATGTTTAATGTCACATATCACCAAAATATATTCAAAAAAGCAAGAAAAATGTCTATAAAACATTATTTATTGCAGAGATTCTGTTACTGTATTATATCATGCATTCTCTTTATTTTTCTGTTTCTCCAGATATCTGTCTCGTCTGGTTGTACTTTTATAATGTTGGTAATTCGCAAAATGCACCATGCCATCCTTACACCCTATCCACAACCACCCGAATGTGTCTATAGTTATGCATGTAATGCCACTCAGTCCATCATCGGTGGACATGATGATCCGTAGAAACTCTCCCTTTGGATCCAGTAGGTGCACCGTGTCGTCGTTAGAATCAATGACAAGAAAGTGACCGTCAAAATCTGCGCATACATCAGCAGAGCAAAATGGAAAAGAATTCATATCCATCTTTTCCAGAATACATCAACCATTCATAAAATGTAAATCCCTTGTAAACGGTAATATTATGTGTATTTATTAGCACAAATGATGATCGGCAAGTCTTGATACGATCAAGCAAATATGGCATGATATTGTCTTTTCGATATGAACATGTGGGTTTAGTAAGACATCCGATTTCATCAAAAATACGGACCTTAAGTTCGATTTTAGGTGTTGAAGATTTGCGTGACTTACCTCTTGGCGGAATGGATTCAGAGAGCGTTACCAAATAATTTTCAGCATTGTGTTCTATACATAGAGCAATTTCATATTTAAGCCTGATAAACAAATTACCCCGACCATTTGCAGACAAGGGTCGTCGAAATATTTTCGAGCCTTGCAACCGATTTATCAAAACATATATAATTTCATCAGTTCCATGTACATACGTAAATCCTTCAGGTCGAAATAATTTTTGAACAGAACTTGTTTTTGATAGAAGATAAAGTGTTTCTTCACAGTGTAGAAATTTCTTTTCAGGCGAGACTAGAACTATAGCGTCAAAATTTGACTTTGTGAACATTTTTTTATATTGATAAGGTATTGGTTTGTCGTTGACGTTTTCTTCATGCAAAATTGGTAATACCGGTATTCCAGTGCTTTCTGAGTCTTCATCAGGTGACGAATCTTCATCAGTAACGACGGATCCAACTAGTTCAACGATTCGATCAACTGAAAAATCCCGTGATTTCAATGAAAATGGCACGACATTTTGGATTAGTGCAACATATTTGTCGTGCAGTAATTTTAGTTCATTGTAAAAGTACAGACATTTGATGAATTCTTTATTATTCTGTTTTTGGAATTCGGTACCTTCAAATCTTTTCAGGATTCCTTCATCATTTTTCATTGATTTTTCGATTTTCGTAGCTAGTTTTGTTATTTGTCCAATCGTCTGTTGGCAGATATTTTTAACCTCTTTTATTATTTCCTCTTCTCTCTCAGTAACACGTTGTACCATGTCCTCTGTCTTACGTTTTAATCTGTTTTGGTTGTTTTGTAGGTTTTCTTCAATTTGCTTCAAATTAAAACATGCACACTCCTTTCCCTGAATTGCATCATTTAGTTGCCAGAATGTGTCCTCAATGCATTTTATGGCCAACATGATTAGTGGTCAGACAGTTTAAACAAACTGGACAATCACAATCCTTACAAAGTAAAGGAAGCAATTCATCGGCATGAAAACGACTTTTGTACGACATTTTTACATCTTGGACTTTTTCCGTCGCCATTCTTTAAAGTCTGTTTAAATTATTTTTTCACGCTTTTATATTCAGATCATTACGCACAAACCTTTAAACGTCTCTCGGTTGAAAAAAAAACTAGAATCAATTGATGTGTTTAAAATGTTGACGTATATTGTAATGAACTGCAAATTATTGATTTTTACAACTTGCCCTTTATAAAATTTCAAAAGCTTTATTTATTGCCCTTTATATTCATTTTTCGTAGTGTGCATGTAATTGTGCGTAACATTGCATATGTTCTTTGCATCTTATATTTATTTGGATTATCTGCAAATTGTGTTACATGAACATATAGTTTTTATGTAGTTTATATTTATTAAGTATATTAAAAATTCACACAATTATTACAATGGATAATGTGTTAAACTTCAATGTATATAGCGTGTGCAACTTATTGACGATTAAATGTCAACTAACAACATTACGTTAATCAATCCAAACAGACCGGACAATCACAATCCTTACAAAGGAATGATACCAATTCTTTAGCATCAAAACGACATCTATATGACATGTTCTCCATCTTAACTCATTAAGTCGCCATTTTCACAGTCTGTTAGAATTCCTTTTCTTAAACTTTAACATTTTTACAAACCTTTAAACGTCTCTCGGGTGCATAATCTACATAAATCAAAAACTAGATTATAATATAATACTGCGTATTAAAATGCTGATATATTTGAACTGCAAAATATTGATTTTTGCAGCTTGCCCGTCATATACAGTTTTCAAAAGCGTGTTCTCTACTTGTCTTTCTTAATAAAGTGTCATAATGCAAAGTGTTCATCATAACAAACCGGTAGTTTAAATAAGTTGCACTTAATTGTTAGTTCACCTGAGCTGAAGATTCAACTGAGCTTTTTTGATCACTATTTTTCTAGCGTCCGTCTGTCTGTCCGTCGGTGAACGTTTTACATTTTCGACTTCTCCAAAACCACTGGGCATATTTCCACCATCCTTGGTACAACGCATCATTGGGCAAAGCAGATTTTTTTAATGAAGGGTCACGCTCTCTTTTAAAAGGGAATAGTTAAGAATAATTAAAAATTGTATTTTTCAAAAAAATCTTCTTTTCAAAAACCATTTGGTCAGAAGAGCTGAAACCGGTGTTGAAGCATGAGCAGGTGGTGTAGATTCCAGTTTGCTCAAATCATGATTCCCGGTGGGTAGGGATGGACCACAATGGGGGTCAAATTTTTACATTGGCATATATACTAGAAAAAAATGTCATTAAGTGGTGTAAATTAAAGCTTATCAAAATCATAATCATCGGTGTAGGGTTGGGCCCCAATGGTTGAGAGTCACGTGTTGCATAGGAAGATGTTGAGAAAAATCATGTGGACAGAAAAGCTGAAACTTCAGTGGAAAGATCCCCAGGTGATATATATTCACTTTTGTTCAAATCATGATCCCCGGGAGTATGGTGGCGCCACAATGGAGGATCTTTTTTTCTTTTTCTTTTTTTTTTACATAAGAATATACATAGAGATAAATATGAAAAGCTTATCAAAAACCATTTTACAAGGAAAGCTGTGACTTGTGTGGAAGCATGCTCATGTGGTTTAAATTCACGTTTGTTCCAATCATGATCGTTCGGGTAGGGTGAGGCCACAAAGTGGCTGGGGCGAATTTTTAATAGGAATATGTAAAGAAAAATCTTTGAAAATATTCGCATAGAAACCATTTGAAAGGGAAGATTTAATTTTTTTTTCAAGTTATGAGCTTCTGGGGTAGGGTGCGGCCACAACGGGGTGTCAAAATTTTACCTAGGAATATATAGAAAAAATATTTGTCTAAATATATTATTCTACAAAACTAACCATCCGATTAGGCTGTAACTTTAGTAAAAGCAACCTCATATAGTGTAATTTTAGTTTATAAAAATTCGATTGAAGGGTAAGCAACAATAGGTTTTTTTTTGTTTTTTTTTCAAAATTATCTTTGAATCAAAAACTTTAATGTTATAATATATGGTATTATTTATATACAACCATCTTGACATATTTTTGTTTCTCAATTGTTTAGACTGTGACCCTTGAAAAATTATTGCGTCCAAAGTCTGATGTAGTGGTTTATATGTTAATAAGATCTGGAGAATTGCAATATCCAATATGTGAAATGACTATGATATTACTGTTACAAAAAGGGCTTCAATATTTAACATAAGAATATCTATAGAAAAAATTGTAATCTTTTTATACAAGATCTATTCTACTGCATTGTCTAAATATTTCATACATGACTTCAAAAAGCTGATTTTATTATAATGGTTTTTGTTGCTAAGGTAAGCGAAGTGGCCCTTGGGCCTCTTGTTATTCGTTTACACCATCTGGAACTTACCTTACATATCAAATAGCGTTTCATGTAGTTTATTTAATATTATCCATATCATTTGCTAAAGAATGTTATTTTGAATAAAATGTGTACCATAGAATCTGATGTTGAATAATATCTTTGTGACAATTATCAACTCAACTACGTTGCTCAAATACATAGAAATTGTTTTGCTTTGATTTAACATACATTGATTTTAACAGTTTTCATGACCAACAATATCAAATAAATAATTTAAGATGTCTGCGTTTTGCCCTTGTAGCTTTTTCTTTAAGATGGCCTTTCATAACAATGTACTATTTCTTACAAAACTGCAAGACCAGCAACAAAAACACCACATCTATGTGCTTTATTCTTTGTATTACAGCTATTCTATTTATGACATTTAACGGTGAAATAAAACATGTATAATGTCGACACATCACAATATTTCAAGTGCATGCATATAAACCATTTTTAAAAATAATTTTCTTTCCGGTTTTTTGACGTCCAAATTACAATTTCCATCACCCCAAAACATATTACGGTTAAGCACAAATGAGCAAATAACTCTTGACATATTATTAACAACCGCAAGCATTTTCATAGTAAGAATCATACAATTTGATAGAAACAATGTTTGTTGCTCATTAAATTTGTTACATGTGTTGTAAAACAGCGTAAAGTTTGAGCAATCAATTCAAACAACCTTATTTCAGTGTTACATTCTAAAACAGAAAACGTTTCAGTTTTGAAAAACACAGTCAATGAACAAAAACTAAATGTTTGTTAAAAACATTATTGAAAAAAAAATGTATACCTGCATTTCAAATTAAAGAAACATTTTTATAAGATTTTGAAAGCAAAAAGTATTTTCCTACAGCAAATGATATTCATATCAACAAAAGCTAAATGTGCCTGATGAAAATGCTAGTTTTTCCCATCCAATTCACTTTAAGGTATTTGCCTAAAGCGTTTCTGGACTGTTTTATGTCAAATTCGGCAACTTTAGTCGTTTGGCGTAGTTTGTCATTAAAAAAACAATGTTGTTTTAGATAAGTCCAAGTACTGTCGAAAGATTTGTAGTCACATAGATATAAATGTTCTTTTTTTTCATTACAATAATCCAGATACACATGTATTCTTATTAGGTTTTTTAAAAATGTTTCATGTATATATAGTTCGACTTCAGTGATACATGAATTAATTTAAAAGTGAATCTTCTGTTAATGCTTAAATTCAGAAATACCTATAAAGTGATGGTATATATTAAGTATGTTTTATAGGGGGGGGGGGTGATTAACCCAATTTTATAAAACAATGACATCTAGATCTTTTAAAGTATCATACAAAAACTATTTGACTTATCTGTTCTTGACGCAATTAGTTCTTGACATCAATTGTTTAATTCAGAGTTCCTTTAGTATTTTCCAAAGGCAATCATAAACTATCCTTTAAATTCAATGATAATAAAAATAACAAAGGGCAGAACAAGAAATTATAATTTATTACTCTGGATACAAAAGAAATCCTGAGAAGCTGCTTTCCCATCCTATGATCGTTCCGCTTTCTGCCGTCCTTACTCTAACCCATACACTATCTCCGGCGTTGACGTGAACGACTGCCATTCCTCCCCCATTAGAGTAATATGTTGATTGAGCCATATAATGCGTACCCACAACAGCACCTTTTACCATAAGTTCCGTGTATAATATATGTCCAGGAGAAGAGAGTATGTGCACGTAGAATACGTAAACACCCGAGACGTTCGGAATGAAGTTTCCGGTGGCATGGTGATAGCAGTTGCCTTTGTTAGTAATTGTATTTCCGAAATTCAAAATTTAATGAGCACCAAGATTGGTGTAATCCGTGATTTTATTGGCATAAAAAGCATTTTTTGGAATGTTTCCTGAAACGACAACGCCAAACTTGTATTAATTCTAATACAAATGCAATATTATAATTATGTTTTTATTACATAAAATATGGTAGAAAAACAAGAGAAAAATACAATAAAGAGGATAGGAAAATAAGGCGGATAAAATGCCTATCTTAGGATAAATAAGATACTGCAAAATAAAAATATCAACATATTTGATAATTCTTTCAAATATCCATATCAAGCGATATCTGTTTAAGATAACAAAGATCTGTTACCCTTAAAAAAGTACAATGCTTAAAATATTGATTGAACTGGCGTATGCATTTGAACATCTTCAAATATAGTGTCACTTCTAAGAACAACTCTGCCTTTTATACTACTGAATTGGTCTGTGCTCCGTATGTTTGTACATGTATTAGTCTAATTAAGATCCAATGGAAAACTAACCAAATCCAATCAACAAAATCTTGAGGAGAGATGGCCCACTATACTTAAGAAATATTATTTTGTATCCAAGTAATTGAACGTTTTAGGAAAATAAAAGAGGCCTGTAAAATCGTGGGCAAAATAAGATATAGCATTACATGTATAGCAATATACCACTTGGGTGTGACTGAAATGGTTGAGTGGTTAGAGTACTAGATCTTATATAACCTTATTGAACAGAGCTTTAGCGAGATGATTGTTGGATACCTCCAAAACTGAAGCAGTTATTTTTTTTCTTATTTGTTAAAATATTCAAAGTGAAATCGCACTTTTGCAAAATTGTATTATATCATTAAAATTTTAAAAGGAAAAAGTAAATTTGAAGTCATATTTACAATTTAACCAACGGACATTTGGGCCATCTTATTCGCGTATCTTTTTACGTTTTATGCACGATTATTTATGCACTTTCTTATGTGTCTAGCGGAAATATTTTTGCATAAACATTTTTCACACCTACGTGATTGTATGATGGTGTGCCTTTCTTTTGCAGGTCTAATATTTATCAAAATCACAGTGTTCTAATTTTTGCACTTTGTATTTCAACACAATGGAAACAAAGTGCAAAAGCCAGGACACTGGAATTTTCAACGATATTTTAACGGATTGCGACTCAATGTCAACGTAATAAAAATGTTAGGTCATAAAAAATCAAAGAAATTGCTGATAAATACAATCGTCGTATTTAGGATCGAGAGATTTAGTTTTTGTTTTATTAAGTGTACATGTATGTTCTAAATTTATTTATTGGCGAATAAATTTACACTTGTGTGTATTGATTTAACATGTAATGGTATAATTATATATAATGAGTAAGAAAATATTTACTATTTATATTAACTATTTATATTGCATTCCTCGTATTTAAAAATACAAACAATAAAAGAAAGTTTATGTTATGGACCTTGGAGTTGTGTTCTTAAAATATCCTAAAAGTCAGAAGTTTATTTTAGGAATTAATTTTGAATGAAATATTAAGGATATTTTCCGTTTAGCAAAATATAACAAACAACGAAAAAAAACCCCACAATACCTGATGTAGATGTGTTCATTGTTGGATGTACGAGAAATCGTTCTTGTCTTGACTTTTCTCGCTGTGGGTTGTTCAAATCCATCAGTGTTTGGTCTTTGCCATAAAGTATGTCCTCTTTACGATTCGGATTTAACGGTTTAGCAACTTTTTGTTTAAGTATTTTGATCTCCTGTTCCTGGAGAAGAAACTTTTATTTTAAAGTGTTCAGTTCTTGGCGAAGAGCAAGGATGTCTTCTGCGAAAGCTTCATTCTTGTCATCGTTTGCAGAAACTCCCAGCGCTACCAAACTTACACAACAAAGGAATACCGTGCACTTTATATGAACCATACTGATCGAGTGTCTGAAGATCTTTCTTACACAAGATACAACAATGTTACCTATACCATAATAACGTACTACTGTGCGGCACTTGATAAGAATAGTAGGTCACTGAAACCAGTCTGATACCTGAATATTTTATATTACACGATTTATATAATTTTGTAAAAATCAGTTTTATATTTGTGTTCTCAATACAAAAACGATAGACGACAGCTATATTGTTTCTTTTATTTTCTCAGACATTTTGTTTGAAATTTTGCTATAGCTTAAGCAACAGTAATTTTTATTGAAATAGGTTAATCCCAACTGCCTGATTTAAATTGACAAGACGTATATCAGATGACAAATTCGCTATGTATCAGTGTAACACCCCGTGTGAAACACTCGTAATCGTATTTTAAGAGCATAAAATTGTTATAAAAAGCTCTAAATAATACACAAGATAATAACTCTCCTGGACAAAGCGCCTTACCAAATTGGATACATTAAAAACAATAAAAAATACATGTTCAGCATTAATCTTTAAAAAAAATGAGAAAGGCAAACTCACCCTCCGTTTTACAAATAAAGTTTAATTTTTCCTTAAAGGATAGATAGAAAAAAGGCCATTGATTATTTAAAATTAATGTAGATTATGAAATATTTGCAAATGTTCTCAGACTAGCTAATTGTTTACAACAAATTCTTTATAGAGTTTCCAGGAGCAAGCAATAAAAGGTCATACATACGAATAAAGACGATTCTTTGTCGAAAATGTCAAAATGTATTTGATAATTATAAGCAGTAATTTAGATGACGTAATTTTAAAAACATTCTTAATTTTATAAAAAGCTTATGACTTATAAAAGTTTAATTTTATGTTAAAGATTTCTTTTTAAAAAATTCTTTACAAAATTGACATAATTAACTAACGGATGACTTTTATAGTTAAGAAATGTAATAATACATGAGACAATTTTGTCCCAATTTTTTTAAATTATAATTTTTTGATAAGGTCCTTTTCCTCATTTCCTTTCCTAAATATATACATGTAGTATTTAGCAAACTTAAGTAGACGTAAAAGAACTTGGAAAGCAATACGTTTTAGTACTGTAAGTAGTAAATTGTTTACAATATTAATGAAATTGCAAAAAACGTGCTGGCCAAACAATAGTTTTATCCTTGGCATGCTAAATAGGCTCAGAACTTAACTTGTACATATTATTATTTTTCATGTGCTTATAAACAAAACATGATTACAAAAATACGTTTGACTAAGTTGTATTTATCAAACCCATTATGATCTTTTAGAATATCCGAACAGGGGGGAAACATACTCAAATGCTAAATTAAATGTTTTAGCTGTGACTATCTTATATTCATAATGAAGTAAATTATTTTCGACTTGATACTGACAAAAATTTTTAATATGTTTGACACCTTGGAAACAAATGATACGTAAATGGTATTAAAGGGAAATAAAAATATATTTAAAAAAAAAATTAAACTAAGAGAGAACAGGACGCCGATCATGTGAATTTTGTTTATCACATCACAGTTATTATAGAAATCATAGTAATATGCATTAAACATTACAGACGTCAAGTTGTCTAAATCGTTTCTATAATCTATGGCTATTCTTTCATTTGTACCGCCAGAAAATTTTTCTTTAAAAGTGGCCAGGAAATGTTTGTATGTTATATGGAATATATTAACGTTGATATAAGCAATTTTCTGTCACATTCCGAAATTTAGTGTTGAGTTTTTCGTGAATCAAACTATGAAATCACTATGTAAAAATGCAAATGTCATAACTGATTTTATATTTATTCCTACTTTTAAAACTATTGAATAAAATTCACAAAAATGCGTAAAATCAATTTATTTATATAAGTAAACTGCAAATACAAAAATATATTAAAATCCCAGAAAATAGAGTATTTCACATTAGAATATTTCCCTTGCAAGGCAACGAAGTGGTCACAAAAATAATACATGTGGTAAAGGGCAGTTAAATGTTTTAAAAGTTTTTAAAATTCATTGACAAATAATTTTACACTGCACTGTCTTGAGCCCTTTTAAGGTATTGTTTTATATTAAATTCAACTGCGAATGTCTTACTTTGTCAAAACTTTGCTTTTTTTAAAAACAGGCTTATTTTCGAGTAATTTTCAATGCAAGAAATAGATTGCTTATTTTCAAAACCAGCTTATTATTAAATCTGACTAATTTTCAAGGTTTTAGGGTATCTCTCTCGTCTGGTTGTACTTTTCAAATGTTGGTAATTTAAAAAAAAAAGAATCGTTCCATCGTCACATCAAATCCACAACCAACCTAAAGTGCTCATTGCTATGCGATCAATTCCAGTTAGTCCAACTTCGACAGACATGATGATCCGTAGAATATTTCCCTTTGGATCTAGAAGGTATGCCATGTTGTTATGAGAATCAATGACAAGAAAGTTACCACCTTGATCTGTGCGTACGTCGGCCGGGGAAAATGTCCGGGAAGGGTTGCATTAAACGCTTTCTGCGTAAAACAAATTCCTCGAAATTCAGTGCAATGGTAACTCCAATTCCACATGAATTTCTGTGGGTATCAGTATTCTGTAAAGTTATAACATTTTGATTCTGTTGATATTTCCAAGGTGCCAAGGCTCGGGGATAGAAAACACACAACTCGTTGGATAAAAATCATATACCATCGCAAATCTTGAGAGATTCTTTTTATC
>WFKH01011925.1:39057090-39088542 GCA_016163765.1 Magallana hongkongensis
TAATTTTAGTTCGTTGTAAAAGTAGAGACATTTAATGAATTCTTCATCGTTCTCATTTTGGAATTCGTCACAAGCCATAAAACCTTCTAATATTTCTTCGTCTTTCTTCATTGGATTTTCGATTTCCATAGCAAGTTCCTTTATTTGTTTGATTGTCTTCTGGCAGACATTTTTCACCTCTTTCAATCGCTCGCATTCTCTCTCAGTGACACGTTGTACCATTTTTTTCACTTTATCTTTTAATCTGTCTTGGTTCTTTTGTAGATTTTCTTTAATTTGCTTCCAATTAAAATGTGCAGACTCCTTTCCCTGAATTGCATCATTGAGTTGACTGAATTTGTCTTCTGTGTACTCAGTTTGTTTACACATTTTATGTCAAACATGGATAGTGGTCAGACAGTCCAAGCAAACCGGACCATCACAGTCTTTACAAAGTAGTGGCAGTAATCTCACGGCATGTACGCTGCATTTGTATACTTGCATTTTCTGAAGGAAGCTGATGTTTGATCATTCTTTTGTAGCGAGATAGAAAAGGAATATACCTGAATATAACATGATATGGTGTGCATATTGTTGATTTTTACAATGCGGCATTATTTTATTTTTATTTTTTTTTTTGCTGACAATTTTTTTTTCAATTTGATCTGCCTTTCTCTTTGCATTTGGGTACCCTTAAATAAATGGATATGTTTGTATACTAGTAACCTTCACACTAACAGTCAGATAATTATTTCACGTTAAATTAAAAAATATAATTAAAAAACCCACATAAATTGCCCAAGTAGCAATTGAATAAAGTGGAGTTGACATTGATACATGAGGTTTCCATCAAAACTGAATTTCAGCTTATCAAACATGGTTAAATGCTCATATATTCTCCATTTCTATCTCTCTTATGATCAACACTTTGGGTTTTTTTCAAACATTCATCAAAAGAATAGTTGGGCACATACAATCTATTGTGTTACCCTTTACTTTTCATCCATAATTGTTCATATTTCAATATATTTTTTCATTATCTTTTGCAATATCTGCAGAGATAAACTGATTATTTCAATAGAATTATTTTCATTCATTTATTATATTTAAAAAAAACCCAAAAAACAAGCAAACAAGTATCAGAGACAGGTTTTTTTTTTTATTTCATTATCTTTTCAAATGTGTAAATATACATGTATGATATGTATAAATGCTTGATTTTTTAAATTTGTTGGAAGGTTAATAAATAAATAAATTTCAAAAATGCATTGGTTTTAAAACAATTTACTAGACATAAAATTTAATTTCATATGATTGCATAAAATTAAAACACTAATAGAACAATTATCCAGTTTATTAAGATAGGCACAAAACAGAATAGATATGTGTTCTTATTATAGACGAAACTATTCTAAATTTGTACTTTATGTACTGTGATAAATGAGCAACCACATCGTGCAGATTGTGGTCTATGACATGTTTAAAATTGTACATCATTGAAATGCAGACAATATCAAGTTTAACACATACATTACATTCGGACACAAATCCTTCTATAGCATTTTTTACCTATATTTTCTCCGGAGATAGTTTACATATTGGAGAGACATCAATCCTTACACTAGGTGATATAAATGCATGAAGTCATCACATATAAACCCAAAATATACAGCAAATTAGGAGGAAACCTCTCTTTGTCTTAAACAAAACTCAAATTCAAGTCTTTAGAAAGAGACAAAAGGAATTACCCCCCAAAAATTCTGTTTATCATAAAAAAAAATGCTACATGTGGTCTTCTAAAAAAGTTCCCTGAATAGAAAAAAAAATATTTAACAATAACATTGAAATGTACATGTATTTGCTGAATTTATATTAGTTGCAGATCTTTAGCTCTGCAAGAAAAATTCTGGTTGACATCAACCATTAACTTGAATTTTATCAGAGAGCAATTGATCTGCAGCTGTGTCTATCAATGTATATACATTCAATGATTACCTGATAAGATCTACCTTGTGGTATCCAAAGGATAAGCACTGATCTGTGTGTCAACAATTAAGACTCTTCATCTTTCTGATGAATTTTCATGAAAACAGTTTTTTTAAATTCATGAGGTAAAATATTGTGATATTGGTGAGTCAGGATGCTTTATTATTCTGGACAATTTGGTTTAATATGATATTTCCCTGATTAAGAAAACTCCCCTGTATAGCCTTTGTCTTAAAAGTTCATCTATGAAACAATTAACACCAAAATAAAATCAAAATTTTGTAAATATTAAATAAAATAATTGCTTGCAAATTGTCCCATTCACTAACACTGATCTCCCCTTCCCCCAGTACATATTGAAGATTGAACATTGAAATCTCAAAGTATACCATGCCAACTTATATGCATCCGAGGAAACAGTTTTGAGAAAAAATATTTTCAATGCAATTACTTCATTGTAGAAGTTCACTGTTATTTCTGCCACCTAACACAGGACTTTAATGATCACATCAATCAAATATCATTGGTTTTCTTTTGACCAAAAAGAGACTTGGTTTTGATATGAATGTAAATGTACAGACTAACAAATCGGGAGGATCACTACCTTTGAATATAATTATACTCAAGTACAGTTTACTAGTATATGAGTAAAAGTTCACAATTTTTTATATTGATCTTGTCAAATACCAGCTCATATTTCACTGATATGGACTTGATACAGGTATTCTAGCATCAGTCAATGCATATTGCATAGTTCACCAATATCTAGTTGCACTTTATAAATGGGTAAATTAAAAACAGCCTCTTGTACATGAATATGTACAAAATAATCACAGACTTTTAATTGGGTTACTCTGTTGAATAAATATAAAGTTTCCTAAGTTGACGCATCATCAGCTGTCGGAGTTTCCTGCTGAACTCCGGAGGTTCCAGTATTCTTCGGTCTGCATCTCTGTCAGCCTGGACACGGTCCTCTCAAACGCAAACAGCTCCTCTTCTCCAGTAAATATACTAGACTGGGCAAGGTCCGACTTCTGTGAAAAGGATGAAGATGTTATGTGATAATTATCACGTCACAAAATACAAAGGGGAATAACATAGATACATGTAGGCAAACAAAATGTGTAAAATACACTGGACTGGGCCAGGTCTGACTTCTGCAATACATACATGTACATAATGTGTTTGCATGTTTAGCAACTTATCACAAATTATCACAAATGCTCAAAAAACAAAGGGGAAGAACTCTGATAGCATATCAAACTACAATGGAGAATGTATCATGTAATTTTAATAACATAAAATTACAGACCTCAGACTTAGGTCATAAAAAACTATCTTAGTTACTCCATCCAACCATTACAAAATATAATGCTACAGTCAGGAATTTTATTTTCATATTTGTTGCAATACATATATACAAAACTGGGAGTGCGCCAATTTTCATTTTTTGACCTGAAATAGGAAACTTGAGTTGTTCCCCTTTAATTTATTAATGAGTCAGCTTTTGATATAATGTGGTATTGTCTGAGTTACTGTAACTAAAACATTCTTTTTTGGCCCAGTGTTGCAACATTTATTATAATGTTTGATACACCCCTTCTCCCTCACCTCTTGAATCCCTAAGTCATCCATCAGATTCCTGTTGTCATCGTGGTTCTTCTGACTGATGTTTCCAGCACCAAATAAGTCCTTAGGTTTGGCTGCAGCTGAGCACACCAGCCGGACCTGTAAAAAAACCATCCACTGATGATAATATCATAGAGGAGTTAAGCATATAAAATACAGGAACATATAACTGGATATTTGTACTACATGTAGATAAGATTTTTCAGGGTGCTGTGCTCTTCATAATTTGATGTGGGGATATAAATTAGACTCATAATGATATTGCCTTTGCTGTTACATGTAATTACAGAAATTTCCATTGTTCTTACAATTATATTTTACAAGAAACAGTCCCTCTAAATTCTGGATACTAAAGAAATTTAAGAAAAAAAAATTAACACAAACCTTGTTATCATAGAAAGTATCTACTAGTGTGATGAACCGCCGAGCCTCCGTCTTGTTGAACAGAGTCATTTTGGGGATGTTTTCTAGAATAACCGTGTGAAACTCCTTGCTGATTTCCAAATAATCAATGGCTCCACGTGCCTTAAAAGATTCATGATAATAAAAGAAATAACGCCTTAACATCAGCATTAACAGAAAAACAGGTAAAATTAAATGTCAAATAGAAATTGTTACATATACAGTAACCAGACTGAAGAAGTGTGTATATTACTGTAAACCTGGGTTCTGGTTGAAGATAATGTGGGAAAATTTTATTTTTACGATATTTCAAATAGTCAAAGAGATGGTACATGTGTATGTATGTTGACACATTTTGTGTAATCATGAAAATTTATGGAAAAATTGTCTTCTTTAGTCCCTCTGCATTATCCATATTTCCACATCTAATACTTTAAAAGTAATTAAGGTTGGAGCACTTAAAAGCATTGTGATTAATGAGAGTAAATTGAATTTTACACACCTGCTTACACATAAAATCAAAGTTTGTCTTCAGTATAGCACCACATGTCTCTGGTAAAAGAACCTTTCTCCCTAGTACATCCAGAACTCGAGACCCAATTACTGAAAGAAAAAAATTAAATGGATTTGAAGAGTGTATTTATTGATTAAAATCTAACGATGAATCAAAAGTCACTCAAACGTATCAGGAGCATCACTCTACAGTGAAAAGATTTTCTTTTGTTTTGCCTCGGACTAGAATGTCTCGACGTCATTGGATGAATCGTGTCACGTGATTGCCTTATAAATTTCTTTACACGGCGAGCGTCAAAATTTATACGGCAACATGGCGGGCGTAACATTATTTGAGCTGATTTTTTACACAAACGTTCAACCATACCTTTAATTTTTAAGCCCCAAAATATTTAGAGTGACCCCCCTTTGCCCATGACGTAATATTACAATCCTACAATGGCATCCAGGTTTGCACAGACGACTGACGAGGAAGGTAAAAAATTAGAGAATTAAGCTATGAATTTAATTGTTATATATTATCTTTTGTTTGTTTACATATCAAACTTTAGGTCCTCAACAAAACAAAACACTTATTAGGTTTGTTACTGACTGTTTACAGAAATTTGTGGGGTCGGTAAAGTCCATAGAAGGCGAGGCAGAGCCGAGTCTTCTATGGACTTTACCGACCCCACAAATTTCTGTAAACAGTCAGTAACAAACCTAATAAGTAATATTTTGAGGACACCTCCCCTGACATTATCTGTGATGATGAGGACACCTCCCCTGACATTACCTTTAATGAAAACACCTTCCCTGTGGCATTATCTATGATGAGGACACCTCCCCTGACATTATCTATGAAGTGGACACCTCCCCTGAAATTAACTATGATGAGGACACCTCCCCTGACATTATCTTTGATGAGGGCACCTTCCCTGTGGCATTATCTATGATGAGGACACCTTCCCTGGCATTATCTATGATGAGGACACCTCCCCTGACATTATCTGTGATAAGGTCACCTCCCCTGACATTATCTGTGATAAGGTCACCTCCCCTGACATTATCTGAGATGAGGACACCAGTCCTATCACCAGGGGTATCTTACCTTGCTCTTCCTGCTCTGCAATAAGGGCTTGGAAAACCTCATCCATCTTCTCCTCAGCCTTTCCCTCCCCTGTCCTGATCAGTAAAAAATGACATGTTTAATACACGGTAGAGCTAAAAAACAAGATTAAATTAAAATGATGTTAAGTATTCCAAAGTATATTCAAAAGTAACTGTATGCATTTACTCATAAAAGCATGTTTGAACAGTCTTCACTTGATTTTAACAGTTTGTGAAATATTTGTGACTTACAAGAAGTAGATTTTCCCCTCGGCTGGCAGAGTGTTCATTCTGTAATCCACGCCCGTGTTAAGACTCACAACGTCACAATTTTTCTATATCAAAAAAAAAAGAAGATAAATAGAGAAATAACTAGATTCACTCTTGTCAGCCACCAGGTCTTCCATCAGAATGATAACATAACATATCCATGTACATTATAAAAAATAGGGTGTCTTCCCACTTAGCCAACATTTTGAAAAAATACAGGTAAAATACAGGTAGATCTGTGTTGGCTAAGTGGGAATGGGGTGCAGGTGGAGAACAAAAGAATTTAATTACAGGTAAGCTATAGTCTGTTTTCAGATAAAAGTAAGGAAATAAAATATTTGTTAAAGTAAAATAAATATAAATTGACCTTCTTTTTTAAAGTATTTCAGATGGAATATAATTCATAAATTATAATTTAAAAGTATTAAACTGTTCCAACCCCAACCCCCACCTTTTTATTTGTGGCTTTAATTAAGCTATTTATATCATTGTTTGTTTATCTTTATCAGATTTTGAATTTTATATTACCGGTATATAAAATCCTATTTCTTTTCTTCATTTACCTTTTGCTCTTCTGTATTATCGAATTTCTCATCTACACAGTATGAAGTTTATTTAACGCAAATAAAAAAATGCTTGAGTAAATTAAACTTTATCAAAATTGTGAGATTTTAATTGTTTACTAAACTGTTTGTTCAAAGATATCAAAAATCAAATCAAAATGGCCAATGGAAAATTTCATAATTTTCATGCTTTAATTTGATTTTGTAAATTAATGACCATAATTATACCTATCTACATGTATTTAGCATATACTGTTTATTTACCTCTAATCGATCTAAGTTGTATAATTAAACATCCAAATTACACAATTTATAATTATGAGCTTAAATGTTTTACATGTAATCATGCAGGTTTAGCTCTTTCTTAGTATGTTATCTTAATTTTCATTTATTTATTCCGATGATTGGCATTTTTTTAAAAATGAATAAGACTAACATGTACAAATTTGGATTCCGTAGTTTAAAGTAAATCTAAAGATTTATGTTTCAATTAGTATTAAAAGTAGCTTCATTTAGTATTACTATTCTACATGATTATATTTTATAGTTTATCTCTTTTAGACATGCTTTCGTTTATTTGTTTTTGTCAAAATTTTCTTTTAATTAAAGCCATTTTCAGGTTATAACAAATACATTTACATGTGAAAACAGACTATAGCCTGCTGATTACTCGGGTGTAAAATTCAAAATGTTGGCCAGGTGGGAATGGAGAATTTCAGAATGTTGGCTAAGTGGGAATAAACCA
This sequence comes from Magallana hongkongensis, assembly GCA_016163765.1. Taxonomy (NCBI): domain Eukaryota; kingdom Metazoa; phylum Mollusca; class Bivalvia; order Ostreida; family Ostreidae; genus Magallana; species Magallana hongkongensis. The sequence goes on from WFKH01011925.1 coordinate 39,064,267, forward strand.
AAAAATAGTTATTTCGAAGAAATCTCAATTTTAAACAAACTGCTCATTATAAATTTGGCATCTGATGAATATTCTTGAATTTGATTGATATTCATAAATATTACATTTTTTTAATTTTCCTACTACACTGTAACAGATAAACTAATATAATTTGTTTAAATTCTTAATCAACACAATTAATATTCTTATTTAGATATACTTTGAAAGATCTTTTATTGAAGGTTGAATTTGACTTTTTATTTTCTGAAAGAACTTACTTTTAATTCCCCAATGAAAGGCACAAAATTGCCTCGCTGCAGTCCATTTTTGTACAAATCTGTCAATAAAAAGCCATAATCAGAACACTATAGGAAGAATGCCTTTGAATTTATGGAATCAATAACTTTCTATCAAGATTTTGGAAGAGTTATTCCCCTTTATCAAGATTTTTGAAATTTTGTATATATAGTAGTAATGTGTGATTTTATTGGTAAACTGGAATATTGCGATTTTCTGTCACGCGATACGTATCACAATATGAAAACCAAAATACCGGTATTTTTCCCATGTTTAAAAATTCTGGAAATAACCATTTTATCAAACAAATGTTAAAATTATAATTACAGGGAGTTTAAATGGTTACTTCTAAAGACATTGATAATATTTGATAATAATTAAATATAAACACAAATACATCATGAAATGGTTGATTTTATATTTATTTACAAGATTAATGAAAAAGTAAAGGAATAATTGCTTATAAATCAAACAAATGTTGTGTCCAAATATATCAAAAATATTGTTGTGATATATTGAAAAAAAAAAAATGGCGAAAATATTGTGATATTGTGATACAAAATTTTTGGCGATGCCCATCCCTAACATACAGTTCATTATTCTGTATTTTACATTGTGCTGTTGATTAAAAAATAGTAAGCTTTCAAAATTAAAACTAATGTTTAACAAATTACTACTTACCATCAGGTGGTCGATTTGAAGTGGCTACCACTACCACTCCACAGTTGAACAATTCTGTAAAGAGCTTCTTTAGTATTACAGCATCTGCAATATCTGTCACCTAAAACAATGTAATTGTGTCCTTGAAATTTATTTTTGCAATAAATTTTTATTTGAGTTCTTTAACCCCCCCCCCCCCCCCAACCCACAACAAACTAAACTTTGGGATGAAGAAAACACCATTTGGCGAGTAAAAAAAAATAAATACATATTTGCCTAACTTAATTGCTTTTCTATGTTTCAAAAGGATACAAAAGATGCATATATTAGAAGACTATATGAAATAGTCAAAATTCAATTTCTGGAGAATATGATGACAGTTAAAAGCAAAATTCATTATGACTCTTTCATTCCAAAATCTGCTCGACATGCTTAAAACTCTTACATACTCAAGTACATGTAGATGAGCTCTAAACGATACCGAAAATGCAGGTACCTGAAATTCATCAAAACACAAGAGCCAGGCCTCGTTACTGATCTCCTTTGCGACAGGTGGAATTGGGTCAAAAGACTGTGTTTTCCTGACATTGTACTGTCTGGGCACAGACTGCTTCAAAATGTGCACTCCTGGAAATAATCAGGTACATAATCCATTGTTCTTTTTTTACTTTGCTGCATAGACATGACTGTATATATTACACTTAGTAACTAGTGAAAAGATACCCAAATTATAATGTCTTCATATGATTTGTATAAATAATATAATAATATAATTATATAATAAGGGATATAAGCGCATGTTAATTTTTTTGTGAGTGTAATGTATGTACATGCATACACCAACATGCAGCAAAGAATGAAAAGGTGCATAACTTTACTGCCTTAGTTTTATGTTGACTTCTCTCACCCCAAAATTAACATAAGGTATCCAAACACTTTTGCACCATATATTTTCGTATACTCTAATCTAGACAAAACAAAATGGGAAAGTACAAACTACTCCATTCCAACCAATAATGCTGCCCCGGCACAGTATCATTACAGTACCTACTTTTATGTACATCCAACATGAATTTGTGGAAATGGACCCTCTGTTTTCTTCTCACTTTACAATGTTGATAAAACATGTCCATTAGCATGGTCTTCCCAGTACCTGAAACAATGTATACAGCATTAAGGTTTAAGGTAAGCACTAAAGGTTTTAGATTTTTTTTTAATGTTTAATATATTAATGCTGCAGTTAAAATTTGTCCTACATGTAGCTACTAGATTGTGTTTGAGTACACTACATGTATATATACATGTACTGTAAAGCAGTGAACCAACTTTTATTAACAACTTGATTTTCCAATTTACAAGTGATAATATAAACTGGTTTGCAATGACTATAGATATCTTGTGCAACAAAGCTAATTTTCTAATGGAATATATTTTTGCTTTTAAATTATGAGTGTGTCTGGCTTCATGTATTATAATTTAATACATCATCTAATGAATGGAAGCATGATGTAAATTCTCATAAATAAATTTCTGATTTCAAAAAAAGGAATTAATTCAATATTTTAATGTTATTTCAATAACCACACCGTACCTGCAGTCTTGAGTTAAAATCTTGTGTGTTGTGTGGGTGGAGGATAATTTTGGAATTGTGAGATTATTTTGGGATTGATTGCATTGTAACCATACATACCAACATGTCCATGGAGATATAGACCCTTTGGTTTGTCTTCAACATTCTTTGCTCCAAATCCAAATGTCTACAAAAGTATGACAGGTTTAACAATTGTTCATAATTTACATAAACAGTACATGTACTATAATAAATAATATAAAATATGGAATGGTATTTTTTTTAATTTTCAGAATAGCTGGGGGAAAATGTCAATATACTGCATAAGCATAGTCAAATATTCATGCAAATATTGAGATGCATTCAAGTAGCATTTAAAATGGATAAAAAAAGTTATGCAAACATGAATCATACAGTAATTGAAATGCAACTGTTATGATTCTTGATTCCTTAAACATGTTAAAAAAGGATAATTAAAAGGCTACATTTATTGCGCATGTTGCAGCTAACATATTACTAACCTTAGCAACATGGTATTAAAAAAAAAATTTTAACGTAATATTTAATCTATCAAAACCACCTTGGTTATCCAGTTAACAGTTCCTGATGGAGGTTCATAGCTGTCTATTTTATTATAGAGACTTTGGAGCCGCTCTACAACAGTCATTTGGTAATCATCTGGCTGTAGCTGTCCTAAGGCAATGCGCTTTTTATATGCAGTGATTGGACTGTCGGATTCCACCTCTGTGCTGACGGGTGAAGAGGCGCTGGGAGTGTAGTTCTGGCTAACATTTTCTTGAGCAAATGTTGAAGCATCTTTAAAATATAATTTTTATAACATGTATAATGTGCAAATATTCAATTAAATTTAACAAAATCTAAGAAATGAGGCAGATTACAAATACATGTATAATTAAAAATGGACACAATTTAACAAAGTAATCATTATTTTGTTTTAATAATTACTCATCGCACCCATTCAATACTATTTATGTTTGCCCTTGGAACATCAATACCTTATATAGGTCACAGTAATTTCATGATAAATTTTGTGAAATTCGTTCTTAAACAATGAGGACATGAATGAAAAATTACCTGTTGAATATTGTTTCACAAATCCATTAACAATGGAGGCACCATAGACCCCTCTTTGAGCAAAAAATACAGATTTTATAGTTTTCATAACGTGTAAGTTTTTTACCTAACGAGTTCTCGTGTGTACTGTGTAAAACGTCACAAAACTAGGGAGTGGGTAAAAGTTAAAATCGTTTCAGGAACACGGTAAAATCCCGGATTAAAATATGTTTTTTATTACAATTGCTTTCCATTTTCGGTCAGTAATTTGTAATCTAGCACAGTAAATGAAATGAGATTTTGGAATTGCTTTAGAACAAACACGTAAAGAAGAATTTATCATCAATTTAATTAGCATCGGGCTCGAGCATGTACTTTTTGGTGTTGGCGTCATCAGTTCATGCGTTGTAGGAGTTGCATTGAAGTCAAGAGAAAATGAGTACGAACAACCAGCCAGCGACGTCCAGGATTCCGCCAAAGAAACAAACGTTAGAGGACGCGTACTCTCCTCCCGCAAACTTTCTTGAAATAGACATCACAGACCCCCAAACTCATGGACTGCCAAAATCGAAAGGGAGATACACAGATTATGCTGTCAAAATGAAGGTACTGTACATCAGTTTTATTTTAAGCCTTATCCGGAAGTTTTCAGTAATCATAGATCAAACTGTGATCCTCACTTTGATACAACTCGGTTGAAGATTATTGACAATGGACATACAGATCGTCCGCGTTATTAGAAATGAGGAACAATTCATCTGGTTATCCAATTAACTTGAATTTCCTCTTTCTTTGTTTTAATGTAATGTATGTACAGTCCATCCTTTTGTTGTATAGAGTTTCAAGCTATTTTCTGTTGCCTTCAGACAAATTTACCAGTATTCAAAGTGAAAGAGTCAACAGTGAGGAGGAGGTACAGTGATTTTGAATGGCTGCGAAACGAACTAGAAAGAGATAGTAAGGTAAAGCAGAGGCAAACTTGATAAACAAATTACTGTAAACCAACTTTTATTTATGACGTCTTTTTTTCGCAATTTATTTGTGATTAAGTGGTTTGTGTCAATTTTCTTCAGTAGACTGGTTAATGGCCAGTAATATTTTTTATTTGCAGTAACAAGGTTTTAGCTAACCTTGTGAAAAATGTTTGTGCAGGAATAAATGGTTTACAGTATCTTTGAGAAGCACAATTTTCCCCCCCCATTACTTGTTGAGTTGATGAGTGAAAAAACAGCATTGAAACAAATGACATCACAAATTATATTAAATGCTGAGATTCTGCTCTGCTTGATATTTGGCACACACCACTGTCCAGATATTAACTGCAAAGCAACCTTAGTTTGGGCCAAGTTTCCAGATATGAATTATAAAGGACGGTTTCAAGATTTGGTGATCGTGTCAGTTCAAATATCATGGTGAAGCAGAGCCATAATATCATTATGTTTTTATTTATTGTAATATCCTGCCATTGAATTTAACCTAGAATGTTTTTCTTGGCTAAACTTTACTCAAATTTTAATGGTTCCTGTTCACCTACAAGCGAAATTCATTGAAGAGACATTATTTTTTGCCGACTTACATTAATTTAAGTCCAAATTCATTCCCTTAAACAAAATTTATTTAATTATTTTGAAATGAATATCTTGTTTCTGAAAAAATAGATTGTAGTCCCTCCATTACCTGGGAAAGCTTGGAAAAGACAGCTACCATTTAGAAGCGATGAAGGGATATTTGATGATGATTTCATTGAAGATCGAAGAAAAGGACTAGAGCAATTTATCAACAGGTACATCATTGCTACGTAACATGGGGTGTTGAGTCATAGCATATACTATTTCTTTTCGAAATTCTTATCATTTGTCATAGAACTTTGTGACATATGTTCTAATACTAAGTCTATGCAGTTTATCTTTAGGGGGACAAATTTATGTTACACAGTTGGTGATATCAAATTATAATTCATTAAATGTTATTATCAATGTTAATACTCACTTAATTATCATTGGTTTGATAAAGTTCTAGGCATATTTTGGGGGGGGGGGGGGGAAAAAAAAATTTAATTTATATAATATAAACATTTACTTTAAAACAAATAGGTAATTGCACGAAAGAGTGGATATATAGAATTGGAAAGAAAAAATATGTAATTTTTACTTTAAAGAAGACTTTGGATTGTCAAAATTAGCATTATCATGAGGCATAGGTACTTAAATACTTTATAGTATGGCTGTGAGTCAAATTAGTACATGTATCGGTAGTGTGATTGTTTAACTTCCTTGTAATTCACTATTATAACAATATGCTCTTTAAATGAGAGGGGAAATAATTTTCATTCAGTAGATGAGTGAGAATATTTAAATTTAAATCTATGCATTCTTTTACCAGTACATTAAACATGTTATTTAAACTAAATATTTTTTTACGACCATGTGATCAAAGATAGTTGTTATATTTTTTTTCATCTGCGTGTCTTTAAACTTAACTTCAACCTCTAAGTTACCTTTAAAGTTACTTAGTGTACTAGTAAATAACACTTACTTTGATCTGCAACTGGTATGTTTGGAATTTAAGCAGACACTTTGTGAAGAGCATTTTTGCCCATTGGGCCAGTTATATAATTATTTATTTTTTTCAAATGTATATATTGATCTAGAGATTATGCAATTATCAATTGACCTCAAAATTTTAGTTTGAAAGCCCAAGAGGGCAGTGAATTATAAAAGTAATTCCTGGCCATTATTTCGAATGCTAACCTTATTGTTTACTGTATACAGAGTTATTTTCGCTCCATGAAATTTTCGCTCTTCTTTACTTGAAAACGGTTTCGCACCGTCTTGAATTCACCCAGACAAAGTTGTGTTTACAGAGAGATAATTTGAGACAAAGGAATTCGCCCAGTCTTAAATTTGCCAGCTGACAACGAGGGCGAAAGGGGCGAAAATAAAATGGGGGCAGTTATTTTCCTGTATACAGTATGTCAAAATAAAGATGTATATTTTTTATAAATTTTTTTTTCAGAGTGGCAGGACACCCTCTTGCACAGAATGAGAAGTGTCTCCATATGTTCCTACAAGAAACAAATATTGACAAGAATTATGTGCCAGGGAAAATTCGTACCACATGAGTGGACACTTAACTCTATCTCCCCCACCATCGTCTGATAGCAAGGACAGAGTATTTTATGTGACAGGCATTTTATATTGTTTTTCTGCAGGGTTTAGATTTGAAAATTCTTTTTTCCTGATAGACAATAGGGGCTACAGGCCTGCAATGTTAAACTGTAAAGAAATTCTTTCTCCATACTTGTTGAAATTTTGACTCCATGTGAATATTTGTATATACAAGTACATGTACGTGTATATCATAGTCATCATGAAAGTAGGGAGATTCACATCAATGATTTAGGACTTGATTTTATTTACGACTGGTCAGTTAAGTCCACATATTTGTTGAGTAGAGTTTATAATTATTTATGGCCTGTTGAAGTGTGAACAAATTTGAGAATTTGTGTAGAATATGAATGTATCATTTTGTTTGAAGCAATACAGCAAAAGTTTGTTGAATTAGTTTTAATGTACATGTATGTAACAGCTTATACACAACCAAACTTGCTTTTCTATCAGACACGTATATAGAAAAATACATGAGTTGAAGATTACTAATGTCACAAGATTTTTTTTTATCACTGTACAACTTTGTTTGGTGCAATAAGGGTTGTTCTACTTTTAAAGTAGTATGCTTCTATGTGATGCATTTAGTCAACACACAGAAGTCCTGTCTTTAATCTTTGAGATAATGTAAAGCAAATATTATCAGAAATAATAATTTTTAAGCGAATAAAATTAAAAGAAAATTAAGGCAACCATGTTTGAATTTGAATTCATTTTTTTTTTTTTAAAGAAATTGTCCCTTTAATAGAATTACTGGTATACAGATTTTTTTGTGAGTATTGATACATGTACATGATATATGTATCACGAGAGCCTGTACCTACATGCACATTGTGCATTGTTAAAAATGCCCCATTAATTAATAATGATTATGATGAACATTTTGTAGTGACATGTCGTGACAAGTGACATGTGCGTGTATTTTTAAAACCAAAAAGTTTGTACTTGACACACACAATTCATTTTATGTTTGTTGACACTATAGTATATACATGTACATGTAATATTACATGCATTCATGTATTTGATATAAGAACTAAATTATGGAAACAAAAATGCTGTCTGACATTCCAAAAAACAAAATCCTCTTTACTTAAGGGTTACTAAAAAAAAAATTTATTTATTTATTTTTTTTTTTTTGTTGCATGTAGATGTTTGTGAATAGTGTACATGGTATTGGCATGTTCATTTGATTTTAATTTTGAGATACAAATTAAATGGATTTATTAATTTTGAGATACAAATTAAATGGATTTATTTTTATTCAACTATAAAATATGTAAGTTTCAAGCAACAGTGCTCCATATTCTCCGTACATCAGGTTGTATAAAAACATTTTGTTAGAATCGCTTTTGAGATAGGATAGAAAGATTAACGGAAACAAAATGACATACATGTAAATATTATAATGCCCTAATGATAGACTTTGTCAGGATTGACTTGCAGTCATACCAACTCGAATGTGATATTTCTAACGTGTGTGTGTATAGCTGTTCATGTGTATTGTGTTGTCTCTCTTTAATATCATCATATTTCCTCACAAACACAATTGGAAAAAAAATCATATTATTATAACTGTAAAAATAAACTGTATATATACAAATTTTCGTAGTGTCCTTTATTCAATGGATTGCTATATGTAGCTTAATTACATTTACTGATATGTATAGGAATTTTAACTGCTAATCTTTCCTGCTAAATGCCCATAATGTAGTGTATAAACATTCAAAATTCAATGGGACTTGTATTTATAAGTGCTTTTCATGACGCTTCTTTCTACATATCTAATGTCGGCTTCTGTCATCCTGGCAAAATATAGAAACAAAGCAGACACCCCGAAAGTTGATGAGCATAGCATTATGGGTAATATTAAAAGAATAAGAACACTTTATTAATAATGATTTATTAATATTTTAATGCTATTTTAACTGGTTTTGTACAACACACTTTAATGTGCTCATGTAACTAATGATTTATTTAAAATTTAATGATTCATTATGCTTAATAACATGTCAAATTTAATGAACTTTTGATACAATTGGTCCCAGTACTTTATTACTAACGTACTTATTTTCAAAAATTTAAAGTGATTATTCTAAAACAAAGAGCCCTATGGCTTCCTGGTGTGCTAATTTTATTGATTACTTTATGCTAACCAGGTATAGAGGAATAATGTGCTTATTTTAATTTAATTTGTTTTAAATGCGTATATTTTTTGCTAAGTACTGACCTCGGTCGCTGAGACGGTGTATATAAGTTGCATGCAGTGAAACAAGCAGTACAGTAATCATCAGGGACAAATAAGTACCTTTCTCTACAACATGTAGCCATGCATACATTTATCACCGGCACCCAACATTAAAAAAAATTCTCTTTAAACTAAAATTCTTCCATCTACTATAATAATATTAATAACCTTATTCTAAAGAGAAATATTTTTAACACTAGGTGCTTGTCGGTACCATGTTTTTTACTGACCGATATCTATATATTTTGTAAATGAATCATAACTGTTAGAACAGTGTGTGTGTGTGTGTGTGTGTGTGTGTGTGTGTGTGTGTGTGTGTGTATATATATATATATATATATAATTATATATATATATATATATTGACTGGGGTTGATGGCAACATTGATTATATTAGCCCCCGAGGGACGAAATATTGCCCGACGCGAAGCGGAGGGCAATATATTCGTCCCAAGGGGGCTATTATAATCATTGTTGCCCGAAAACACAGTCAACATTTGTTTTGTTATATGAAGAAACAAACCAAAAATCAAGAAAGGATTTGAAAACAGATCGCCTTATTTTTCTCGGCTCAACATAGTGTTCACGAATTCAGTATTGCGCAAAGTTCATTTCCAAAATATCGTTGGCATCATTAGGTCACTGGTGATTCCACTGTTTGTAGGAACTAGGCTAAAGATGTTTTACCTGATTTTACTTCACAATAATTTGCAAATCCATATACCCGTTATGATAGCAAACCATCGCATTGCGCGTCCGTTGTTTACTTGCCTTGACTGATTGCCTATTATGATGTCACCTTGTTTTGGAGTCGCGAAGGTTTATTTACGTCACCGTTTACGAATCAACAAATCAGAGGCGAATAATTGAAATAGAGGGAATATTCTCTAGATATTATTCCTAGCCGGTCAACGTACATTAAAAAAATATTGACCGGTCAATATTTTTTGAACGAACTAACAATATTACAATTATTGACTATTCGTCTATATAGAGTTATATAGTGAGAATATTCTACTGAATATATATATATATATATATATATATATATATATATATATATATATATATATATTATACGTTCTGTTTTTTAAGGATTAAGAAACCTGCATCAAACTTTATTCACTGTTATAATTCACTATGTGGCAATAATTTAAAAGTGCAAAGGACACCTTTTTCTACATCTGCAACCATCATGCTTGAATCATTTTTAAATCATTGGACATTCAGATAAAAATGTTGAAATGAATGAAGGGTTGGGGGGGGGGGGGGGGTGAAAATCCGGAACTCATTTTAACTTGGTTCGGATTTTACTACTTAGTTTACAAAATTTCCCGCCAAAACAACAACAACATGGCGATATGCATAAGAAGTTAAAGCAGCCAACTTACCAAGCAGTCTGCTTCCAGTGAGATTATAATATCATGACTCTTACTTCGGTGCCTGCAACTAATTCCTGGCTAAAATCCAGACATATCCTTGTACCCGGAGACTGGCTTGAAGCTTGTGTTGAGTGGATCACAGAGGAAAACCAGGTCGACTTTTTATAAAGATTGTCAGCTGGCATGCTCAAAAAGTTGTGAACCTTACATAATGTTTATAGGGGCCTAGTGGCCTTTAGATGTTAAAACAGTTTTACGATAGGCTACCCTGTTCAGAAAAATACTATGCGTTTTGTCCATGCGACATAGAGATTTGACATTGTTATGAATACAATCAATATATGTTGCACCTTTTGCAATTAAAATGTCATGTTTTGGAAAGACAACTCTTTCTACTATAGTCTGTCCCAAGATATTTATGCAGCACATTTGGACGATTTTTAATAAAAATACATATACCTGTGAAAGAAGTTGAATTAAAATAGTTGAAAGGGATAATTTCCAAGATAATTTCATTGACACATTATCATCTTTCACTCGGAAAAATTCACAGGAACAAAAACAGATTCCTTACGGAGATTTATAATGGGGAATGTTTACATCTTTTCTCCATTCGGAATACACTCGGAATACATCGCGCAATTTTTCAACGTTATCATCCGGGCTTGCTCCAATACAAAATCCCCGTAGATATCACATTTTTTAGCATTGAATTGAAACCTGATAAGCTAACAGGGGCATTTCGACTGAGAAATCTTGGAAATTTTTCATACTTTTGAATGAACATCGTTTGAACCCTGAGGTATTTATAAATATCAAGCAATTAAGCAAAATCTGAATTCAGGATATCTTGGGACAGACTATAAAGAAATTTGGTTTGGAATAGCTTAATGAATTGGCTGTTGTGTAGCTCTTGAATTTTTTTAAAGGTATGTAGCAAGACAATTTTTAAGAGACTAATTATTGCCGATTAACAGATTCCTGATGACATTTCTCATTTTAGGGGGTAAGGCTTTCTCAAGCACAACTGAATGGACTAGTATTTGAGCAGTGGCTTCTTGCAGACTTGAGAGAAATTGGTTCAAAATGTCTGCCAGATCAAATTGCATCTGCCCAGAAATTTCAGCTCATTGGGGTATTTGCTTTACAGGTATGATCATACTGGTACGATGATTACCGATATATATAAAGGTATGGGGTATTTATTTAGGTTTTTATGATTTTTTTTTTTATGGAGGGGGGATATTTATAGGCAGATATACATATATATAAATTCCCAATCATTATGGAGAGTTAGAAACAGGGACATATATACTAATGGGATAGGCAACTTCTACATTCGCCATGTTCCCAAACTATCAAGCAAGCCTTGACAAGTTTTTAAAACTCTGTTCAAAACCAGTAAAATATGTCCGTTGTCGGTTTTTATTAGATTATATATTTTCTCTTGTTTAAAGGTTTTTCATAAATTTTTAATCATATGCTGTAAAATAATTCAGATATAAAGAAAATAAACATCGTTTTTTATGCAATCTCGGAAATGGTGCAAAAACGGGTCCTGGAATTCGTCATAATTATGATGAGATCAGGGTTATAAAGTACAAATAACAATTCTAGAATAATTTTAAGATAGTTTTTTAAAGGTTTTATATCGATATATCTGGTAACATCATAGATATACATGTATGAAGGTGAAATTGACATACGAAATCACATACTGCACAATTTCGGCGAGACTTGCGAGAGTTGCCTATCCTGTTAGTATATACGTCCCTGGTTAAAATAGGCTTACATTGCCATATGGCATTTTGTAATTCTAATTTTTTAATATGTATAATTGTTAACAAGACGAAACTAACAGATCTATTTTGGCAGTTTGACTTTACCATGTCTACAGTTAAGGAATTTGTATGATATTATCCTCAGATTTTTTATTGATTTTACATAATTTCCTGACAGGTGGACTCGATGGTAGATGTAGGAAAACCATATTATGGTCAACTACAGAAAGTCCAGGGGTCAGAGAGCAGAAATGTGGACGTCACTGCTGAGCCAGCACCACCTGTAAACAGTTTATCCATTATTCTTGTTACAACCTACCTGACCTTATCAGATTATCCTTTTCATGCAAAAGGAAAATAATTTTTGTAATCAATGGACGGCTTTTCAAAGGAAAAATTTTAAAATGGTTAATGAATTGCCTTTTTAAATCACAGTAACCATATTATCCTTTTCACACACAAAAAAACAATTTATAAGTTTGAAACTATGCAAAGGAAAAATTCAAACATAATTTATGAACTACATATTGTACCTGTTGAATTGATAGAGTAGATGTCCAATCAAATATGAAGTTAAAACTGTCTCTTTTAGTGGGAACCCAAGCCGACACGGATGATGATGCTGACCATGACAGATGGGGACATCACAGTGCAGGGAATGGAGTACAAACCTATTTCCTGTCTGAGCGGCCAGATGAAACCAGGCTGTAAGGTACATGTATAAGAGAATTGTTTAGGAAAGGTTTGTTATATAAAAATTATGAAATCTGGTTTTAGTTTTTATAGTTCAGTGAGACATCGATGACAGGTAGATCATTCATGAATAAAATGTCCATTGGCAAGCTCTTTGTGTGAGAAGTCTCTGCTTTAGTTATCCCCTTGCGAGGGGGATATAGCATTGCTTTGTATATATCTAGGTGTGTTAGTGTCTTACAGGGCTCCCACTGGACCAAAAATCCTTTTCGCCACTTTAGCGCAGCACGAAGAACAACCCATGTTTTATTGCTATCATATCACATATACATGTGCATGTACATGGTTATGTAGGCCTATATGGTTAAGTTATTAATATTTTGAACTTGTATGGTATCAAAGCTTTTGAAAAGTTAAGATACTAAATTTCAACAGATCTAAGTTTGAGATAAAATTAAAGCCGAAACACTTTATATATAAAAAAAAAAAAAACAAATACAAAACTGCCTTAATGGATTCATACACATACCAGATAAGAAGATGGAGTGAACGCCTAAAAGACATTATTTCTTCTGTTCTAAACTAATTAAAAATTAACAAGCTACAAGTTAACAATCCCTCATTTTGACAAGCCAGCTGAAAAAATAAAATATTCTGCTGGGTTTTATGTCAATAACTTGCATACAAATTCACACAGCTTCAATAAAAAAAATTTTTTTTATCAATGTACATATTACAATAAATAAAATCCCTTGAAGAACTGCCCATATTTATCCCACTTTGGTGTGACTTTGAGAATAAATAAATATTTTTGGGAGCAAATATGTCGCTGTAAGTCAACTGAATTACATGTACCGTATAAAAAAAATAAGAAAACTGTCGTCACTTGCAGTACTCTGATGATTTCTATGGCAACCGGCTGCATTGCATTTAGTATTTCACAAGTTCTAAACTTGGGAATAAATATTAATTAAGATTTTTGGCTTAAAATTTTAAACTTATGATATATATCTTATTTTGTTTATAACTAAAGAAGTTTAGCAAGTTCAACAGTTTAATTAATTGGCCCCATTCTCAGATTATGATCTCGCACCTTTAATGTGTAATTTTTTGACTTCCAGTAAGACACATTGTTTAACAATTGACCACTGCATTGAAAGCACCCTTCCAAGTGTTACATAACAATTGATGGTCTGAAGCCATAAATAAACTAGGGCTAATCTATGGTTAGAGCTGTGTGCATTGAAGCGATGCGAGATATCCGGTTGCACGTGGTGATTGAATTAACAGAGACTGACCGAATAAACACACTGGTGGGAAACAGAAACACATTTTAAAACATTAAAAGGAATCACAAAAATTGATTTTCGCCACATATGGATTTCTTTTCGCCACTTTAGAAAAAAATTCGCCATTGGCGAAATTGGCGAAGCCCAGCTCGAGCCCTGGTGTCTTACTGTGTTTGTGTACAAAGTTATACTTTCAATTGCATTCTTCTTTATTGTTGTTTAAATGTCAAACCCTATTCAGTTTCTAAGTTTTCAGTGCATTATTTCTCAAAATTTATTCGAAATTATTGAGTATAACTTTATGTATATGTACATATACAACTAAAATTAAATGTTACTGTGAACACCAAACAGTAGAACAAAACAAAAAAAGAGGTGTTATGATTCTGAACACATTCAAAAATACATGGAAATGCTCCTCTTTGTAATACTCTTTTTAGATTTAGATTTAAAATCAGTGTCAATTTTGCTCTGGTTTCCCACAGGTCCTGGTCAAGGGCAGTGTTCTGTGCCGCCGCGGGATTCTGATGTTGACGGCGGAGAATGTGACGGTGCTGGGTGGAGAAGTGGATGTCCTCGTAGAGACGAACACTCCTGTCAGCTCCTTGAAACAGGCAATGTACGCTTAACGCTTTGTTTAGTACCTTGTTATGGAAGAGTATGTAATAAATCTATAATCGTAACAGGAGATTGATCCAAAATCAAGATCACGTCTTGTTGCCAGGTGCAATTCATCAGATCAAACTTGACACATTGCATTTTGTTTGATCTGAGGATCTGCACTTGACAGCCTGATGTGATTCAACCATTTTTTTATCATGTTACTTTATATCATATTTATCAGGATTATGTTTCAAAAGTTTGTAAGGTTCAAATTTTGACCCTGGGCATGACATTTTGTAATGAATTGTTCAAATGTAAACAAAATTTGAAGAGATTAGACAAAGTACATATAGCCTAAAGTTGAATTATTAAATTGGTCAGTTGAATCATATGAATTTCCCTCCTGAATACAAGTAGTAATAACATTTGTGAGGGGTAAGGAGAAAATGAAAAATTATTTAAATTTGAAAATATCTCAACTTTACATTTAGTCCTATGATTTCTGGTAAAATATACTGGTATTGCTCAAAATCTAGACAAAATGTGTTGTAATTTTGAAGTGTGGTGTCACTGTTTGTATTCTTCTTATGATGTTTTCTAAGGGAACAAAGTCTTCAGTTTTCTGGAAAAGACTACCACCAGGAGTTCTCCAGTGATGGCATTGTGACATCTAAGAATAAGAAAGTGAAGACAGAGTTTCAGTCTCAGAAAATAAAGACAGAGGAGCTATCCCAGCCCCAACAGAACAGACCACTGGGTCAGTACTTAATGTTAATATTATGAATGTCTAGATTCTGGGTTATATTAATGCATTTGTGCACATTTAAACAAAAATACAATGAATTCAAGCCTACAGCAAAATCAGTTTCATTTCTTTTATTATCTAAGAATTGTAATATAAAATGATTAGATTTAACAAATTCTGGTGATAATGATTCAAACTCACTTGTGCCTGTTTCGCTCTATGTATATTTTTCATGTGTAATAGAGTGTTTTTCTTGGTTGTAACAGCCATACCAAAACCCACGAGTAGACCAGCTCCTAAACTGGAGGCCATTAAAGTAGAAGATGAGGTATATATACTTTTACAGCTGATTGTAAAGTGTCATAATTATGAAGGTGGTATTAATTTTACGATTTATCAAATAATTAATAAATATTGCTATTATTGTAAACACATCAGATATTTATTAATAATTATGCCCCCCTTCGAAGCAGGGAGGGCGTATTGCTTTGCTGCTGTCCGTCTGTCTCTCTGTTGGTCGGTCGACCAACAGTTTCCTTTCATTTACTTCACAGAGGTTGCCCATATTGAAATGAAATGTGGTATACAGATACAGTGTATATCATAATAATATCTAGGTCAAGTTTGATTTTGTGTACGATCCAGCAATTTTCGACAGAGTTATGCCCCTTAAACGTAGAAAAATTCCAATTATTTGCAGTTTCTGTTCATTTTCTTTGCAGAGGTTGCATTTCCTGAAATGAAATTTGGTGTACAGATTTATCATAATAATATCTAGGTCAAGTTTGATTTTGGGTCTGATCGAGCAATTTTCGACAGAGTTATGCCCCTTGGACATAGAAAAATACCAATTATTTGCAGTTTCTGTTCATTTTTTTCATGGATGTTTCCAAGGGAGGGGGGCATAAATGCTTCACAAACATCTCTTGTTGTAAAATGCTAAGTAGACGTTACACTAAACATGATTTGACATAATTTGTCTCGAGGAGAAGTTTTAGACTTTTTATGATATAATGTTATATTGATGAATCTCCAAAAATTAAGAACAAAAAGTATGACCATTTTAATAATAGGGGTTTGATGCAATGAAGAAAGTTTTGAATGTCAAGAATTGCTGTCAATGTACACGTTGCAGTGGGAAGATGACATCATTGGATTGGAAGGATGGATGGAAGACATGGATGATTCTGAAATGGACACCGTCCCCCCTCCTCCACCCCCTGCTAACTTCTCCACCCCACAGACTTCCAGACAACCCAAACCAGTTCCTAGTTCCTCTGGGCTGCTGCCAATGAAAATTGCTTCTTCTGCGGTCCAGCAATCTGCTGTTAATTCAAGGTCCAGTTTGGGTGTGGCCCCACAGTCCATGAATTCTTCCTCTCTATCTGGTAGAGTAATCTATTTTTTAATGAAAGTTTACTTTGGTTTTATAATAATATCAAGCTCCAGATTCAGGGGGAGGGCAAGCATTATGTTTGCCCTTTTTTATATATACATGTATAAATTATAAATAAGTTATAAAATTATATATTTGTTTGTGTTTTGAGTTTTCCATTTTTGTGTTGGAGTATTGTCTTTTTAGGAAAAGAAAGAACTTCTCTAGAAAAGGAAAATCAAAAGGCTGAAGGTTCTGGTGATCTTCCTAGTGGTTTTCAAAGTGCTAAGCAAAAACATTCAGAAAATACAGCAGGCATGAACAATAATGGTGCTGGGCAAATTGCAGCCACATCTTGTCAAAGTAAACTAAAGACGAAACTTGGATTGGAAAAGAAATCTTTACCAAAAATTGACACAAATGATAAACAATTCAGTGATGAGGAGTTTTTAGATGACTTGGATGATTTTGATATTTCCGCTGTTGGTGACGGAGGTGAAACACAGTCTGTGTTGGGAGGTGCTCCAAATTCTGGAAGAGCAAAGGAAAATACATGCATACGAAATGATGTCAGCAAAACTCAAAACCCTCTGTTGCCTGTCCAGAAAAAGAAACTGTTTATTAGTCCTAAGAGCTCAGAAGGGCTTGTGAAGAAAGAGACGAGCGAATCCACACTGATAAACAGCACAATTCAAGAACAGCGCATAAACTCTGTGCTTCAGACACAGAAAAGAAAGCCGCTGGAGAAGACGAAACCCTTAGAGAGTAAAGGGAGTGGAGAACCTGTGGTGATAGCTATTACAAGTCCACTGAAATCCACTGCCACTTCATCAGGAGGGAGCACAAAAATCACGGGTATGGAATTGTTAATTTTCATGGTAAATGATGTGGAATTTTATGGGAGTCTGCTGTGAATTTTTGTGTTTACCAGGTGGTATTGTGTATTGTAGAACTCTCACCAGAGGCTGAGCCTTTTACTTATCTGGCCTTTGTGAAGAAAAAGATGCCCGTCAGTCAGCCAATCAGATTCCGTATAAAAGTATGTATAATGTAGTAGTTGTATGTGCCAGGTATTAACATAAAGCTACATGAATTTTGCCATTTTGTTTGAAATAAAATATTGTTGATGGATCAATTGTTGTCAAATTAATGTCTTCAGACTCTTATCAATCTTCATTAAACAAGTTGGCCTTGCAAGCCATGACAAGAGCAGTGTTATGCTTTCTTTGGTGGATCATACTTGTATGAAGGTAGCAAATATTGCAGAAGAAATACCAGGGCTCAGCATTAATTTTTCAATGTACTAGACGAGTCGGGCTAGTACTAAAATATTTTACTAGCCCTGACTTTACTTTCACTAGCCCTGACTTTATAAGATTAGACATTTAATGAAAATAAGCATTTTGAAAACTTGCAATTATAACAAATACATAACCCTCACGGTCACCAAGTGTGAAATCTGGTGCATTGGTCATAAGGTTTGCGAAGTCTTTGCATTTGAATAAGAAATGTCCTTCTCAGCTATGAACAATAGGGTACATACAGCCGTTTCTTGTCAATGTTATTTTCAATGTAAGTCTAGACTTTAGAATCGCTACTTTATACTCCATTTTCTGTATTGACAGGCTTATGTGTCCACTCTCACCGACAAGCTACAAAGGATCGGAGGCATTAGGTGGCAGCTGTCCTGTAAGATCAATGACGGCTCAGAAGTCATGGACGTCAATCTCTCCAATCAGGTGAGTTTGAAACTACAATAACATGTCACATCATGCATTAAAAGTAAATGCAGAATTTTCACAAGTAAATTATTTTTCCTTGTAACTATACTACTGTATGTACATCTGTAATCATTTGAATATTAAAATGGTTGGGGTTAGTGAGTAATTTTTTGCTGATAGCATGCCAACTTCATAGAAACCTTTTTTTGCGAATGCTTGAATTTTCTTGATTATAGTTCCTAAGTATTTTAAAAGATAGGCAGTCTTTCAAATTAAACTGCTATATATATATATTAAAATCTCATATCTCTTCTATGAGAAAAACAGCCACAGTTCTAAAATATTGACAAGTGGTTTATATACATATATTGATAAATTGTAAGAACAATCTATTTTTTGTGTTATCTTGATGGAAAACCTTTCATTTGTTTGTAGATAATAATTGATAATAATAATTAAAAAAATATGACAATTTCACCTCGCAGGTTCTTACCAAACTGATTGGATTCTCAGTTCCAGAAACAATGGTAAGAATCTGATGATCAGAAATGTATCCTATTTATGAAAAAAAGCATGTGCCTTGTTATATAGCATGTAAATGTCTAGTCCGAAATATCTGACGTTTTCCTGGCTTTTTTTTAACGATATTGATATTTTACATGCCAGGGAAACGTCAGAACGGGCGCCATTATGAAAACTGGAAATTCACCGCCTCCAACTGGAAGCGGCATTCTTGGCTCGATTTTAAATAGATATATATTTAAACTCAATACAGCTTAAAATATAATTTTACTGCACATTTTGATAATCACACTGATAAACAATAGCATTGTTGACCTATTTTCTCCCGAGATTTCAAAAATGCATGAAATCAAAACAAATCTCAACAGTTCGATAGAATGTGTTCACCAGCCTGTTTATGGGATGTAAGGACCCATAAAAGCGAT
Source organism: Magallana hongkongensis (assembly GCA_016163765.1). Lineage (NCBI taxonomy): Eukaryota > Metazoa > Mollusca > Bivalvia > Ostreida > Ostreidae > Magallana > Magallana hongkongensis. The sequence continues at coordinate 39,083,798 of WFKH01011925.1, forward strand.
ATTAGTGAGCACTAAAATCATCGTTTTATTAATTAGTTGTAAGTGAAACATTTTATTCAACTCATAAATATTTAAAATCGAGCCAAGAATGCCGCCTCCAACTGGAATTTCAAGTTTTCGTAATGGTGCCGGTTCTGACGTTTACCTGGCAAGTAAAATATCAAAATCGTTAAAAAAGCGAGGAAAACGTCAGATATTTCGGACTAGTACATGTCAAACAGAAAGAAATAAGATATGAATGATGTGTATTGCCACAGCCAATGTCAAAGTATACCTAGATTTAAAGCTGAACACTACTCGTATAAGGCATTGTCCTGCATTTTTCTCTTTCATTGCCACTATCCCTACAACCCATATTTAAGCCGCAGACCTCTTTACACTTCAAAGTATTTCGCTGTAGAGATTTCACCTGTGTGGAGTATATCTGACATCTTTGTGTTATTCAGTCGCAATTATCAATTTTTTACGCTTTTTTTCCAAGCCAGGAGAATACAAACATCAAATATACAGGTTAAACATTATATACAAACAGAAAATGATCATAAAACAAGAAATAAATGCACAAAATCTAAGACTACGAAAGGAATACTACACATTGGCCACAACTCTCAGGTGTGCAATAGGGTGTAACAAAATTGAAGGGTGTTTATATACCTGTGTGACAGTGCCTATTTATGAGCGATGTTCAACTGTAAGGAGGTTGAGTGGTCAACAGATTGACCATCAGATTTTCCTTAAATTTTTTTAGATATGTTGTCTTTAGTTAATAGTGAGCGGCGCAAAGCGCCGCATGCGTAGCGAGCTCTAAGAACCAGTGTGCGCGGGAAAAAGAAGAGCTAAACCTACAGATTCATCAAACAAAATTTTTTTGTCTATGTCCCATAATGCTCTCTAATGTTTTCACCCGTGGTGCTATGCCAAAAATGGCCGACATTTAACTCGTAATTTACAGTGTCGAGAGGTTTGAAGACACGTTTTGAGTACCGCACAAGCTTCGGCGAGACCCAAGAGATTTTTTACATGCTTCCATTCCATCGTATTGAGTTGAGATACGTAAACAAATGATTATGGAATTTAACGTATGACGTCACAGTGATCTCGCGCTATATTTCCCGCGATAAATTTGGAGGTGGATCAAACATCTGTAATGCTTGTACTAGCTATTTCAGTATAGACTGCGATACCTGCCTCATTGACATATGATTTGTTTTTAATTTTTTTTTGATGAGAGATTATATATATGCTAGCAAGAGCCATGCTTTACTGTCATATCGATCCAATTTTCAGCTAATTTTACATGCATGTACAGTAAGTATGAGTAGGGAGGAAATAAAAAATAGGACATTTTGAACTTAATAAAAAAGAATAAAGAGAAGAAAAAAAACAGTTAAAAAATTATGCAGATATTGCAATGCATATAGTCAAATCATTAAATTTGAAAATGGGAAATTACACACCTATAAACAGGGACAGGGCACAGATAACGTATGTAATTAAAATGCAAAAATAAACGAATTTAAAAAAAAAAAATTACGAACCAGGAAAAAAAGAAGGTACAAAAAAATAAATACTGTATTCATCGCTAACACTTTTGACCAAATTAAACAAAAATTATATCTTGCAGACTAATCAATTCTCTCCAAAAGTAAAGAACGGTTTTAGGGAAGCAAGTCTATGTATTTTGTAAGATTTTTTTTAAACTAAGAAATATTATATAATAATCTCTCTCTCTCTCTCTCTCTCTCTCTCTCTCCTCTTTGATGTTAGTTGATAACTAAATAATAATAAGTTGACAATGATGCAAGGGATATGTAATTCTTGCTGCGCTCGCCTCAACGGTAGCACCGTAAAACATATTATAAACTATCATTTAATAAAGAAAAAATCCATTAACTCTGCTTTGAAATTTGAATATTTTGCTATATACAGTATTTATACAGAGCTCTTCTTTTTAAGGAGGTAAATATAGTGTAAAAATGGCAATGACCATCTATAGCCCTCTTAATGTGATTTTTGTAGGAGATGAGACACCTAAAGCCAGACAGTTTCCTTATGAAGAAACTCAATAAGGTAATGGACTTGAGCTTCAACTTTTTAGATCACAAAAAATAAATTGCGCAAATTATAAAGGTTGCAAACTAACCCCATATCTTCATATTTTGTAACATACGAAAAAAATGAATATACATGTACAGTAAATTTTGATTTTTGTGTGTGTACTTTAGGGCATCAAGGACTGCCAACAGTCCCTCATCAACCTACTGGCCGTGATGGAGCTAGTTGTCTCCCCTGGGGCGGAGAAGCCAGAGATCCTCAGTCTGAGGGATGTTAGTGACCAGGACATCTTATCACTACAGTCCAGAGTCTCCACTGCTCTGTCTCAAATTGACTCCTAGAATGTGTTAATAAATATACAGTCGCACCTGCTGTTACGGCCACCTTTAATCAGCGGCCACTCGCCATGAGCGGCCAGTTTCAATCCCGCCCGTTTAGTTTTTCACTATATTTTAACTGATTTAAGCGGCCACCTGTCTAACGCGGCCAGCGGCCAGTGTTTTTAGGTCCGTGGTTTCAACATGCCTGTTTTCAACGGCCATTTTGTCTGTTTTGTCACATGACTTCTGACTCTGACTTGTGACCCTGTATCGAAAGAAGCCAAACTTCGACAGTTGATAATGAGTTAATGACAAATAATTAAGTGTTTAATTTGAAGTCTACTGAGATTTAATGAGATAATTGATTATAACACCTGTTTTGTGTTGTTTATACAGGTACTAATATATTTCATTACAAAGTTATTAAATGGCCAGTCTTGCGCTTAACAGATTAACATATAGCAATTTGCCGATAATACGCATCTTTTTTCTAGAAAATTTCTTTGAGAGAATTAAAGGGGTGCTTATTATACACCACAATGGAAATTTGACACTTTTTTAAGAGGTTAAACATTGGCTATCGTAGTTCAGTGCATAGCTTTTGTACGGGAACGCTTTTTTCTGATTTTTTACCGCATTTAATTAATCGAAAATTATTGTTTGGGCGTATTTTGCAGAAAATGTTTTGCTCTTAATCCCTTGATAGATAAATTAAATTAAAACGGTCATTTAAAATTAATATCAACTGTTTATTCAGCAATCCAAGCTGTGCTTTCACCATCTCCGTGTACGCCGCCATTACAGATGCTATTAATAAATCTGTGTAATAGGGCCAAAATGAATATACTCGGTGTTTTTTCTTCATTAATTTGAAACCTGGAATAAGAGGCCACCTGTCTTATGCGGCCAGTTTGTCATTGTCCCACAAGTGGCCGCTTAAAACAGGTGCGACTGTATGTGTTTATTCCTTCATCTCTGAGTGTTCTGGCTAGAAAGGATTCTAGCTGTAATTTATGATTAAATAAATTCACACTGGTATTTAACTTATCTATTGTTTTGTGTTGGTTTATTGACTTTATACACACAGTTGGAGGTCTATAAAAACATCTAGGTTAAAAAAGAATTTGAATGTGCTTTAAAAGTGCAAAACATCAACTTGATTATTTTTGGTCTGGTCTTAGAAATGTTTGGAAGATCAAAAGTTTTTATTTGAAAAAATTGTTGAATATACATGTACCAATTTCTAACTTCATTTTAAACAGCCTTATTTATATGATGTCATAAATGTTTAGTCATTTATCATCAGAAGCAAGGGGAAAAGGGAGTGTATTATAAGTATTGAGTTTGCTCCCCTTTTTAATCTAATGTTGTTAATATGCAATAAAAACTTGTACAAATTGTAATATTTTGTATGATTACCATGCTTGCTTGTTTGTAGAAGTTAAAGAAAAAATATATGGCATGAAGGCGTTATTAACATGAAATACATGTAGTGTCATTTCATTTTAAAAATAAGCACCAATGATCAGAAATTTTCTTGTTTCACTGGGAAACAGTGGCACAGTGCACACCTAGGCAAATTAATGGATAAAGTTTTCATAAGTGCAAGTAAAAAAAAAAAGATTTTGGATGTTCTATAAATTAATGGGAAAAAAAAGTATTAGTGTATTCTGCTAACCGTGTACATTGTACATGTATGCAAATAAAGAACTATGAAGTGATTTAATTCTGGTCTCATATAATGATCAGAATGCTTGAATATTGTGTAACTAAACGTTTGACTTGCATTAATAACATTCACTGAAAAACCCTGTTTCCATCATGCTAAAAAAGTGTATTCAATGTACATTTTAATGTACATTGAATACAGTACTTTTTTAGCATGATTGAAAGATGGGTTTTCAGCAATACACAGAAATACACTTAAGATTTCTAATTTTAATCGTTTTTGTCGTCGGGAACAAATAATAAAGAACTCCACTATCCGACAACCGAGTCCCTGTGGGTTATTAGACGGCAGATTAAATTAAACAATTCCGGAAAAATACTCTCTGCTGGAATAGGTTTGTTGACTAGTATCGCCTAACAACCTTCACCTTGGGTCTTGGTGCGCAAGTCACCTTACCAGAATTTACTCAATAATGTTATCGCTAACATTGAGGCAGATCTCTAGAAATTCGTTTGTTGGAGCGGTGAGTTATTTTACAGTTTCAGTAATGAAACTCTCATAATTTAAATTACTTTCTTGCTTAAGTTTGTAAATTGATTAATTCCCATTTGATTACGGACATAATTTAAGGATGAATGAACTGTTGAACATGTTTTATCCTGGATCCTTACTGTGTGTTTAAATAAATAAATAAATAAATA
>WFKH01011925.1:39100549-39138112 GCA_016163765.1 Magallana hongkongensis
TAAAATTTTTCCCCAACCATTTTATGACCTAGATGTTCTCCGGCCGAGAGATTCTCCAGGGTCCTTTGCTTGTCCCCCCCCCCCCCCCCCCCCCCCTATGTACTGTAACATTTGTAACATTCATCTGTGTAAAGCCTGTGTGTGGGAACATCTCTCTGATGAATCTAAAGAACAAAAAGTAGTGCCATTTAAAAAGCTTGGACTTATTCCCAAATGTTCAAATGTTCAAAACATTCCACACAATTATGTGAGCAATGTGACATTCCAATTTGCATGGAGTCTGTCTCCTCTGGTGAACATCTAGGTCATAAAATGGTTGGGATTTTGAAAATTGTAGAAAACACGAAAGGAACTTTACAGAGAGATTTGCAAGAATTAGAAAATACCATTTATCCTATTTTAAATACCAGGAGATGGCATCTAACATCCCAGTTCAGAAAGCTGATCTGAATAAAAACTCCCTTAAACTGACAACAGCTATAGGAAAACATGGAGAAGACTTGGACAAAGAAATAGACACTGCTATCGAGAAATTTAAATCGAATGTGAATGAAATGGAATCCAAACAAATGGTTATCCTAAATAAGCAATAAAATGAAATCAAACGCAGTATTTCTGAAATAGCACAAATCATTGCTGATCTAAAGAAATTACTGAACTCCAATGATGCCAGCCTCGTCTCTGCCTACAAATCCAGGAATGCTGAATTCAGAAGATTGCCTCCAACATTCACAGTTTCCTTACCAAGATTCACTCCACTGATGATTTACAAGGAACAGATTTATCAGCAGATTGGTTCTCTGTCAGCGTTATCTATCAAAACAGAAGAACATGGCTACACAATGGATTCTCCCGGTGCTGAGTCCTCTCCTCCGGACAGACCGCTCATTGATGTACCACGGATCATAACTGATATAAACACCGAGTTATATGGAGAATCTAAGAATTTATACAATGTGTCCTGTCTTAGAGATGATGAAGTCTGGATGTGTGGTGGGAACAACATGATGAGACTCTACAACTTCCACAGTAAACTAGTGAAGTCAATCCAAACCAGGTCAGGGAACATGCCAGAGGACATAACAGTGACACAGAGTGGTGAACTAGTTTATACTGATCTTGATGATAGAACTGTGAATATAGTGAAGAATACAGTTACAGACAGTGATCACACTTCAGGGGTGGATACCTGGCTATGTCTGTAGTACCTTCTCTGGTGACCTCCTGGTTGCCATGTTCAGTGCTGAAAAGAAACAAACAAAGGTTGTGCACTATTCTGGTTCCACAGAAAAACAAACGATTCAATACGATGACAAAGGGCAATCTCTTAATTCAATTTCTGATCATACCAAATACATCAGTGAGAACAAGAACCTAGACATCTGTGTGGCTGACAGTTACACCGATTCGCGTGCAGTAGTAGTGGTAGACCAGGCTGGAAAACTTCGGTTTACATACACCGGTCCTCCCCATATTACCAAGAATCCATTTGAACCAGTCGGCATTACTACAGACAGCCAGAGTCGGACTGTAACAATGGTTGTATCCACATCCTGGATCAGGACGGACAGTTCTTCCGCTACATTGACAACTGTCATTTACAGTGTCCACACGGTTTATGTGTGGACACCAGAGACAACCTCTTTGTGGCTGAGCGCCACACAGGTAAGTTGAAGAAAATCCAACATTATGTTTAAACAGACTGTGTTTTTATCCTTTATTAACAATATAATAAACAATTTTCCTATGTTTATGCATGTTCATGTATTATACAATTTTTTAGATATCAATTGTAGAAATTTAATGTTTTGTGTATACAGATTGTTTTTTGAATCATATGTAAATAAACATTCTTACATGTACAATGACAATATTTTACAAGGGCCTTATATAAATGGCCTCAAGGTTTCAGTTTCTTTATAGGTTCACGTTGTCCAGAAAAATAGCATTTGTATCAGTTTAAAAATTCGATTATATTAAATTCATTTTCAGCCACTTTCGTAAATTTTCCAAATATAATAATGCTCCATGGTGAATATGTGATATACATCGTTGATAAATCATTGCAAAATAGTATTTATAATGTTTTAATATTGTGTTTGATATCCTGTTTATTTATGACTGTGCACTCGTGTTTGAACAGTGCAAAAAATCATTATTTTAACTTTTTACTGATTGATGGAATATTGATTGATGATTGAATGCTACGCTAATGAATTCATGCTTTCTTTAATCCAATGCACTAAATAAACCTTTGACTACAGGTATCTGAATATTCATTGATGGTGTAGTTGTTAATACCCACTGTCCAATGTGTCTGTGACGTTTGTGCACTATATAGCGATTTCGTACTGCACAAACGATTACTAGTAATATGCATTTGCGCTTACCCATAGCACGATGTGTTATTACACGTTTTCTATTGTGTTTCGTAGAATTTGTGATTAGGCGGCCCAATTTCGTAGCCTCAATTAATTGCAGACAGTAATGTCATATTAATATTTAATAAACTTGTTGATTTTACTCACCTTCTCATTCATTAATAGGGATATGCGGCTATCTTGTACATTTGAGAATATAAATGTAAACATTTCTTGAACTAAATTGTTTCTGCCCAAAACTGACTAAAACTGTTGTCAAAAGATAAAAAAAGCAATATTAAATATGACGTTCTTCATGTTGTTTTCTATTCAAATTACACATACAAGAGCAGAACAATGCCTTTTTAATCGCTTAGAAAGCTTTTCTGATCACATTTTGTCTGTCATCTGTCTGCCCGTAAACTTTTCACAGTTTCAACATCTTCTCCAGAACTACTTGGTCAATTTCAACCAGACTTGGCACAAAGCATTCTTAGGCAAAGGGGATTTCAAGTTGTGAAAATTGAGGACCATGCCATTTTCAAAGGGAGATAATAAAATAATTATTGAAAATTTTTGAGAAATATTCGAAAATCTTCTTATCAAGAACCATTTAGCCTGGAATGCTGAAACTTACGTGGAAGCATCCTCGGGTTGTGTAAATTCAAAGTTGTGAAAATCATGATCCACAGGGCTCGGTAAGGGCCACAATGGAGGGTCGAATTTTTACATAGGAATATATAGAGTAAATCTTTAAAAATCTTCTTTTCAGAAACCAATCAGTCAGGAAAGCAAGCATCCCCATGTAGTGTAGATGCAAAGTTGTGAAAATCATTACCCCCGGGGTAGGGTGGGCTACAATGGGGGGTCGAATTTTTACATAGGAATATATAGAGTAAATTTTAAAAAATCTTCTGAGAAACTTATCAGTCAGGAAAGCTGAAACTTTTGTGGAAGCATCCCCATGTAGTGTACAATTAAAGTTGTGAAAACCGTGACCCCCGGGGGTAGAGTGGGGTCACAATGGGGGGGGGGGGCGACCTTTTACATATATAGAGTTATCTTTAAAAACCTTTATCTCAGAAACCAATTAGCCAGAAAAGCTGAAAGTTAACTTGTGTGTAAGCATCCTCATATAGTGTAGAAGCAAAGTTGTGAAAATCATGACCCCGGAGGTAGGATGGGGCCACAATGGGGGGTCTAATTTTTAAATAGGAATATATAGAGTAAATCTTTAAAAATATTCTTTTTAGAAACTTAAATCAGCCAGGAAACCTGAAATTTGTCTGGAAGCATCCTCATGTAGAGTAGATTCAAAGTTGTGAAAATCATAGGGGGGGGGGGGGTGAAATTTAGATTTGAGAAACTAATCAGTCACGAAAGCTGAAACTTTTGTGGAAGCATCCCCATGTAGTGTAGAATCAAAGTTGTGAAAATCATGACCCCCAGAAGTAGGGTGGGGCCACAGGTGGGGCGAGCTTTTACATAGTAATATATAGAGTAAATCTATAAAAATCTTCTTCTCAGAAACTAATCAAAGTTGTGAAAATCATGACCCCCAGAGATAATGTGGGGCCACAATGGGGACGAACTTTTACATAGGAATTTTTAGACTATATCTTTAAAAATCTTCTCCTCAGAAACTTATCAGCCAGGAAAGCTGAAACTTTAGTGGCAGGATCCTCATGTAGTGCAGATTCTAAGTTCTTAAAATCATGACCCCAGGTGGTAGGGAGTGAAACTTCTTTTCAGAAATTGATCAGCTAGGAAAGCTGAAACTTGTGTGGAAGTATCCTTAGGTAGAGTAGATTTAAGTTTGTTCAAATCATAACCCCCGGGGGTAGGATGTGGTCACATCTTGGGGTAGTGCCACTATGGAGGAGGGGGACAAAAATTTACATAGGAATATTGAGAAAAATCTTCAAAAATTTTCTTCCAAAAACCATTTGCCTAGAAAAGCTGTAACTTTAGTGAAAGCAAACACAGATAATGGAGATTCAAATTCTGTCAAATCAAAATCTTGAGGAGTAGGGTGCGGCCACATTGGGGATCCAATTTTACAAAAGAATTAATAGTTATTCACAAAAACTGAAATGTTTAAATATATGGTTTTACTTATACGCAAGCATGGACCTCTTGTTACAATGAAAATGTAACGTCATTGTGCCTCCATAGACACAGGAGATCTAAGTATAGATTGGTATTTTCTTGTTCTAAAAATAGATCCCAGTCCTATCAATTTCTACAGAGATATGAGTAAAAACAATTTTCGTTAGAAGTAGAGGGAATCATATTAGGTGGATGTAAATATTCTACAATATATCTTCCGATTTTAAAATGAAAAAGCAAATGAGTTCTGTGCCCATGATTATCTGTACGTTGGAGCCTAATTATACGAGCTCTATAGTGGTAAGGGAGAATTGTACAAACACCATTTATCCCATTTATCGGACCAAAAACAGCGTATTGACAATTGTACCGGTACCTACATTGACAGCTTTTCATGTGCAAAAGATATATATCTAACAATCTAAAGAAAAAAATACTCCAATTGACCATGATAAATGTCAATATACGTCCAATCTCACTATAATTTTGATTTTTTAAATTCGGTGTTTTCTTCAATAGCCAAGGAATGACGTGCTCCAAGATTTCAAGAATTCGAGTTTGAGACGGAATATCTTTGTCACAGGGCAAGTCATTCTTCGACGCTAGGGATGTCTCCGTGGTCTTGAGAGGGTGTTTCTCTGTTTGCGTCAGTGTTTGGTATTTTTCTTTTAGAACTAGTTCTTGAGCCATTTTGAAAAAGATGAAGCGCAGGTTTGATCAGACTTGGTATGCTGCTCTGATGCTTTATCAACAACTTTTTATGTTGAGACCTCTTCACTGTTCTGCTCACAAGAGTACTTACAACATTTTTGTACTGATACATAATTTTTATGTACTGCTTAGATATCTTAATGGTCCCCTTGTATATATTAAACATCACCTCGCATAAAGTCTGCATTTGGGATGGTGTCATCGTCGACAACAGTGATCGTTGCTGTTTCGTGCTCGTAGTGTTCAACAGATCCAGAAAGGGCAGATGCGTTTTGACTGTTCGGTTCATTGTGATATAATAGTGAAAAATAAGAAAGACAAAGGATTTATTTGGGTAGATAGACAATCGTATCTTCGTTAGGTAAGTTGCGCATGCGCAGTCTAAATTTGTCCTCAGTACTGGTACTCGTGTGCGCAACTAGATATACAAAGGGTACAGATGCAGCCTTGTCGAAATCCACCTCGAAATATTTTAACTTTAAAGGAAATACTTGAGATCCAAACGTAAGCGCCTGTCTAGAATCGCGTATATTATAAAAGAGAATGATATTATGACAATTTAAAGAACAGTTCTGGCAAACTTTCCAGGCATGTATAGATTCTGGGCCAACATGAATACACTGACTCGACGATGGTGTGCTTTCACGCAGAATAAATTAAGAGATTCCTCGCTCTTGGCAGCTTGCATTATTATCATATCGTCTAGCAGAAAAACAATGTGTTGTACACCCTCGCTCCTTAGAGGGTAGCCGTTGATGTAAAACCAACCTTCAAACAAAGGTTGATATTCGGTAAAAGCAATTACTATTCGCTCGGGTGGCGTTTGAAACATATTATCAGCATGATTTAATAATTCGTAAACAAGAAAAGTTTTACCACTCATAATGGGTCCCAAGATCATAGCTGTGGCGGGTGAATGAAATGGTAAAAGTAATCTCTCTTTCCACCAGAGATTCATGTTCATTAATCATCAAAAAAGAAAACTGATCTTGTTTATGAATTAACACTTATTTATAGAATAAAAAAGAATAGATTACATCATGTTTATTTACAAGAAGTATATATGCAATTGTATTAGTAATGGTGAATACAAAAATTATATACATTCCGTTTGTTGATATATATTTCAATACAAAAAGATATCTGGATCGTCCTGTATTTTAAGCTAGTTGAATGTCACTCAATGTATAATTTTGACATTTCCTCAGCAAATAAAATAAGACGTGATATCCCCGAATCAAGGCATTTTTTTCTGCAGCGGTATTTTATAACATTTAATTTTTTCCGAATTATGATTTAAAACGTTTTTGATTCGCATATCGTAATGTTCAGGAAGTCGACCAAAACTGTAAAGAAAAAAAATCCGCTTTTTGGGTACTTTTTTTTATCCAGATAAACAATCCAGTGGGTCCCCTGGAGATATGAAGGATCCGTATTACAAACGTTGGCAGAAGGTAAATGTGGATTCTTTGTGGTATCATATATGGTGAAAATACGCCTCTGACAAAGTTCCTAAGCAGTTCATGTCCCTTAACAATGCACATAATGTCGGATAAATTCATACTTTTGTGTATTTGATGTCCCGTGATTGGTCCAGTTCCAAAAGGGCCGGAAATTCTGCGTAAGCCAGACGGTTCAAGGTTTCCATTGTTTGGCAGCAAACTTGACTTCGAGTCGAACGTTTCCTTGTCTCACCAGGTTTATATACTATTCATCCAGGTTGCTAGGCACCAAGATAAAGGCGTATATGGCATATCCTTTGCCGAACTGACTTCTTGTTATTTCTAACCCTGCATCTTTGTTCCATTTTCAATTGACAAAGAGTGTAACGTAATTTTGATTGGTTCCTACGTCGATTTTTATAGGGCGGGCGGGGATGGTCTCTCCGTTTACGTAAAGTTCAATCTCTTCTACCAGGTTCTGGGAGTTGAATGGGTTCTTCTCGTAATGACCATCGACAGCTTTTTGATATATGAAGCAACATGCAGCTTTGGTTGTTAAGGTGTTGGACCAAACGTTCTGCCAAATGAACGAACCAAAACCTTGAGTACAAGTGCTCATTTTTACATTTTCTTTTAAGATTTCAGCATGGTTGATCAAAGTTCCGCTGTCCACCTTAATCATGCATGCTTTAAGGGACACGTTTAGTAACTGCAACTTGTAGCTAAGGGAGGCTTCTTTATTTATCAAGACGAAGGTAGCGGAATTTCTAAACAGTTTTAAGTGTAAATCCACTCCTTTGACCAAGTATTTATCAATTCTAAATATGTCCTCGTACCATGGACATTCCAGGTCGAATATTTGGCTGTTTTGAGTGAATGCATAGCGGTTGTTAAGACCCCCGTTGTTGCTTCCGTATGCGTCCGGATTGTCCATGTCGCCGTCGTCTGGATAGTAAAGCTGGGACTGTAACTGAGATTGAGAGACATCGTCTTTGCTCGAAAGAAGTAGTTTTAGATAGGCTTTCCAAGCATAGTAACTAGTGTTGAGGGACACAAGTTTTCCGTTCATGTAAGTGTCTATCTGAGACCACATGGTTTGCAGTGGAAAATTAATGATTCCCGTTTTTTTCCTGTGCTGTCAAGGGCGTACCGTCTGTTTTAACATTTTACATTTTACGTACAGACGGCTTCGTCTAAAGTCGATAAACTCGTTACCCTGTCCAGACACCGATATCTCGATCGGAGCGTCCTCCGTATTGAAGAAACTTACAGGTCTGAATTCATTGATATAGATTTTGTCTACAGCTACTTGATTTGGCTGGAAGTCCGATGTCTGTATTTTTGTCGTTTAAAAAGGCCATTCTTATTTATGTTTGATTTTTTTCTCGTCTTGGTCAAAAATACTTTTCCTTGAATCTAGCTTCCTTTTCAGTCCTTTATCTGGTGTTTTCTTTTTGAGTGTTGGTTTGGATTTGACGATACGTTGTCTTATCTGTGCTTTATAGTCTTCTCTGGTGCGTGAGGAATATTTTCTTTGATGGCTTCTTTTATTTCCGCTTTGGCTCTCTCTTCTACGGCCGCCAAAGGTGTCACGTGTTTTCCCACTACTTGATCTGTAGACTCCTTAGATAAAATGTGTGGGTTGACCGAAATCATGTAACATTTTTTAGAAAACATACCCCTTAATCCCCATCCTGTCTGTTTCTTGTATTTACCATGTCTATCAAGCATCTTATGATTAAATGTTTTCCACACACGTGGGTCTGATACCTAGTTTTAGCCCATCATTATATTTCATACAAGAGTTTTTTCAAGAGTACGGTAACGGTAGTTGTACCTTTCAAATATGAAGCGGGTTGATTTTTGACGTCTCTTATATAAACCGTCACGTCTTGCAATTCACCCAATCGCAAAGGTACTTCATGGGTAATGATAAACGATGTTTCCCGATTTTTTAAAGTTCACTAATCTCAAGAGAGGTAATTCTCTTTTCCCCACTATAGAATCCTGCCATTAATTACTATATACGTACAATTCTGGTTGAGTGGATGTTGTGGACAAATTAAATCCAAAAGTGAAACTGTCCAGTGTCCCTATAGGTACAGTGGTTTGGGTAAATAATCTAAAAAGTCGTAAGGAGTGTTACCGATGTAAATATGCTGACTATCGGACGATCTTAAAACCACTCTGATGCTCATTTTGGAGATAATGACGAACAAAAAAGCAACATTTCCTATTTATACATTTTGCATGTCGAATTTTTTTTCTCCAAGAGTTCAACTTAGCAGGCCATTGATGCCAAGACACCAGGAAATCTTTAATTCCTTTTAATCCAAGTTTATGTTTCCCTTCTTTTTTAGCAATTTGGTACAATTTGTAAGGACCTGTGAAAGACTCAACATGTTAGACGTTGCTCCTTATATTTTCCAAGTACCGTCGTTGTTCTCAGGTCAATTCCATATTGATCAATGAGGTTAGGAAAGTTAAAAATTGTCTTTTAATACACACTTCTCTCTTATAATTTAATGAATTTTTTAAAAAATCAATGAGGATAAATTTATTTTTAAAATAAAATTGTTGGTGTTGATGGTGCCACCCTCCTGGGTGCCTTGGGGGGTCTGGCGCGGTGGTGGTGCCACCCTTCTGGGTGCCCTTTGTGGGATTGGCGGCGGTGGTGGTGCCACTCTCCTGGGTGCCTTTGGTTGGACTGGCGGCGGCGGAGGTGGTGGTGCCACCCTCTTGGGTGACTTTGGTGGGACTGGCGGCGGCGGCGGTGGTGGTGGTGACACCCTCTTGGGTCTCCTTGGCGGAAACAAGAACATTGACTCGCATACAAAAACTCAGATTTACTAGTAACATTCAAAATGTTTCACTTATGAAAAAACCCATTGCATCGTCTACGTTCACCTGCCCTTTGATAACTTTATTATCTTATTCAATATCGGTAACAATATCATTTTTGTCTGTTCAATTCTTCTTCTAAAATGAGCTCTATCGACCGCATAATTCATCCATGCACCTTTCCTATCTTCGTATGGAACTAAAATAGTGTGAACGTTACTGTCAAACTGAACTTTTTTCATTGATAACTTTGCCTGATTTGCATTCATGTTGCTTTTGTATCAAGCGCTCACTGGGGCATAACTCTACGTTTAAATAAAAATTCTTCAGGTTCCAGCTATAGGCGAAATCGTAACCGTTACGAGTGACTTCTTTAAAACCTTTTTACAGGCTTTCTTATTGTCAAACCACCGACTCTCATTCAAGGTCCACGTTTTTGGGGTTTTCTCCTCATTTCTTAATGCACTCCATGCTATTATTTTCCATTTGTACTGTACTCCTCGACAACTCAAATGAAATGATTGTTTTTCCATAAATGAATAAACTAATAATCTTTTTTTTAATTCATTTTTGCGCATGCTCATTATTTTGTAAAGTCTTCAACTCTATAATTATCATGTTTCTAAAAATATCGATAAATAACGTCCTCTATACTGGATACGCATGTCCGCTATTTTGTAAAGTCATCACCTCTAAATCCAGTAACTTTCTAAAAATATCAATGAGAAACGTCCTCTATACTGGAACGCATGCTCACACGAGATCTCTATAAAACTACTTTTCTTAACATAGCAATGAGAAAGGTCCTCTTAAATGCTACCTTTTCAAACAAACCAATTAGAAACGACCTCTATAATGCTACTTTTCTAAACAATCCAGTAGGAAACAACCTCAATAATGCCACTTTTCTTAAAAAAAAGTCACCCGTTACACCTCTATGATGCCCCAATAGTTACGTCATCATTCTTAACCTCCACCTCTATAAGGTACTACATGCAGCATTTATGTCAACATGCCAGAAAGCTTTGTCAACATATAATTGAGATCATTTTAAAACTTCTGCACGGTACTTGGATAAATCAACAGGCACCTGACGTCAATATTTTTCTCGTGAAAAAAACCCCGAACCCCCTTCCTAATAATATATAAAAGGTAGGGCCATATTTTTTTATAGCGAGAAAAATATATAAAATCAGGCGCATGTGGACACATCTCGTATTCACAGCGGATTTCTATAGCAAGAATTCAGAGACATCATGGTCGTGCAGGGGCGTAGCTTCCATTGTGGCAATTAGGCAACTGCCTCACTAGACTATTTACCACAATCCCCTTCCCATAAATAATTAATTTATAGATCGCAGAAAATATTTAATTTGTTTTTTTTATTTAAATCAAAGGCTTTATTTAATACTTAAACAATTAAATCTATAAAATCTTTCATATCAGTATGTTTGGGATCAAAATTCATGAGAACGGGCTCTAGTTCTTTCTCAGGAATGAGACGTCTAAAACACGGGGGGGGGGGGGGCGAGATCAACAATGAATTAATGGGGACCGTCAGGTCAGTATTGCCTTACTGTTCATTCATAGACGCCAGGCTGTTTCTGTTCACAACATACTCATCAGGTTTGCTGAATCCAAACGACACCGAATCGGTCAATTAAAAGTTATAAAGAGAGTTATAAAGAAAAAAATAAAATAAAATGTGTATTCATCTTTAAATGTGTTAGAAACTTGAGTTATCATTTTTATTTACTATATTAAATAGTTTTGAAATATGTTGTATCACATTCATGCTTAAGTCTTCAATAATGTTACAGGTAAAATTATGAAATTTCTGTCCAAGACAAAAATGATTTTTACATTCTAAAAATCCTAAATTCATGTTCCGTTGGGGGGCTTTGCCCCCTGAACCTCCCACCAGGGCTCTGCCCTGGACCTGCTGGGGGCAGACCCCCGGCCGCATAGGATTTCCCTCACTAGAATTTTAAGTCAAGCTACGCCTCTGTCGTGTTTACGTTTTTAAACAGCCCTCGTTATCTTTAACATCTTGAAATTTAAATTCTTAACCAAAATCATCCATCTCTATAATTGAATCACGTGATCACCATCAAGGACCATCAAGACCAGGAGAGAAAAAACAGTAGTCGACATGTTGAATCGTTTGTAAAGGTTTGTTGTTTATCTTTTAAAAAAATAATTTAGTTATTATCTAAGTCTGTGAAATTAGTGCATGAATTTCACTTAAAATCAATAGAAAGATTGTGCATGTGTTTTTAATGAGGTTCTGGACCAGTAATCGGCTTGATCACGAGTTCGGGTATTCATGGTATTTAGGACACGTTTTATCCGGGATACGGTGTCTCAGTTGTCTGCTACGATTAAAGAAACATTTATTCACTGCATTAAATGTAAGAATATGTGATAAATATATCAGTAGAAACAATCATCACTTGTTAATTTAGATCTACATATTTTTACTTTCAGCGGTGGGGAAATGACGTACGAGGGACGTTCAATAAATAATGCCCTCGTTGTTACAAAAATCACACAATAAGATATTTTTGTTATTTTTTTAATGATAACCTTCAAAATACTATCCTTTAACAGATACACATAATTTCAACTGATTTATCCAAGCTTTGAATGCATTCATATAATTTTTTTTAGGAATGGTATTCATGTACTGATAAATGGCAGAGCCCAAAGCTTTCCTTGAAGCATATCGTCTTCCTGATAAGTGCATTTTTAATTTAGGAAAAAGAAAAAAGTCAAAGAGTGACAAGTCGGGTGAATAGGGATGATGTGGCAAAACATGCATGAACCTTTTCTTTTTACAAAATGATCTCACAGTCTGGGATTTATGTGCTGGGGCGTTGTCATGAAGAAGAAGTTGCGAATTCAAACTTTGGTCTCTTCCTTTCGCAATGTGTCTAAACTTTCTTCAGCACATTATTTTTGTTTACATGTTCCGATTGATCGCCGGTCTTTTTGGAATAGCAACTTGAACTACAGGACCTTCACTATTAGATACAATTTCGTATATTAATACTTCCTTTTGTACTTTGGCATCGTTTTGCTATAACAGGGCGTTTTGCCTTCTTAGTCAACCACGTCTTGGTATCAATTTTCCTCTGAGGTTCAAAATAATGTATCCATGTTTCATCACCTGTAACAAATTCCGATAAACGTCGTCCACTGCAATTTTTGTAGATTTTAAGTAGTTTTCTACACATTTCAACCCGTAATCGTTTTTGTTTTTCTGTTAATAGATGAGGTATCCATCTTGCGTTAACCTTTCAGAGGCCAAGGTGTTTCTTTAAAATTGTAAATTCTGTCTCCGATGGAATGTCTACTAAATTTTCTATTTGTTTAATGGTTAATCGACCACCATTAGTAATGATATCAGTTATTTTTGCAAGTATTGCATCCGTTGAAGCCGTGCGAGGTGCTCCAGGACGTTGCTTATCCTTAAGGTCTGTTTTGCTATTTTTGAATTTGCTGACCCGCCTGTAAACTTGTTTCATTGACATAAACTTGTTTCTAAACACATCACACAAACCTTTGAAAATTTCTTTCGAGTCTTTACCTTGTCTTATTGCATGCTTTTATGTAGCCTCTAATTTCAGCCCTATTGGATAATGACTTACCAGTCATATTTTCATACAGTGTCTCAAGTAGGGGTTATATATCAGCTTCATATTCGTAGCCTAAATTTTTAATGCTAAGCATTAAATTTAAGATGGCCATCTTAGTTACCACTTTGTAACAAACATGAAATCTATCTTATTAGTGGTATTTTGATCATCCTATTTTGAAGTTATATCGAATTTAACATGTATATTTCCGCTTGAAATTACCAAATTATGTCAATGTAAATAGTCTTTAGTTGAATGTTACCAACTTCAAATCAGAGACCAAGCGGCTAAAGTAGCGGTCCGTTTAACAAACCTAGATATCTACGACCTAGCGGCTAGGTTAGCTGCTAGCAGCCCTAGTTTCACAAGTTGGGACCAATCGCCCAATGGGATAAAATAGCCTGTTTGGATTATAGTGCCCCAAATGGGTTATAAATTTACAGTGCAAAAATAGAATTGTTTTCATTAATCCGCATAAATATACATTAAATACAACTTTTGGTGAGCAAGATTTTCTCTAAGTCTACAGTTTATACCCAAGAAGATTTGGGTATACTGAGGGATCAATCTCCCAAACTGTAGGGTAATAGAAAAACTTGTTTACCAAAAGTTGTTTCATTTTATGTATTCTAATGCGAATTTACAATATTTCTGGCAAACTATTAACAATTTCTTTTTTGTTAAAAGTTCCAATCTTGCATTCAATTTGGCATAATACCAATAGCAAAAAGTGAAGGAAATTAACCATATTCTACAGGATAGGTTTTGTGATGCAGTTCAAACAGTAATTTCCTCCATTATATGTGGGAAATATTAATTCATAAATATCTAATTTATTTTACGTTATAATCACGTAGCCGATAACTGTTCATTCGCCATAAATTAGCGAAAACAGGGTGTTCTAAGGGGAACTTGAAATAGGTGTTTTATGTTTTATATATTAAATAACTTAACAGAAAGAAAGATAAGGATTCAACCAATTTAATTGTCAAATTTTATGCAGATATATTCAGATACAGATCAAATACGCTAAAAAAGTAAAATTTTGCCGATAACTGGTCTATTACCAGAATAGGTTTATGTGATCTGCTAAATTCAACAGTTCTATTTCTATTGTGAAAAGGTCAATTAGATAAATAATAATGGGGGTTAACTAACCAAATTTTTTTAAAATTTTTAGAATCCTATTAAAATCTATCGAGTGTCTGACCATGGACAACCGAAGTTGGGCTCAGGATGTGTTACGGTGTCAGCTCTGTGAGACCCCGGGCCCCACTATGTACTGTGACATTTGTCACATGCATTTGTGCAAAGCATGTGTGGGGGAACATCTTTCTGATGAATCTACATATCACAATGTAGTGTCATTTGAAAAGCGGGGACTTAATCCTAAATGTTCAAAACATTCCACACAATTATGTGACCTTCATTGCGAGCAATGTGACATTCCTATTTGCGTGGAGTGTGTCTCCTCTGGGGAACATCTAGGCCATAAAATGGTTGGGATTTTGAAAATTGTAGAAAACATGAAAGAAGCTTTACAAAGAGATTTAGAAGAATTAGAAAATACAATTTATCCTAAATACCAGGAGATGGCATCTAATATCCCAGTTCAGAAATCTATTCTAAATGAAAACTCACAAAAACTGACAACAGCTATAGAAGAACATGGTAAAGACTTGCACAGAGAAATAGACACTGCTATCGAGAAATTTAAATCTAATGTGGATGAAATGGAATCCAAAGAAGTGGTTTTCCTGAATATGCAGGAAAATGAAATCAAACGCAGTATTTCTGAAATTGCACTGATCATTGCTGATCTGAATAAATTACTAAACTCTAATGATGTCAGCCTTGTCTCTGCCTACAAATCCAGGAATGCTGAATTTCGAAGATTGCCTCCAACTCTTACAGTTTTCTCACCAAGATTCACTCCCCAGATGGTTAAAAAAGAACAGATTTATCAGCTAATTGGATCTTTGTCAACAATAACTAACAGAACAAAAGAACATGGCTACACAATGCATTTTCCAAATGCCGAGTTCCCACCTCTGAACAGACCGCTCATTGATGTACCACAGATCATCACAGATATAAACACAGGGTATGGAGAATCTAATAATTTACACATTGTGTCCTGTCTGAGCAATGATGAAGTGTGGACGTGTGGTCAGGATAACATGATGAGACTCTACAACCTCCAAGGAAAACTGGTGAAGTCAATCCAAACTAAGTCAGGGAACAAGGCACATTACATAACTGTGACACAGAGTGGTGAACTAGTTTATACTGATTACCTTGATAGAACTGTGAACATTATGAAAAAAACAGAGATAAAGACATTGATCAGACTATGGGGATGGAGACCTTGCTATGCGTGTAGTACCTTCTCTGGGGACCTGCTGGTTGTCATGAATAATAATAAGAAGAAACGCGCAAAAGTTGTACGTTACTCTGGTTCCACAGAGAAGCAAAGCATTGAAGTCGATGACAAAGGACAACCTCTCTATTCACCGCAAAACCACACAAAATATATCTGTGAGAACAAGAACCGAGATATCTGCGTATCTGACAGTTACAACAATACCCGTGCAGTCGTAGTGGTCAATGAGGCAGGAAAACTCCGGTTTACATATACGGGCCCTCCCTTTCTAACCAAGGCACCATTTGAACCAATCGGCATCACTACAGACAGCCAGAGTCGCATCCTTACATCAGACATTAACAACCAATGTATCCACATCCTGGATCAGGACGGACAGTTCCTCCGCTATATTGACAACTGTCATTTACAGTATCCATGGGGTATATGCATGGACACCATAGACAACCTCTTTGTAGCTGAGCGCTACACAGGTAAAATAAAGAAAATCCAGTATTACATTTAAACAAACTGTGTTTTATTAATATTATCATAAACAAACTTACCGTATAGCTGTTGTTTTTTTTTTTTTGGCGGGGACATAATTTTGGCCTATTTGGCGATTTTTTGAAAATCACCAAAGTTAAGTACTTCTTTGTGATTTTGTTGACAAACATGTAGTTTTTGGAGCTTATTCCTTCATAAATTTGTTAAATGTCTGTGAGCATGATAAAAAAAGACAATTGTTACATGCACACTGTGTTACAAATACAAATGTACATTTTCTCATAATCAATACAAAACTAAATTAATGTAAATAAATAAAAACTAAACATTACTATAAATTTTAAGTTAATAGTTTAAACACCATATCACTTTTCCGCCAAAATTAATGGTATACCTTGTAGGCCCAAATCCACTTAATTTGTGTCCCGCCAAAAACGGATATACGGTACTATGTTTTAAATATTTGAATATCAGTTGTAGACATATTTTATGTATACAGATTGTTTTATGAATTAAATGTTAATAACACATGTTTTGTCAATCTGATTCTTACATGTGAAATGACAATATAAACCGTTTTAAAGTTTTTAGATTTTTTTATAGGTTCATGTTGTATAGGAAAACATGACATTTCTAACTGATTCTCATTTTGATCCAAATTACCTCAGTTTAGAAATTAGACATCATTAATTTAACTTTCCTGCCACTTTGCATAAGCCATACTTGAAGAATATTTGCCATACATCGTTTATAAACAATTGCAAAATAGTGTTTGTTATGTTTTCATTATGTGTTTGAAATGCTGTTTTATATGACTGTGCACTCGTGCTTGAACTGTGCAATTATTTAAACTTTTTACTGATTGATGGAATATTGATTGATGATGTTATGCGACGCTAATGCATTCGTACTTTCTTATCCAATGCACTAAATTAAACTTACTTATCTTAAACTTAAACTTACTTAACTAAATTAAAATTACTTATGATTACTAGTAACTGAATATTCATTGATGTTGTATTTGTAAATACCCACCATCCAATGTGTTTGTGACGTTTGCGCACTGCCAGGATTATCTATCAAAACAGAAGAACATGGCTACTCAATGGATTCTCCCAATGCTTTGGGCAGAACTATCATTGATTAACCACGGATCAATAACAACTGTGTATGGAGGATCTAAGGAATTTTATAGTGTGTCGTGACTTGGTGATGATGAATGTTGACTCGTGGTTGAGACAACAAAATGAGACTCTACAACTTAAATGGTAATCTAGGGAAGTCAATCCAAAGCAAGTCATAGAATAATGCACGGGACATTACAGTGACACAAAGTGGTGAACTAGCTCCTGGTTGTTATATACAGTGATGATAGTAAACAAACAACAGTAGTGCATTACTCTGGCTCCACTGAGAAACAAATCATTCAGTTCAATAACAAGGGACATCCTCTCTATTCTAGTAATAACTACTAAACATTTATCTGTGTGAAAAAGAACATGGATATTTGTGTAGTTGACCATTTCGCCCGTGCAGGAGTGGTGTTCAATCAGACTGGGAAACTCCGGTTTACATACATTGGTCGTGCAACTACAATTTCTACAAATGAATCATTTACGGCAGTCGGTATCACTACAGACAGCCAGAGTCTTAACCTGACATCAAACATTGACAACCGTAATTTCCAAATCCTGGATCTGGTACATCTGCTACATTGACAACTGTGATTTACAGCATCCATGGGGTTTACGTGGGGATACTAGAGACAACCTTTTCATTGCCGAGATCAACAAAGGCACAGTGAAGAAAATCCAATATTATATTTAAAAAAATCCCTGAATGCATACTGTTTTTAAAAGTGCGTTTTATTTTGGTTTTTGTAGCAACAAATATACATGTATATTAAATGAAAAATTAAAAAAAATATGACATCTTGATCAGCAGACTATTTTTATATATGACTTTAACTGATGGTTTATAAAAATTCAAACTGTTTCTGATGCTAAATAAGGGTCTAAATATCAATGACAGGATCCTGACATATTTAACGTTGTTTTTAATTACTACAGTTGTGTAGACAACAACTTAAAGGGGGAGGGGGCAAACCAAAATTTAAAAAATGTGTAACAAGAAAACACAGCTAAGTGATGTAAACGTAAGGAAGGGATACAAATATTCTCTTACCCAAAAGACCGTCTAGTGATGGTAAAAATTGTTGCCATGTACATATTATCGTAAGCGACACACAATATGTACCTACCCTCACTTTATATAGTGTCTATTTGCAACAACTTTTGTCGACGGTTTGAAAAAAATCTTAAATTTTAGTGACAGTGGGTGCATACACTTAATGCGCAGATCATGCTCAATGACACAGCAAATGAGTTTTGTGCGCATGACTATCTATTGGGGCCGAGTTATATAAGCTTTTTTGTGTTTTTGTAGAATTGTAGAAATAAACACGCTTCATTAGAGCATGAAATCGTGTTGACAATTATATAAATGTTTAGCTTTTTAAGTGCAAAGATATTAATATAACATTCAAAAGACAAAATTTAGTCTGTTAGCCTTGAATGTCAATATACGTGCAATTGTGCAGTAACTTGGGATTTGTTTTATTCATATATAAATTTTAAAGTCGTTTACGCAAGGATGTTTTAATGCAAAGCTTGGTTGAGCTGAAAAAAGTGTTCTCACAAAGGTCCATTATTATTATAAGTTTAAAGCCAATAATAATGACAACAGTCAAGCAGCTAACGCAAGGATACGACTCGGATGGACTAATAATAAGTCAACATTATATAAAACAAATTCACATAAGCAGCTTTCGATATATGTTTTTTTTTTCAATATTTGTGGAAATTATATGGTGACATGTTTCGTCACCTACATTAAAGCTTTTTTATGTCTACATTCAAGAAAAGTATGTCAACATAAAATTCTGTTAATTTACATGTACACAATTAGTGCAACTACACTTGACGTTATATATTTATTTTTTGTAATGAAAATAATATGCCCTTTATCCAATAATACACATGCACCTAACGTTAAATATTTTCCTTGTAACCAAAAATTAATCCCCTTATTTGATAATAGACAGTTATTGACTGGGGATGGGTCACCATATCATATGCTGGATTTTTAGACACAAATGTTACCGAAGGTAGACGACAACATTTCTGTCTGAGGGTTCAAAAATTAAACGTGACCATTTGCCACTCAACAGTTGTTTTCTTATACCTTTCACTAAAGATGCAAGCAGTGTTTCAAATTTTCATGTAGTACAGCTGTTCGACTAATTCCGCTCCACAATGATCAGACAATTATTAATTAGCTATGACGAAGCGGTTAAACCATTTGTTGAACTCTACGGTTTCTTCAGTTTTTATGATCTTGACAATGAGCACACGGCTGGTGCGACAGGTCGGCAGGGAATGCTTACTCCTCCTAGGCACCTGATCCCACCTCTATCTTTTTAGATGTGGGTGTTGCTCTGCTTTAAATTCGTATTTTGCTTTATGGATTTTTGAGATGGTTGACAGTTTGTTATGGTCATTTTTCATTAGAAAGACCTGTATAGAAGTATATTATGGAGGGGGAGGGGTTAAAACAATATATATATATATATATATATATATATATATATATATATATATATAAGGTAGAGGTGTATCTTTTATTGTACATTACATCAGGTGCTTATGGATTTTTGTGTATTCTCTGTGGCTTAAGGAAGAATTTTGAGACATCACGAACGTAATCAAAGTGAGCACACATGTTTTAAAGTTACATTACCAATAAATCATCAGAATATCACCGTTATCATAGACAAACATTTTCTGTATATGACATCAACAAGAGTAAATAATAGCAATATTCGCGTATCTTTAAACCAGTCCTCATATTCAGCGTTTGCATATTATCTTTAATATGTCTGAAAATGTTTCAAACTCTTGCTCATCTTGTGAATAAAACCATTCTACTTCAATATAAATTTGCTGAGCGTGTTTATAAAGAAAGTAAAATGGAAATAAAAGTAAAATAACAGATTTCCTCAGAACACGTTAAGTTAATTATATATGAGAAAATGCCAAGGTCGCCATAAAGGTTTGTTGTTTCTTTACGAATAATGATTACTTATTGTGATTAAAATAATCTTGTTCACATAATTAACCGATAGCTTTGAGTCTTCAATTAAGAATACATTTACCGTCGGTATAGTCTTGAAAAATACCAGGTACGTGTGGTGACATTAAGTAAATTACTGACCGATATCTGAGCAGACCAAATTTTTTTTCAGAATATCAAGTAGTCTGACAGTGGACCACCTTTGGACCAAAGATGTATTACGGTGTCATCTCTGTGAGACGGCGCCCCTCCTGCGCCCCCCCCCCCCCCCCCCCCCCCCAATGTTCTGTTACATTTGTAACTTACAGCTTTGTGTAGCCCGCGTGGGAAAACATCTCCTAGATAAATCCAAGGAAACACAGATCTTTGCTGAACTGAAGAATTTACTCTACTCCAATGATGTCAGCCTTTTCTCTGTCTATACAAACCCAGGATTGCATAATTTAGAAAATTGCCTCCTAAACTCGTACTTTACTTTTCAAGATTTATCCTATTATATATAAACAAAGAAGAAATTCATCAGCAGATTGGTTCTCTGTCAAAATTATCCATCGAGACGGTAAAACATGGCTATACATGATTCTCCTAAAGCTGAGTCCTCTTCTCTGGATAAACCGCTTATTGATGAACCAAGGATCGATCATCTCAGATATAACCACAAAGTATGAAGAATCTACTGGAGTACGCAATGTATCCTTTTTGATTGATGACTAAGTATGGACGAGTGGTGAAGACAACATGATGAGACTCTTTTCAGTCGTTTAATCATTATCGCCTTAAAATAAGCATTAGGGCAAACATTTTCTTGCAATAATTTTCAAAAGATATACTGTATTCAAGATACAGTGTAGTGAGTAAATCGCATGAAATGTAGTTATAGTACTTCACATGCGCATGATTTAAACATTTCATAATAATGATTTTTTTTTATAATTCCAGGTATGGCATCGTTTGTCATAGAATAAAAAGAATAACTGTAATCCTTCTTAGGGACTCCCGATTTTACTTGCCAATACTACCTTTACTTGTATTACAAATAGATTGATTTAAAATATTGTGAATGATTGAAAAAACAAAACATGAATTAAATGAATTAATTAACGATTACAAAACAGCACACTTACTAATATATTATTTGTATCTGCAAACACACCAATGAAAATGTTCTACTCTCCTTTATGACATTTTTTTTACATTGGTTACTCAGGAAGATATTAAAGAATTTAAGTTTTTTTATTTAGTTTGTTTTCATTTCCTAGCAATGATTTGAAATAATATGTATGCTCAATGATGGAAATTTATTACGTCTAATAGTATTTTTTTTTATATTTTCACACAAATACCTTTTGTTTCAATCATACTTCTTGTTGATACGTAATTTAGCATTAATTAGATATTTAATGTCAGTCAAATGTTTGTTTTTAGGGATTTGTGATGCTGAAATGGTATTCCAGATTTTATTTCAATTCAACAATATCCCATTCCATTGTAGCGTCAATCATCAAACATTAAATGTAATGCGTATTATCGTGCTCGCCGAAAAACTGTAATCAAACCTGAACCTTAAAATCTCTGATAATTTTGAAATTGTTCAATTTTTTATCAAGTAACGTTTATTATTAAGTGTAACATATTTTGTTTTGCTGGTGTTTTTTCGCACAAAATACAAAATGTTTTTTGCGTTTTGTTCAGTTCCGCAAAGATTGTATTGGTTGTGCTTAGATGTATTAACAAAGTTATATATTGTCGTCTCTGAGGAATTAAATGCTAAATACAAATTTGTTTAAATATATGCTTAATTGCTTATTACGCAACAATAACCTCGGACATAAATATGTTGGTCGCTGTTGAAGTGTGCGTGTGTGTGGGGGGGGGGGGGGTCGCTACTAAGCATATTAATTGTTGTAACAGCATGGGTATGGCAACGATTTTGGTCAAAAATTATTTTATCGATTTTAATGTTAACAATGCTTCAGTAAGTCATTTTTAATAGGCAACCAAAATTTGAGTGTCATTCGTTGAGATATAAGCGAGTTACAGAGCTTACAATTCTTTGCTATGTAAACAAAGCTTTTGTTTACATCTGAATGTTGAAGTGAAAATTCAAGTTTTAGACCTTAAATGAATATGTTAAACGTTAGGAACTGTTTATTTATGCTTAAAATGAATAAGAAGACAGACAAATCAGCTTGAAAAAGATTTTTTACTGGTATATTGAACCTATGTAAACAAAAACAGGGCACGAGCCTTGTTTACATGACAGAGAATTGTAAGCCCTGTATCTTGCTTATAACTCAACGACTGACTCTCAAATTTCATTTGATCATTAGAAATGCATTCCTAAAGCATTGTAAATAATAAAAGCAGAAAAACAGAATTTGACCAAAATCGTGACCATGCCCCTTTAACCCCGAGACACGATTTTGACTGCGAAACTGAAAGGGTCAAATAAAACCACGTGGTCTAAATTTAAATGACAATAACATTTGTAGGAGTGTATTAGTGCCTAGATATACGAGCTTTGCTGTGGTAAGGAAGAATTGTACAAACAAACACGATTCATCAGACCTAGAATTGGCTGTTGACAATTATTTGATTTTTTACCTTTTTACCAGGTACAAAACATATAGATTAAATCTTACCTTCTAACGAGAAATATACGCTAGTTGACTTTGATAAATCTGTCAAATAGGCATCAAATTTTGCTATATTTTTTGTTGGTATTCATTTCGTACAAAATTATTGTTATTATTATCAGTTTACATTTAATGAAGTAAATGATTTAAATTTTTTTCTAATGTAATGCTTGAAAAAAAAAAAAGATTAAAACGTGTAATAAAAATACCCCGGACGTAATGAAAATCTATGTTTTGCTAAGAGAGGAATTTAGATATTTGGGGTTTTTATTAGCTCACCTGAGCTGAAAGCTCAAGTGAGCTTTTCTGATCACATTTTGTCTGTCGTCCGTCTGTCTGTCTGTCCGTCTGTCTGTCTGTCTGTCTGTCCGTCCGTCCGTCTGTCCGTCCGTCTGTCCGTAAACTTTTTACATTTTCAACATCTTCTCAAATACTACTGGGCAAATTTCAACCAACCTTGGCACAAATCACCCTTAAGCAAAGGGGATTCAAAGTTGTGAAAATTAAGGGCCACGTCCTTTTTCACGGGGAGATAATTAGAAATTATTGAAAAATTTTGAGAAATTTTCAAAAATCTTCTTCTCAAGGACCATAAGGCCAGGAAAGCTGAAACTTGTGTGGAAGCATTCTCAGGTAGTGTAAAATCAAAGTTGTGAAAATCATGACCCCCGGGGGTGGGGTTGGGCCATAATAGGGGGTCGAAATTTTACATAGGAATATATAAAATAAATCTTTACAAATCTTCCTCTAAAAAACTAATCAGCCAAGAAAGCTGAAACTTGTGTGGAAGCATCCTCAGGTAGTGTAGATTCAAAGTTGTGAAAATCATGACCCCCAGGAGTACGGTTGGGCCACAATGGGAGGGTTGAAGTTTTTAATAGGAATATATACATATGTAGAGTAAATCTTTAAAAATCTTCTCTTCTCATAAACTAATCAGCCAGGAAAGCTGAAACTTGTGTTGAAGCATCCTCAGGTAGTGTAGATTCAAAGTTGTGAAAATCATGACCCCCGGGGGTGGGGGGGGGCCAGAAGGGGGGGGGGGGGTCGAAGTTTTACATAGGAATATATACATATGTAGAGTAAATCTTTAAAAAACCTTCCTCTCATAAACTAATCAGCCAGAAAAGCTGAAACTTGTGTGGAAGCATCCTCAGGTAGCGTAGATTCAAAGTTGTGAAAACCATGACCCCCAGGGGTAGGGTGGGGCCACAATGGGGGGTCGAAGTTTTACATAGGATAACATAGAGTAAATCTTTAAAAATCTTTTTCTCAAAGACTAGCCAGCCGGGAAAGCTGAAATTTGTGTGGAAGCATCCTCAGGTAGTGTAGATTCAAAGTTGTGAAAATAATGACACCCCCGGGGGTAGGGTAGGGCCACAATGGGGGGGGGGTCAAAGTTTTACATAGGAATATGTAGAATAAACCTTAAAAAATCTTTTTCTCATAAACTAATCAGCCAGATGATTCTTTATAATTGTTAAGACTTTGGCCCCAGGACAATTCTTCGGCCTCACAAGAGGTTCAGAGTTTGATATAGGTTTATATCCCATATATAAACAATTGTTAAGGATCTTTTTGAGAACTGCAATACTCAACATGTGATATGACTATAAAATCATCCTGTTAGAAAAGGGACTAATGATTATAAACATAAGAATATTCAGGGGGAAAATGGATTTTATTTATACGGGATCTACATGTATTATTGTACATTGTCCAGATAGTTTGTATTATGACTCCATTAAGCTGATTTTATCATACCTATTGTTCCTCAGGTGAGCAATGTGGCCCATGGGCCTCTTGTTACAGAAAATGTCATTCTAACTCCACTCCAACAAATGAAAGAAAAGTTACTTTACCCCCCCCCCCCAAAAAAAAATGCCGAGTAGCAACCCACCTTAATATCCTTTTTATCTTCTCTTGAATGTGGGGAACTTTCTCCTTCATCCAAAGAAATTGACAGTATTTTACCCAACATTATAATATGCCAAACTTTGTTGAAACTGGGATAGTGATTCTACGAGGGTTGTTCGGGAATTATTGAGACAACACAAATATTTTCCATTCTCAGTGACAAATATTGGCGAAAATTGGCATACACATTGAAGAAACCTAAACAAATAATTAAACAAAGTAATATTAAAAGATATTCAATGCTTTGTTTACGACGGTACATAAACAAGTCGGTGGTCGGTGTACCCGGCGCAGGCATAAATTCGGAGATTAATAAACTTAAACAATTATTTACTAAGTGTCGGTGGACCAACAATTAATAGTAAAGAAAATCAAATTATATATATTTATTTTGCTATTTATTGTGACTAACTTTTGTGCAAGTTTCACTAGTGTTCGAGATGAAATACGGATATAGTACAAATATATTTACCAAGCAATAGAAATCTGACCACGACTTTTTATTGAGTTTTGACGTCAAAGTGGCGCAGCGAATATACATCAATTTGGTAGGAAACACGGAAGGAGACCTTTACAGGCCAAGAAATTGCTTAAACAAGAACTATACAATTAAGTGGAGTCAAGAGCTTCAGTTTATTGTCTTTTCTAACTGATTGTTTAACGTACTACTTTTTACACAAAACTGATGTCAACAGTTCTTATATATGATTGTACAGAATGACTTTTACAGACGTTTCAAAGAAAGTTGACTTTTGGGTATAAATAAGGCATAATACCAATTGCAAAAAAGTGAAGGAAATTAACCATTTTCTGCAGGATAGGATTTGTTATGCAGTTAAAACTGCTTGGTTCGATTTCATATCAAATTTTGTTTTCGATTGTAAACAATGGTTATTCAAAGTATGTGTATTATAAATAATAGACATTGGGGGTTTTTCCTGGTCAATTAAGCCATATTTCAGCGAAAAAAAAATCATATACAAAATTTATTTACAAAACAAACGACATAAAAGGGTATTTCGCCTCATACTTAAAATCGCTGCTGACGTCGAGGCGGGGAGGATTATATTACGACTTTGCTATAAATATAGGTCGAAATGTTTTGGAAAATCAAAAAATAAACTTGAGTCGTTTTGTACATAATGCTTTGTACATAAAGTGTTCTGTATACAATCGATGCATAACATGCGGGTTGACCCAATCATTCGGGGACGAAACCAAACGGATCCCTTTTCTAATCATTCCCATGATGCATTTGTTTTGGGGGGTTTTTTGGGTTTTTTTATTGTTTTGTTTTGCTTTGGTTTGGGGTTTTTTTGTGTTCCCATAACATAAAGAAATTATTTTTATTTGCTTTGAATATTTCTAATTTTGAAGAGACACTAATTCTGCTGGTGTATAATCTATAACTTTCTAATCTGATTAATTCTCTAATAACAACAAATCGGACCATGCGGCTTTAAATTAAATGCATTTATTTGTAATTTTTAGACTCATTTTCGGACAGGTAACCACAAATATCTTATTTTTTTTTTTTTTTTTTTTTTTTTACATTTTATTCCATACAAGAAAGAAAAATGTGCCACATCTTGCGTGTAACATTGACCATCACGATCGTCAGTTGTTAACGTTTGAACTATTTTTACTCTTGGGAAAGATGTATAATTTTGTTTTTAATGTTTTCTAATATCTTATCTTCTTTATAGATACAACTACGATTTTGTTTTTTGTATTATAGTTATAATATTCAAATATTCAAAGAATTTAGGAGGCTGGGGGGTAAAAAAAAAATGTTTCCAAAGTTCACCAAATTTCCAGAAATGTTTCAAATAATCTTAATTCACATCTTAATGTGAAAGACCACATCACAATCATCGTTAATTTTATCATTTATTGCATCTGAAGAAATTGCACATTATGTAAAAAAAATAAATTATGAAAATTATATAAAATATAAATAAGGGCAAAACACATACCAATAACATCACAAAAAATTAACACAATAACAAAAACTTAACATTATTTGTTATAAAGAAAAATATCACAACTTTACCAAAAAAATATACCTCACACAAATGCAAATATGTAAAAAAAAATATAAGTAGCCACAGGATTATTTCCGAATTTTAACATAATAATAATCAACACATGTGGCACAAAAATAACTTGGTAATAAATTCAAATCAGTACATAAACAGCACTATATAGCTTGCATTTTGTTTAATTATAGAATATGTATTTATTTGTCAATGAGCGAATAAAAAAATTCATTAAATATTAGATTTATTTGTAACAAATTTGTTTATTTTCATTTTTCTTTAAGTTTTTACAGTTTAAACAGTTTAATGTCATTCTGAAGGTTCAAATACTTTTGATTATTTGTTTTTCTCTACTCTCATATTTTGAACAAGTTAAATGTTATCCTATTTATGGTTACAATTCTATAGGAAATAGTGTCCATGTTGTCACTTTTGCCTAAGTTATAATGTTACCTGTTCTCTGATTGGCTAAGTTAGTCTAGTTTCTGTGGTTTTCATGGGTTAAAGTTAATGAATAGAATTTAGGTATTTATAGGATAGTATTCGGTCAGATTTCTTCACTTGGTTTGGAGAGTAACTACCTAATGGTAAGTCTCCCTTTCTATTCTTAGAACTTAAACCTCTTGGCTTTAAATCTTTTAAATAGATAAGAGTGAGGTTTAGCACGAATAAAGAATGATTTTTGTAGAGTTAGAGAGTTATGATTTACTTCATTTTTGTAGAGTTTAAGGAATTTTTCTATATTATACAGTTTTTCCTTGAGGTCTAGAGTGTAAGTGTAACTAGGTTTTCCCTTTTCAGTCCTGGTTCAAGGTGGTATGGATAACTTATTATTTTCATAAGAAGGATTATATCAGTCATTTTTACAGTATTCTTAGAGGAAGAATTCTAATATTTATAGAGATGTAACTCGTTCCTCATTTATCGTTTCTCTTGTTCTTCATTCCGTCTCATTAATTATTTTTGATTTTTTTCAACTCTAGGGTGGCTAATTAGGGACATGTTTTTATAATTTAAGTATTTTTTATCGTGCCAATTTTTTGTCACTTTCTGTAATTAGTCTTTATTATTTTTATTCCAAATTTCCAATAGTCTAATCATTATCTTGTTATTTTTCATACTCATTTTGGGATTACACTTTATATAATTTATTTTGTAATTTTTTTTAAAATTATACAACTTGTTATTTGATATTTTTGGCATATAAATCAACTTCAAATTTTATTACCTGAATGAATTGTGTAAAATCTTACTGGTGTTTTCATTTCAAGTGTTGACCACAGTTCAGAAATCCACTTACCTGGGTTGACTTTTAACTGAGCCAGTATTTGACATTAGGGTTACTTCGATCACGAAAGTTTTTGCCTTGTCGTACTGATTCCGGTTACATATATTATTCAGATATATTCAGATAAGGATAGTCTTATTTAACAGTTATATTTCTATTGTGAAAAGATCAATAAGATAAATAAACAATGGGGGGTTACTAACCAATTATTTGTTTAATTTCAGAATCCTCTAAAAATCTATCAAGTGTCTGAACATGGACCGCCGAAGTTGGGCTCAGGATGTGTTACGGTGTCAGCTCTGTGAGACTCCTGTCCCCCCTTTATACTGTGCCATTTGTCATTTACATCTGTGTAAAGCCTGTGTGGGGGAACATCTCTTAGATGAATCTACAGAACACAAAGTGGTGCCATTTAAAAAGCGGGGACTTAATCCTAAATGTTTAAAACATTCCAGACAATTATGTGACCATTGCGAAAACTGTATCATTCCTATTTGTGTTGAGTGTGTCTCCTCTTGTGAGCATCTAGGCCATAATATATTTGGAATTTTGAAAATTGTAGAAAACAAGAAAGAAGCTTTACAGAGAGATTTACAAGAATTAGAAAATACCATTTATCCTAAATATCAAGAGATGGCATCCAACATCCCAGTTCAGAAAGCTGATCTGAATAAAAACTCACAAAAACTGACAACAGCTGTAGAAAAACATGGAGAAGACTTGCACAGAGAAATAGACACTGCTATCAAGAAACTGAAATCTAATGTGGTTGAAATGGAATCCAAACAAGTGTCTGTCCTAAATAAGCAGGAAAATGAAATCAAACGCTGTATTTCTGAAATTGCACTGATCATTGCTGATCTGAATAAATTACTAATCACTAATGATGTCAGCCTCGTCACTGCCTACAAAGCAAGGAATGATGAATTCAGAAGATTGCCTCCAACTCTCACAGTTTCCTTACCAAGATTCACCCTCAGAAGATTTATAAAGAACAGATTTATCAAGAGATTGGTTCTCTGTCAGCTTTATCTATTAAAACAAAAGAACATTGCTACATAATGGATTCTCCTGGTGCTGAGTACTCTCCCCCAGACAGACCACTCATTGATGTACCACAGATCCTCACAGATATAAACACTGAGTATGGAAACTCTAATGAATTATGCTGTGTGTCCTGTTTAAATGACGAAGAAGTCTGGACGTGTGGTCAGGACAACAAAATGAGACTCTATAATCTTAAGAGGGAACTAGTAAAGTCAATCCTCACAAAGTCACGGAATAGGCCATCCGATATAACAGTGACACAGAGTGGTGAACTAGTTTATACTGATTACCTTGATAGAACTGTGAATATAGTCAAGAATACACAGATAGAGACAGTGACCAGACTACAGGGGTGGATGCCTTGGTATGTCTGTCGTACCTCCTCTGGTGACCTTCTGGTTGTCATGGTCAGTGAGGATAAAAAACAAGCAAAGGTTGTTCGTTACTCAGGCTCCAGAGAGAAACAAAGCATACAATTCAATGAGAAAGGACAACCTCTCTATTCATCGCAAAGCCACACCAAATACATCTGTGAGAACAAGAAATTAGACATATGTGTGGCTGACAGTTACACTCGTTCGCGTGCAGTAGTGGTGGTCAATCAGGCCGGGAAATTCCGGTTTAATTACACCGGTTCTTCTCTAGCTACCAAGAAACCATTTGAACCAGTTGGGATCACTACAGACAGCCAGTGTCGGATCCTTACAGCAGACTATAATAACAACTGTATCCTTGAATCAGGACGGACAGTTCCTTCACTATATTGACAACTGTCAATTAGACCATCCAAATGGTTTGTGTGTTGACACTAGGGACAATCTTTTTGTGGCTGATGGTTTCACTGGAAAAATAAAAAAAATCCAATATTACATATAAACAACCTGTGTCTATATATTAATATTTACATTCGCCAAGTACGATTCCCTCTGTTTCTTACGGAAATTGATTGTAAATTCATAGCTCTGTGGAAACTGACAAGACTGAAATCTACACGCCCCGTTAATTGATTGGTCGAAACCTTCAGCAACCTAAGAAAATCGCGGACTGCACGAAATAATCATGCTGATGTCATACTCAAATTCCTATAGCAGACGATTTGGCTGTTTCTTTTTTCTAACGTACTAATGTATGTTAACAATAATTTAGTTGTTTTTTTTTACTTTTTGACGATGAATTTATTAGTTTGTTAAAAGAAAGATGTAAATATAAACAATGAAATGCTTTCTTCGATGATTAAAAAAAAATTATGTATTTTTTTCTGCAATGATTGCCACCTTCATATCCCGCATGAATCACCAAAGAAAGCATTTTATTGTTTGATTAACAATATTATTAGTAATATAGTAATGAAGTATATATATATTTACATACATATTATATTACATGTCATCCTGTATCAAAAAATATATATATTATGTATCACATATTAAAGAAATCGTTTCATATTTTTCATTAATTATATTTATTTAATATTTTATATATTAATCGGAAGCAGACTAATTGAAATTTTTCATATAATTGCATTGTTGCAACGCACTTTGAAAAAAATCACGCACTATGAAAATTTACTCGATGTAGATTTGATCCGATAGATTGAGAAATAATTGCACGCGAAGTCTACACCAGAAGTATAAAGAAGACACCAATGAACAATGTAAAAATTACTTATTGTAGCTATACACAATTTATTTAAAGCTGATATTTAATGAGCGAAACAATGCATCGTTACGTTTTTAAAGATTAAGGAACATGTATATTCGTTCACTTTATTGCGTAGATTTCAGTCTTGGCAGTTTCTGTATGAATTACAAACGCTTTTCTTAAAAATTAGAGAAAAATATATAGTGAAAATAAATATATTTCTATTACTCCTCAATGCAGGAAATTCTGACCATGAGGTATGAATTCAGCCTTTGATTAACTACACGTACAAAGTATCTCAATGCAAGAAATGCAGGCGTTGGCCGACTGCAATATCCTCGAATGCAGGCATTGACTGACTTAGAAATCTACCAATATAGGAATTGACTGACTGTGAAGTCTTCCAATGCCTGCATTGACTATAGAGCGAGTCGGGCTAGTCTGCTTTGGATTTTGATTGGGTTCGAGAATTCCTGCATTGGTTCCTAAGCCTTTATTTCGTTAAATTAACATTTGAATTGAGTCCCTCTATATACAGGTACTATCCTGGTATGCCTGCATTGGCTCTAAATCAAACGATATCGATATTCAAACACTCAAAGAATACTGGTGAATCTTTGCGAATGCTACATATGATTTTTTCTTTCGTTTTCATTGCCACGGCATTGTTTCGAGTGTTCAATTAATCAAAGTCAATTGCATCAGTATCAATTTTAAAATTTATGCATGATTAAAATAAATGCTAATTGCAATGACAACAATGACAGACTTGTAATTACATGCACTATCCATCTTGTGTTAAATCTATGTGTATTTTTTTTACAGGCACTTTGAAGAACCAGAATTTGCCAGTAGTTAAAGAAAGAAGATTTGAAGCATTACTAGTATTGTTCCATTTGCTAGGATTTTTCAGTCAGTAACAAGTATAATTTATACTTTTTTTGTTTCCACAAAATACAACATAGAGCTTTTATTTCTGTTTGCAATATTTGCTTTACAATTATTTGAAGTTATTTCAATTCTTCTGTCATTATATTAATTAAAACAATCAAATGAGCTTGGGTTGTTTTTTCATGCAATAAAAGTCATTTGATTATGTTACCCTGACAGATGTGCTTAATCCATTATCCTAATATTATAGTATATAGAATGCTGGTTTTTTTTTTAAGATATTAAAAATATTTTACAACAATGACTCAAACACCCAGTGTTAAAAATTCAGAGTAAGAGTGTTGACAAACTGAAACTTTAAATTTGAAATGTGTGACAAGTAAGAGTTATGTTATACAAAAACAGGGGGGGGGGGGGGGCACAATTGGTCACCATTTTACATATTGTCAACGGCGATACACAATATGTATATATACCCACACACTGTATATTGAGCACATTTTAGGTTGTTTTAAACAATATCTTGTCATTATGGTGACATATTTCTGTCCCTACAGAAAAGGTTTGTCAACGTGCAAGATAAATATGTCTACATGCACGTAAAGTATGCATGCAAACATAATATTTTAGCAATAATCTAATAAAATAGTAACCATCTACCCAATAATACATGGACACCTGTCGTTATATATTTTTTCTCGTAAATAAAAAAAAATCCAACTACCTAACAATACACTTAAGGTAAGGAAATATTTTTATTACAAGAAAAAAACCCCCATATCAAATCAGGTGCCTGTGGTTAAGGGGGATGTCCGGTGTCGTATAATTAAAGGTCCGCCCCGTAAAATGATCCGGGCGGACCTTTAATATTAACACATTAAAGGTCTGCCTTTGCTCTAAAAGGGTCAGGGGCCCGTTTCACTAAAAGACGTAAGATACGCCAAAATTAAGTCCTGCGTAAATTGCGTTTCACTAAGAGGCGTACGCCAGGCCGTAATACTAGTATCGGACTAAGTTTAGGCCAGCCTTACGTCCTTGACAACGATTTTATGCACATGCGTATACAAATGATAGAGAGAGAGAGAGAGAGAGAGAGAGAGAGAGAGAGAGAGAGAGAGAGAGAGCAAAGTACTTTTGTTTTGATAGGTTACGGGCACATTGGTTACACACAACATGTTGCATGCAAAAAAGTCAGAGGTTCGGAGAAATATAATTATTAACTTGATATATAGATTTGTGTCAATGTAATATGTGGAGCAAAAATGACCTTAGGCTAGAAAATAATTGGCGAAATTCCAATGGTTGGTTGTTTTTTTTTTTACCAAAATTTGTTTCAGAAATTAGTTTTTCCGAATTATTTAAGTGAGTCACTTATTCCATTCATATGCCGAACATTTAACTTTTGCTTTTGTGTAAAATGTGTGTAACCAAGATTTTAATGATGGCGCTATTAGACAATATTAAGAAAATAACAAATGTCATGTTACTCTTAATTGTGATTGTGTCATTTTGCATTTACGTTAAAATTTGATTGGGTTATTATATATACAATTACAGTAACAAGCAATGATTCAAATAATGATAATACTGAAATAGGAACAAGTAATAAGATACTCCAAAGTTTAATCAAAGAAATGAAATTATCACCCCCGTGAAAATATGTGCGCAAATCATGTGCAGCATGCAGATTGGTATTTCATGGTTTCTAAAACTATTTAGTCCTTAAAATTACATCGGCCGGTCTCGCTTCTCTTACCTCTACAGTCGGTTTCCGGGAGGTAAGAGAAGCGAGACCGACCGTGAGTTCAAGATTAATTTAACACTAACAATTTCCTTTGAAAAAATAACTACGACTGTCTAAAAAAGGCTAAGCCAGATTCAAAACACCTAAGCATTACCCTCTTCGATAAAGGATAATATTATATCAATGAAATCCTTCATAACAAACCAAAATAAACAATCATTAATATACAATACAAACGAAAAATTATGCAATACAAATGAATTAGTTTACAATACAAATTAAACAAAAAAATTGTTTATTATACCGAACGACAGGGATAATTTAATACACCGGGTTCTGATCGTGTTTCAATTATTGAAAAGCAATAACGGGATATGATGAAAAAGATGACGATGACAGGGAAATATGAAGTTTTATTGTCCTGACATGAGATTGTCTAGAACCAATCAGGTAACGCATCAGATAAAATTATTATAATGAGGTACAATAATACTGAAAGATACATTTGTGATTTACTTTTAACTACCTGAGTATGACACATTTCACTCATCAAATATAAAGTAAAAGAAGGAAAAATGAAAGCCAATAAATTAATATAGTGAGTTTAAAATTTCAAAATATCCCGTTCACACATATTTTGCGTGGAAGTTTGAAAAAAAATTAAATGCTACACATTTCGTATACAAATACACCTTTGCACTACATGTACATCGTACATGTATATTTTCTGCATTATTCATTACTCAATCTACTAAAAAATATGAAACGTAAATCAAATTATCGAATACAATGTACAAATAATCGAATGAAAACTATCGATTGTTTGTCTAAATATGTCGTTTTAACGTGTATAAGGCAAGTGAAAATATAAATAATGTGTATAAAGCATGGTAGGAAAGTTTCTATGCGAGAATTGATATCATCTATCAAAACTCTTTATTGTCTTAATTTCGTATGAATTAAATCAAATTTACAGAACAAATTGTACAATCTAACATTATGGTCAACAACGAAATTTAAGCAATAGAAATAGTAATCAGTTTATGTTTACGTAGATTTTTGACTTAACTTAGGTCGGACTTGAAACGGACTTTAGTCCAAATATTTGACTTAAGTCCGGATTTACGCCAGGCGTGAAGTTACGCGGGCGTACGCCTTTTAGTGAAACGGGCCCCAGGTCCGTATAAGAAAAGGTCCGCGTAACATTAAAGGTCCGGGTCGATATTTTATTTCTATCTTCTAAATTCCCAGTATTTTGTTACAAAATAAGTGATATTTTTTTTGTAATTCGTTTAAAAGAGTACTTACCCGAAGTGGGTTCGTAAATATTCAGCACAGATTGCACATGAAAATACACTCGGGCGATAGTAATATGTACAAGTACATTTTAGTTAGCTTGGTCAACACAAATAAATTGCAAATACAGTTTTTTCATTTAACTTTTTTTTCACGGCGACCTTATATAAACAGGAAATGAAGCTCTATAGTGTCATTAGTAAAACAATGCCATGAACCAGGCATGTTATACACACACCACCTGGCAGGGTTTACATCTTTAGGTGTTTCACTGTTTGGAATTATCAAGTAAATATTGACGTTTCACAAGTCCTCTTTTGCAAATATGCAATATGACGTTCAAAAACTTAAACCATTTTTAAATCAAATTTATTTTCGTTACAATTCAATTATAACAATACCTGTAAGCAGAATCATTGCTAATTTTTAATTCGCCCCAAGCCACATGGGAAAGTTATGCTAAACAATTGTTCATTATTTTTGATCCTTTTTTTTTCTCCATAATCATATATTGCAATCGGACCTTTGACTTGGTTATAATCAAATAAGGGGACTGTCCAAAACATTTATTAGTTTATAAGAAATTAGATACATGTAAGATTATTAAAGCGCCCTATTCCTTCGGTTGTATTAGCATTTTCCATCTGGAAAAGAATTTAAGGGGATTCTTTTTCTTAAAAAGAAAATATTCGTGTAAAATGGCAAAAGAAAAGTTGACCCCCCGGTAATATTTTACCTAGACTTCCGCCTGCTACACTCACATACAGCATTAATTATTTTTTTTAAATATCGTATAAACATCATGATATGCATTCTTTTGCCCCCCCCCCCCCCCCTTCATAAAAGAATAAGGTTATTAGACGAAAATCAATACCGTCAGACAAATATGACAAATCTACCTTATTTTATGATAATTTCAACGAGACGGACAACCGTTTGCAGTGGATTCAGGCGTTTGTCACATTTTAAAAAAAATCGGATAAAAGTAAATTATAGATATGTTTTACTACTTCCCTTTTTTAAATTTCACTAATATTACGGGTTTTTTTTTTTTGAGATACACTACATGTGCACGTACTGGGTCCCACTGTTATAATTGAAATATTTTACGATGAAAATCAATGATAAAATATTTTTATAAATTACATGTACGTGTTACTACTCTGAATACATTTAAATAAAAACTATTCGAAGTCAATTTCACGTTACACTCCAACATTAAGAAGATCATCTGTAAAAAATACCATTACAAGAATATTAATTAAAATCAGTATACATGTAGTGTCTGTCCCACGCTACTTTAAGATTAAGAAAATCGATTACTATTTCTTTTCTTTTATATTTATAGTCTGAAGAAAAAAAAAGTCATGCAGTAAAAAAAATAAATAATTGATTTGTTATGTACCATCAATAATAATGCTCATAAAGTCTATTTAAATCTATGACTTCCTGGATTTCTAAATTTACTTGAATTTGATAATGGTCTCTTTTTAAATTTAAACAATATTTTATTAATATTTATAAACAGAATAGGGTTGGACATTATGCAATCTGCTTATCGAAGCTCTTTTCCAAGAAGGTACAAGATAACATATAGGAAACAAAGAACAATTAATTACGAAATACACATAATTTTGAGGACCAATTTTAAGGAAATAAAAAACGAGGATTACATAGAATGATAAGAACATACTACATTACATTACATAATGGTCTCTTATGACTGTAATATGCTTGCTTCCTGTTGTAAGGGTTTTCTTTTTTGAGATATATGAAGTATAAGGGAAGGAAAAACTAAGTGTTCAGATTGGTTTATAATTGGAGCCTTCATTGGTGTGAATTTAACATATTTGCTAGCACAATAAAAAAATCGTATTTAATAAAGAGGTTTCGAAGTTTCAATTTTCTGCGATTAAACTTTAGATAGAAATGAACATTAAGTTTAACATGTTTAATAGTTGATCAATTTACATGTATCTTTAAAAGTTACTTTATACTGATAAGAAGAAAAATATTCTTAAAGATATGTAACAATTAGATGCTTAATCAATTTTCACTCAGTATGTAAGAAATATTAATTAAATGAACTGTTGTGATCAATAATCCGAAAAATATTCTCCAATAGGCAGCTTAACCCCTGATCCCCCTTCCCCCCACACAATTCCGCCATAAAATTATTTGGGGCTTTCAGTGTTATGTCTTTCAACAAATTTATTTAAAAATTGAATTTGTTGTTATGACTACTTTTGATTACTTGGCAGTCTCCACACATCATAATAGTTATGTTCAATTAAGGGCTAAAGATTTGATAAATTGCATTCATGGTGACACAGTGGTGTGCAACACTAACTATGCATTAACCCCCTATACAACTAACTCTTGAGTGTTGGCACTATATTCTAACAATGTCAAAGTAGTTCACAAATTACGCAATTTTCGCTATCTTTAGAATCACAATCCCCAAACTAACATCATTGAAATATATTTACATTCAGTGTATATTCCCCCTTATGTTTGCATTGGAAATCTGCGACGTTCAATTTTCTATGAATACACTTTGCTAATGCATGCGCCATGAGCACAGATACAAACGTCTTCACGTGTTTTGAGTATATTTATTTTTGTAAGATTAAATGAAACTTTCAATCTTACATAACCAATTTGATATGTACTTTTGAAAAACAATCATTTATATATATCTACTCCTTAATAAAAAAGATTTTTCTCCACAAAGTTTCTGGCACTATATATTTTGTCGCGGAAGCTAACTAAATAACATGTTAATATGGATGTTCCATGTATGTTTCATATCCCTGACTAAGAGCGAAAATAATGGCTTTATAGCGGCGATACACAATATTTCATACAAATAGACATCAGTATGAAAATATGAATATAAGCATTGAATGCTTATTTTTGGATGTCGTCGGTCCTATGACACACCAAGCGGTGCAGACAAATTA
>WFKH01011925.1:39190214-39205268 GCA_016163765.1 Magallana hongkongensis
CCTGTTAATGGTCGTGTAAACCCAATTCCTTTTGAGGGTCGACTGGGCATTCCCGCGGCAACATCCTCACCAAATATGAAGGCCCAGATATGGGATACAGGGTGTGAGCCAGCCCCTTGAAAGATATCCCCTTTATAACTGTATTATACGAAATTTCCCATTTTAGCAAGTCTAAGCCTGTTAATGGTCGTGTAAACCCAATTCCTTTTGAGGGTCGACTGGGCTTTCCCGGGGCAACATCCTCATCAAATATGAAGGCCCAGATATGGGATACAGGGTGTGAGCCAGCCCCTTGAATGATATCCCCATTGCAACAGAATATGATGAATTTCTTACCTTTTCGCCAGGCTAGCTAATTATGTCAATGTTCACTTCAGGTCAGCAAGATTTAGTTTAAAAAAAATTTTAAAAAGAAGTTTATATGGAATTTTGAATTTACGTTTATTAGCATGTTTACGGTAATTTGAATAGCGAACCGACCACGGAATTCTATTCGCTATTCGAATAGTGAATAGCGAAAAGCGAATAGAACTCAAACTTCTGAATGCCATGTCTATTTGCTGTACAAGTCTCTTCCATGTTTTATAAGA
This sequence comes from Magallana hongkongensis, assembly GCA_016163765.1. NCBI lineage: Eukaryota > Metazoa > Mollusca > Bivalvia > Ostreida > Ostreidae > Magallana > Magallana hongkongensis. The sequence continues at coordinate 39,190,805 of WFKH01011925.1, forward strand.
TCTGCTCCCAATTTTTTAAATATTTTTTGAGTTTTTATATTCAGATCAGCGTTCTGGACAGGTATGATAGATGCAATATCTCTGTAATTAGGAAAAATGGAATTATCTAATTGTTGGAAATTTCTCTGTAGAGCTTCTTTCCTGCTTTCTAGAATTTTTGAAATGGCAACTTGACATGTCCTAAATGATCACCAGAGGAGAGACAAATTGGAATGTCGCATTGCTCACACTAAAGGTCACATAGTTTTAAGATATTTTGGGAGATTTCTTTGTGTTTTTTAGATTTATCTAGGAGATGTCCTCCCAGCTATACAAAGCTGTAAGTGACAAATGTAACAGAACATGGGGGGGGGGGGCGGCGGCGGGCTCTCAAAGAGATGACACCGTAATACTCTTTGGTCGCACGGTGCTCCACTGTCAGACTACTTGATATTTCTGAAAAGTTTAGTCTGCCCAGATATCGGTCAGTCATCTAGTTAATGTAACCCAACGTACCAGGTAATTCTCAAGACTATACCGACAGTAAAGGTATTCTTTATTGAAGACTCAAAGCTATCGTTTAATAATGTAAACAATATTTTTTTAATTAGTAAATTAATTAGTAAATCATTATTTTGTTGAGAAACAACAAACCTTTATGGCGACCTTGGCATTTTCTCATATATCATTGAATTAACGTGTTCTGAAAAAATCTTTAATTTCTATTTCTATTTTACTCTTTTTATAAACACACTCTGCAAATTCATATTGAAGCAGAATGGTTTCATTTACAAGATTAGCAAGAATTTGAAACATTTCCAGTTGATAAAGATAATGTGCAAACGTTGAATATGAGGACTGGTTTAAAGATACGCGAACACTGCTATTATTTACTCTTATTGATGTCAAATACAGATAAATGTGTTTATGATAACAGTGATATTCAGATGATTTATTTATAATGTAACTTTAAAACATATATGCTCATTTTTAAAATTACGTTCGTAATGTCTCAAATTCTTCCTAAAGCTAAAGAGCATACAAAATTATCCATACACACCTGATGTTATGTATTTTTCGCAAATAAAAGATACACCCCAACCTTATATGTATTGTTTTAACCCCTCCTTCCTCCATAATATACTTTTATACAGGTCTGGCTAACAAATGTTCAAGAAATGTTAATTTAACCACTTCTTTATAGCTAATTAATCATCTTCTAATCATGGCGGAGTGGAATTAGTCGAACAGCTGTACTACAATGTACATGAACATTTGAAATACTGCTCACATCTTTAGTGAAGGGTATATTCAAAAATTGTTAAATGGTACTTGGTCACGTATAATTTTTGAGCCCTCTGACAAAAATGTTACCCTTGACCTTCGGGAGCATTTGTGTCTAGATATCCACCAAATCATATCGTGCCCCCAATCTCCACAATAGTTAAATATATATATATTTCGAGAAGAGCTTATGTAAATTTGTTTAATATAATATTGACTTATTATGAGCCCACCCGAGTCGTATCGTCACGTTTGCTGCTTGACTGTCGTCGTTGTTAGTAGCGTTAAAGTTATAATTATAAGTTTATAAGTTATAATTATTAGTATAATCAACCTTTGAGAATACACTACGTCAGCTCAACCAAGCTTGGTATAAAATATCCTTGGGTAATTGACCTTAAAATTTAATTATATGAAGAATCAAATCCTCTTCCCTAAGAAGAGGATACAAGTATTAAGGTGGCTTGCTTCTCAGCACTTTTTGGGTCGAAACAAGTTTAGACTCTATTTGTATCATTCATCATGTCAGAAATGCACATAAACCATTCACTTAACTAATTAACTGATAAAAAAGATTTGCACGGAGAGAATACTGAATAAGACAAATCCAAAATTACGGCACAGTTGCACGCATATTGACATTTCAGGTTAACAGACTAATATTTGTCTTTTGAATGTTACAATATCACCCCTGCGAATGTGTTCGGAATGTTTTATTTATCGTTGCTAAGTATGTAATAAATCCAGAGGTGCTCGAATGAAAGTTCACGAGACTTCCCCGAGATTTGTTCAGTTCCTATGAAATTTCGAGCGGAAGTATAAGTGTTCGGATAATATTCTCAAAATACGTAAGTACTGGTCGTTTTTCATATCATATCCTATTTTGATTTATTTTAAAACATGAAAATCAATTAAGATATATGTCTTATTTCATCATCTAGCGGTTATTTAAAATAAACGATGATATTCAGAACAGAGTTATCGTTCGTGTTCAACCACTCTACACGTGGTTGAAAATATAAACATTGGGTTGCTCGATAAAATCATAGCCATGTTTGAGGCTTTTGGTGTGCAATACCATGCTTTTTAAAAAAAAGAATGGGTGTCTGTTTTGTATAAAAACTTAGTATATCGAGCCATTTTCAAGGAACATTCCGCATAAAATAGTATAGTCTGTTTCATTATTGATGCTATTACTAGGTCAGGCGCGGATCGAAAATAAATCCTTAGGGGGGGATCGCTACTAAGCATGTTAATTGTTGCAACAGCAGAAAAAACCTATATTTTCTATTGTCACATTTATTTCTAGAACTCATTTTATCCACCGATTAATGAAGATAAAATTTAAAATCAATATACGTCTAGATTTTATATTTGACTACATGTACCTAGATATTAGGAAATAGACTATAAACACGAGGCACGATTTTTACTGCGAAACTGAAAGGGTCAAATAAAACCACGTGGTCTAAATTTAAATGACAATAACATTCGCAGGGGTGAATATACTAGTATCTTTTCACTTGAAAGGCTAAACATTTATATCATTGTCAACACGATTTCATGCTCTAATGAACCGTGTTTATTTCTACAATTCTCCCGAACCACAAAGAAGATTGTATAACTTAGCTCCAATAGATAATCATGCGCATAAAACTCATTTGCTTGGTCATTGAAGCATGATTTGTGCATTAAGTATATGCACCAATTGTCACTGAAAATTTAAGATTACTTTTTCAAACCGTCAACAAATTTGGTTGCCTACAAACATTATGTAAAGTGAGGGTAGTTACACATTGTGTGCATGCCGCTCACGATAATATGTACATGGCAACAATTTATACCATCACTAGGCGGTCTTGGGGGTCAGAGAATATGCGTATTCCTTCCCCCACTTTTACATCAGTAAACTTTGCTTTCTTGTGACATATTTTTCATTTTGGTTAACTCCTTCCCCATTTAAGTTGTTGTCTACACAACTGTGGTAATTAAAAAGAATTTTAACAATGTCAGGATGCTGTCATTGACATATTTAGCATCAGAGTCAGTTTAAAGTTTTATAAACCTTCAGTTAAAGTCATTTATATAAAAATAGTCTGCTGATTAAGATATCATATTTTTTTTTATTTTGTCATTTAACATACATGTATAACTTTTGCTACAGAAAACAAAAAAACCCCACACTTTTAAAAACATTATGCATAATAGGGATTTAAAAAAAAATATTTAATATTGGATTTTCTTCACTGTGCCTTTGTTGATCTCGGCAATGAAAAGGTTGTCTCTAGTATCTACACGTAAACCCCATGGATGCTGTAAATCACAGTTGTCAATATGTAGCAGATGTACCTGATCCAGGATTCGGAAGTTGCAGTTGTCAATGTTTGATGTCAAGATAAGACTCTGATATTTTTGTAGAACTTACAGTTGCACGACCAATGTATGTAAACCGGAGTTCCCCAGTCTGATTGACCACTACTCCTGCACGGGTGAAATGGTCAGCTACACAAATATCAATGTTCTTGTTCACACAGATATATTTTGAGTAGTTATTACTTGAATAGAGAGGTTGTCCCTTGTCATTGAACTTGGTGATTTGTTTCTCAGTGGAGCCAGATAAACGCACGACTGTTGTTTGTTTACCATCATCACTGTATATAACAATCAAGAGGTCATCCATGTAAGTACCACAGACAAAGAGAGGATACATACCCCTGTACTTTGATCACTATCTGAATCTTTGTATTTTTCATATTTGTTCAAAGTTCTTCTATTGTTATCAGTATAAACTATTTCACCACTCTGTAACACTGTAATGTCCCGTGGCATATTCAGGCAGTGCTCAAACGTAACAAACACAATGGATGGTGGGTATTCACAATTACAATAGCAATGAATATTCAGTTACTTGTAATCATCAGTTTAATTTAGTGCATTGGATAAGAAATCACGAATGCATTAGCCTCGCATAACATCATCAATCAATATTCCATCAATCAGCAAAAAGTTTAAATAATTACACAATTCAAACACGAGTGTACAGTCATATAAAACAGCATTTCAAACACATAATGAAACAAAATTTTGCAATTATTTATAAACTATGTATGGCAAATATTCATCAAGTATGGCTTATAAAAAGTGACTGGAAAGTTAATTTAATGATGTCGAATTGCTAAACTGAGGTAATTTGGATCAGAATGAGAATAAGCTATAGATGTAATGTTTTCCTATGCAACATGAACCTATAAAAAGAATCAAAAAACTTTAAAACGTTTTATATCGTCATTTCACATGTAAGAATCAGATCGACAAAACATGTTTTATTAGTATTTAATATTTAATTCTTAAAACAATCTGTATACATATGTCTACAACTGATATTTAAAATATTCAGAACATAGTACCGTATATCCGTTTGTTTGGGGGGTTTTCGGCGAGACACAAATTTAGTGGATTTTGGCCTACCAGTTATACCATAAATGTAAGCTGTACTGTAAGTTTGTTTATGTAAATTTAAATAAAACACAGTCTGTTTAAACATAATACTGGATTTTCTTTAATTTACCTGTGTAGCGCTCAGCCACAAAGAGGTTGTCTCTGGTGTCCAAACACAAACCCCATGTACACTGTAAATGACAGTTGTCAATGTAGCGGAGGAACTGTCCGTCCTGATCCAGGATGTGGATACAATCATTGTTACAGTCTGCTGTCAGGATCCGACTATGGCTGTCTGTAGCGATGCCGACTGGTTCAAATGGATTCTTGGTAATATGGGGAGGACCGGTGTATGTAAACCGGAGTTTTCCAGCCTGGTCTACCACTACTACTGCACGCGAATCGGTGTAACTGTCAGCCACACAGATGTCTAAGTTCTTGTTCTCACTGATGTATTTGGTATGGTCAGAAATTGAATAGAGAGACTGCCCTTTGTCATCGTATTGAATCGTTTGTTTTACTGTGGAACCAGAATAACGCACAACCTTTGCTTGTTTCTTTTCAGTACTGAACATGGCAACCAGGAGGTCACCAGAGAAGGTACTACAGACAAAGCAAGGTATCCACCCCTTAAGTCTGATCACTGTCTGTATCTGTGTATTCTTCACTATGTTCACAGTTCTATCATTGAAATCAGTATAAACTAGTTCACCACTCTGTGTCACTGTTATGTCCTCTGGTATCTTCCCAGACTTGGTTTGGATTGACTTCACTAGTTTACCGTGGAGGTTGTAGAGTCTCATCATGTTGTCCTTACCACTCGTCCACAGTTCACCATCACTCAGACAGGATACACTGAACAATTCTTTAGATTCTCCATACTCTGTGCTTACATCTGTGATGATCCGTGGTACATCAATGAGAGGTCTGTCCGGTGGAGAGGACTCAGCACCGGGAGAATCCATTGTGTGGCCATGTTCTTCTGTTTTGATAGATAACACTGACAGAGACCCAATCTGCTGATAAATCTGCTTTTTGTTAATCTTCTGAGGAGTGAAAGTTGGTAAGGAAACTGTGAGTTTAAGTGGCGATTTTCGAAATTCAGCATTTCTGGATTGGTATGTAGGGAAAAGGCTAACATCATTGGAATTCAGTAATTTCTTCAGATTAGCAATACTTTGTGTGATTTCAGAAAGGCTGTGCTTAATTTCATCTTCCTGCTTATTTAGGGCTCTCAGGTGTTTGGAGTCCATTTCATCCACATCAGATTTCAGTTTATTGATAGCGATGTCTATTTCTCTGTGCAAAATGTTTCTATGTCTGTCAATAGCTTTTTTCAGTTTCTTTGAGTTTTTATTCAGTTCAGCTTTTTGAACTGGGATGTTAGATTCAATTTCCTGGTATTTGGGAAAAATTAATATCTCTAATTCTTGTAAATCTTTCTGTAATATTTCTTTCTTTGCTTCTAGACTTTTCAAGAGTTCAACCTGTTTGTGTCCTAAATGTTCACCAGAGGAAACACACTCTAAACAGATAGGAATGTTACAATGTTCACAAATAAGTTCACATAATTTTTTGGAATGTTTTAAACATACAGGAACTAATCCCCGCTTTTTAAATGGCACCACTTTGTGATCTTTGGATTCATCGGATAGATGTTCCCCCACACATGCTTTACACAGATGTATGTGACAAATGTCACAGTACATAAGGGGGACCGGGGTCTCACAGAGATGACACCGTAACACATCCTGGGCCCAAGTACGGCGGTCCATGGTCAGACCCCTTTTTGTGTGTTTAATTGAATTCTGAAAATAAAATTCACCAATCATTCATTTTGTCAATTTTTAACAGATCTAACATTGAGTAAATTCTTGAAATCAGGGGAAAAAACCCTCAGGTGAAGTCGTTGTTTCTAGTGCACGTAACCCAGTTTACCGAGTGTTCACAATAAATAAAAAAGACGATTTCTCCGATAAAATCTAGATGCATTTGTGTGAACTTAATTATTCGGGATCATATCTTTTTTTATTCGTAAACAAACTACAAACCTTCACTCTCCAACATGGCGCCTCGGGTATTTTTACTTCCTGGTCTGGTCATCTTGTGATTATCACGAGATAAAAATCGGAGGTGGATATAGGGACCGGTATTCACTTTTGAGAAGTGGACACTGGCATAGCCTATGCCTGTCCACTTCTCAAAAGAGAATAGATATAGGGGGTGTTTCCAATATTTTGGGTGGAAATTAAATTACGTGCGACTCTTTTTTGGCTTATTTAAATGCTTCCTATTTCCAAGTACTAGTATTTATATGAAACAAAAATAACTACACTTTGTCCCAAGATTTCCTCGATTCCCATTTTGCTTAACTACTCGATATATATAAATACATCAGGGTTCAAACGATGTTCATTCCAAAGTATGAAAAATTTCCAAGATTTCTCAGTTGAAACGCCCCCGTTAGCTTATCAGGTTTCAATACACGGTTCAAAAATGTGATATCTACGGGAATTTTGTATTGCAGCAAGCCCGGATGATAACGTTGAAAAATCGCGCGAGGTATTCCGAGTGACTTCCGAATGGAGAAAAGATGTGGAAACATTCCCCATTATAAATCTCCGTAAGAAATCGGTTTTCGTTCCTGTGAATTTTTTTCAGTGAAAATGATTAATATGTGTAAAGGAAAATATCTTGGAAATTTTCCCTTTCATCTATTTCAATTGCACTTCTTTCACGGGTATGTGTATTTTTATTAAAAATCGCCCAAACGTGCTGCAAAAATATCTGGGCTGCGTTTTTACAACAGAACTTACGACCAAATTAATGAATGCTAATTAAAAACAAACTAATCAATGTTTCATTCTCATGGCTGTAAAATATTATCATGGACATATCATAGTAGTTGTATAAATAATTAATGGTTCTGTGTAAGTTCTGTTCTTTAAATATCGTTCCATAAGACCGAAAATATTTACAACTCTGTCGTTAGTTCTTTTGTAAAACGCAGTCTTGATCTTGGGACAGACTATTTTTTATACATGTGTCCACGCTTACACAGATTCACCAGTCGTCTTGAAATTAATTGCCTCACCTTCGAAAAAAACAAAATTGGAAAACAACTACAATGAGACCTGACAAGACATAAAAGAAAAGAATGCATATATTGTTAACAAATTCTGCAATACAACATTCATTTTTTCTTGATTTTTTTTCCCAAACACCCCTCTTAATATTGGCATCTTTAAAATAAATCCTTTCATTGATTCTAACCCTTTTACTATACTTAATATTCCATTAAACAATATAGCCTACACTATAGTATAAACTTATTAGAAGTGTAACACATCTTCTTCTTCTTCCGGTATGGAGTTGACCTCAATTAACTGAGTGATGATAACTCCGGCGTGGTTAAAAACAGGAGGCTTTCCCTTTAAAAAAAACTATTTAAACTATTTACAAGATAGCTGTGACGTCTACCATGGTTGCAGCTGAGTCCAGGGGACACTGGAAAGTATGGTCCTGAACTCTTCTATGGTAGGTGCTGCTGTAACTGGCTCTGGTAGACGATTCCAGTCTCTCACCGATCGCGGGACAAAGGAATTTCTGTAAACTGGCCCGCGGCTGTCCGAGTCTGTGGTTCCCCCTGGTTCGTTTATCTCCGGGTGTGTAGTAGTTCTCCGGGTTATGTCCACACACTGGTGTCTAATCTTGTAGCATAGAACAAGTCTGTGAATGGTTCTCCTATGCTGGAGAGAATCCCATTCAAGTTGGTGCAGGAGTCTGGTTACGCACCCGGGGGAGGTGTCATAATAGTTGTTGAATATGAACCTAGCAGCTCTACGTTGTACCTCCTCAACTTCTCTGGTGAGTGTGTTCTGGTAGGGGTCCCACACGGAAGAAGCATACTCGATCGCTGGTCTGATCAAGGTACAATATGCTGTTGCCTTTGCTGATGGTGTGCATTGGCCCAGGTTACGTCTCAGAAAGCCTAGTTTCCCTGTGGCTTTGCCTATGGTGGTATGGATGTGGGTTGTTCACTGAAGATCCTGGGAGATGGTTACACAAAGATACTTTCCACTCTCTACATCTTCCAGCTGGTGTCCGTGCAGGGTACATGTATATGATGTTTGTAGTGGCTGTCTTTTGCTCGAGATCCGGATAACGGTGCACTTTTCCGGGTGGAAACTCATCTGCCACCTGTGTTCCCAGCCCTCCAAGGCAGTGAGATCTTCCTGAAGTTTAGCTACATCTCTCTGGTTTCGGATCTGTCGATAGACCAGGCAATCATCTGCAAATAGTCTGGCATCTGAGTTAGTACACTCTGGAAGGTCGTTTATGTAGGTCAGGAACAAAAGTGGTCCTAGGAAGGTACCTTGTGGCACTCCGGAAAGGACGTCAAGAGCTGAGGTTGTATGACCATCCAGGAGTACTGCTTGGGTTCTCTGACTTGGGAAGTCCTGGATCCATCTTAGTGTTGTTCCAGACACTCCATAGTGCACCAGCTTCAGAAGCAGTCGTTGGTGGGGCACTTTATCAAACGCCTTGGAGAAATCCAGGAGTATAATGTATGTTTGATGCCCCTGATCCATGTTTCTGGCAATTTGGTCCAACGTAATCACCAGTTGGGTCTCGCATGATCGGCGGGCTCGGAAGCCATGTTGCTCATCACACAGGATGTTGTGCCGATCAAAGTGATTCATGACTGTACTATGTAACGCGTGTTCCAATAGCTTACAGGCTATTGATGTTAGGGAGACTGGCCTGTAGTTTGATGGTTGGTGTTTCTCCCCTTTCTTGTAAATTGGGACGATGTTTGCTCTGTGCCAATCATCTGGTATCTTTCCTTGATCTAAGGAGAGCTGGTACATCCTTGTGAGGTATGGGGCCAAGGACTCTGCACTATGCTTCAAGATGAATGCTGGAATTTCATCTGGTCCTGTGGCTTTGTATGGGCGCAGTTCCTTTAGCAGCTTCAGTACTCCCCTTTCATGGATAGTGGTGTTGCTCATAGAAGGGTATGGACTTGGTCCTAGGTCAGGCAACGCGCTTGGGTCCTCTCTGGTGTACACCGACTGAAACTGTTCATTCAGGATGGTGGCTTTGCTGGCAGTGTCGCTGTGGAGGAATCCGTCTTTTGACTTAAGTGTTACTATCTGGGATGAATCCTGCTTCCTGGTTTTGATGTATGACCAAATCCGTTTAGGGTTGGTACGCAGGTCATCACTTAGTTGTCTACTTACAACCTCCTCCAGGTTAGCCCTATGTGCCCTTCTGGATTCTCTCTGTAACTACCCTTTGAGTGTCTTGAACCGCTTTTCATCTTTTTGGTCCTTACTGTGCTTAGCTCTGATATGGGCTTTCTGTTTCCTGTTGCTTAGGCGTCTCAGTTCAGAAGTCATCCAGGGATGTGTGTGCTTAGCCGATGAGCGACGTGGTGGTACATGGTGTTTCACTGTCTTCACAATGAGTTCCTTTATGTAGTCCCACATGCTATTGACATCTTCCAAGTAGGTTTTTCTTAAGTCTGCCAATCCTGATTCCGCAATTATTATCACGATTATCTAATAGTATATTTTAACACTAACGATAATGCCTGATTACATTTCTAAAAAAAAAAAAAATGCTGGGTTTTGCAAGACTTTAGAATACTGGTACAAAAAACATTTAACAATTTTCAATTCCCAAAATGCGCTTTCGTCTCCTAATTGTAACAGGACTGTCTAGTGGTTATATAGTCCCGTATATACATGTAATCCGAATTCGGAAGAATAAAAGAAAAATAAATGAGAATTTCAGTTTATAAAGGTTTAGATTCTTTTTTCTATGTAAATAACAATCATACAAAACAATGTAAAAGATATGAACCAATATCATATAAAGTCTAAGAATGCGATAATTCCCATTATTTTAGATGGTAAAGACCCCAATCCCCGTAATACGTCTAATCGATAATTATTTATAATAATACCACTGACTGCTGCTGATAAAAAACAAGAGGACCAGGCGCCCCATCGCTCACCTGAGCAACAATAGCCATAACTTTGATTAAGGCTGCCAAAACTTAATTCTACGATTAAAGCTGAACACCGCTCATAAATTGACACTATCCGCCATATTTCTCTTTCATTACTGCTGTCCCTGCAACCGGCAACCCCTATATTAAGGCACAAACCTCTAAATAGTTCAAAGTTCTTATCTGTAGAGGTCTCACCTGTGTTGACGTAGGCCGATGATATATACAAGACCGTCGTGCACATAACAAAGCAAAGTCTATTCACACGACCGTCGTGCAAATAGCTATTACTAAATACAGTGATATACACACGACCGTCGTGTGAATTAATTATTGAAAATCTATTTACACGACGTCGTGTTAATAACTATTATATGTAGCAAAGTTGTATACAGGATAATCGTTTTTTAGTTTATTTGATTAATAATATCAGATGAAATTTATGTGATCCCGAACCCGACCAATGTGTTAACATTCGCGCAACATGTGTATTTTATAAACTGATAAAACATTTTGGTAAGCCGATGAATATAGCACCACACTGGAAAATATCGCCCTCCAATTGTTATAAAGTGATTTATTTTCAACAAATTGTTGTTGTTCACCTTATCATAATCATGATAATGTTAAGTTACAAATCTGATGGAGAAAGGTATTTTCTGCTGTAAAGCTGTATTCACTGAAATTTCGGGTATAAATGTCATTGTGTATAAAAATATAGACCTGGAGGTAACACATTTTTCTTTGATTGCCAACACTGAACTTATCCAAGGTTTCGTTATAATTATATTTTCTTTATTACCGGAAAACCATACTTTTTCTCCTATAAATTGTCTTGTTTCATATCCAATATATATGTACAGTGTACCAGTATACACTATGTATACAGACCTTTTAAAGAATTTAATTAAATTATAAAAGAAGAACTACATTTGAATGTTAACATTGTGCATTCTGACATTAAGATTTTATTCATCCACATTTTTTTGTCATAAATGTAAATTGAAAGTTAATCTGGAATAAAAAATTAAGAAAAAATGTATGAAATAAATATTGGTCACTTAAAAACGGTTATCATTATGATTATTTTAAAAAATCACGAAAGCAGACTAACTTGTAAATTGGGAATTAAAATTTAAATTGTTGAGTTTTTTTCATTCAGCAAAATGTTTGCATGAAAAATATTGTTACCATTACAGTGAAGTCTTGAATTGCGTGTAAAACCTTACATGGACGAGGAAAGCTTGCGAGAACCGTGTGAAATGTTTCATCAGGTCAATGAGAATTCATTAGGAACATTAAACGCATTGAAAACAATAAACATTGTACTTTTCTTTTAAACAAACTTGTTTTCTTTTTCAACAAACAAAAGAATAAGACAGTCAGATTTAACGGAGACTGCGATGTATAAAGTTCGTCTTTGGTGTTTCCGTACCGTTACAATATTCAGATACACAATCCATCAACATGTTTTATACAGTAAACAAAATAAGACTTTTATAGAAAAAAATTCCAAATCAACAAAAGTGACACTGTGATGTTGTAATTACAATGCATTTTTTAAACGATTAGATTGTGTACAATTAACACCCATAACCTTCGAGAGGACATCGGCTAACTGGCTGAACCTGTCAATCAAATTTTGAGTATTTGATTTCATTGGATGGTCACGCGTCTCTGTTATGTCAACAGCCAATAGAAACGAAGTGATGTTAAAGCAGTCGGAATCAGTATTTGATAGACGTACACAATTTCGAATGATAGGAAATTAAACAATTAAAAAAAAGAGAGTGAAAAATATACTGTTCACGTTCTATGAAATGCGAGAGAAGAAAATAATTTGTAATCCCGATATAAAAAAAATCCAATGATTTTACACGTACTTGTAATTATTTGACCTTTATCAACTCTATTAAACGAAAATAACAGGTTAAAAAATTACAAGTACATGTTTAATCACAATGATTACAATTAATGTGTACAAGCAATTAAACTAGGAAGTCTATGTGAATGGTACTTAGGAAAAATATTCATTATGTGGTAAATACGCTGTTATACAAAAGTTGGGTCTGAAATCTAAAACATTTATTTTGTTCTTTCCAATACGTTTTGATTTTTTATAAAGAAAATCTTTAAAAACAGTAATACACTGCCGAAACTTTATTTTTTCTTCTTTTAGCGTACCATCTAATAGTGTTGATTTTTTCTGGTTTAATGTACGGAACATATTCTTCTACGCGGTTAGAATGATTTTAAAAAAAATTACCATTTGATTGCTTAGCATCCCCCTCCTTTCTGTTAAAAATTTTTAAAAGCGGTTTATGCAAACCGTTTAGCGTGCAGCGTTTCGTGAAAACGTATGTACCGTCGTTTAGCGAGCATGTAGTGTAGTAGTACCTTTTAGGAAATTAGGATCTGTATTTCAAGAGTATGAAAACATGTATATTTCCCAATACTATAGCACCATGTAATGTGTTCCTTGCATTCACATAAATTTAATAAATGTTCGAATAACACTTCACTTCATATTTTTAATTTGATAAATGTTAATGAAAAATAAGGATGTAATATTATGTATGTTTAATTTTTTAATGCACATTGATGGAGTTCGATATAAAAAAATAACTCAACATTAAAAGAAATTAAATAGGGTCATATACAATCACCCGAATATCTCAAAACTCAAATTATGCAGTCACAAAATCTACGAAATCAATGATTAAGACGACCTACCTGACAGTGTATATTTCGTTGGAATACGTTACACACCCTATAAAAATCCCTCTATATCATTTTTCATACACTGCAGTTACATAAACTCAAAGAACATTGGGGTTATGAAAATTATTTGTCAATAGTTAAAAATTTTGATCACAGAAAATCTCTATGTAAATTAAGAATTTCCTGTCACAGATTGCAAATTGAAGTGGGAAGATTTACCAACATCCCTAGAGAAGATCGATTATGTAATAGATGTAATTGTAACAGTATAGATGATGAAACTCATTTTTTGATTACATGTGAAAAATATGATCATCAAAGAAAAGAAATATTTCAGTTAATTAAAAGCAAATTTCCAAAATTTTCAGCCTTGGATAATGAACAAAAACTTTTTTGGTTACTCAATATTGAAGACAAGGAAATCCTTAATCTTGTGGGCAAATTTATAAATGATAACATGCTATAGTACTCCTTTTTAAGTGAAATATTGTTGGAATTAACATTGTCTTTTGCTATAATTGTTATACTTTAATAATTTTTACACTATCATTGGCTTGTCTTTCTCTTGTAATTATAATAATATGTACTTGTCTGTTCTGGACTCTGAATTAGAAATAAATGATCTGTTCTGTTCTGTAATAATAAGAATTATTCATTATGAACATCTGACAGTCTAAAATTCGGTAATTCAACAATATATATATATATATATATATATATATATATATATATTTATAGATTCGCGCCCCGTTTTTCGTCATTTAGATCCACCGGTATTATTTTATATCCATGTAGTATAATAGTCACTGCGTGCCTAACTTTAAATACAGGGGATGAAACATGCATTACCTATAAAACACCGTTGAAAATCACATGCTCGGCGGTCGTGCGAATAACCGATGAGATAGTACATGTAAATACACAACAGTCTTGCAAATAGCAAATAAATGAGAGTAAATACAAGACGGTCGTGCGAATAGCTGATGAGAGTGAATACACGACGGTCGTGCGAATAGCTGATGAGAG
>WFKH01011925.1:39218551-39248874 GCA_016163765.1 Magallana hongkongensis
TATTTATTTATTTATTTATTTAAACACACAGTAAGGATCCAGGATAAAACATGTTCAACAGTTCATTCATCCTTAAATTATGTCCGTAATCAAATGGGAATTAATCAATTTACAAACTTAAGCAAGAAAGTAATTTAAATTATGAGAGTTTCATTACTGAAACTGTAAAATAACTCACCGCTCCAACAAACGAATTTCTAGAGATCTGCCTCAATGTTAGCGATAACATTATTGAGTAAATTCTGGTAAGGTGACTTGCGCACCAAGACCCAAGGTGAAGGTTGTTAGGCGATACTAGTCAACAAACCTATTCCAGCAGAGAGTATTTTTCCGGAATTGTTTAATTTAATCTGCCGTCTAATAACCCACAGGGACTCGGTTGTCGGATAGTGGAGTTCTTTATTATTTGTTCCCGACGACAAAAACGATTAAAATTAGAAATCTTAAGTGTATTTCTGTGTATTGCTGAAAACCCATCTTTCAATCATGCTAAAAAAGTACTGTATTCAATGTACATTAAAATGTACATTGAATACACTTTTTTAGCATGATGGAAACAGGGTTTTTCAGTGATTGTTATTAATGCAAGTCAAACGTTTAGTTACACAATATTCAAGCATTCTGATCATTATATGAGACCGGTATTAAATCACTTCATAGTTCTTTATTTGCATACATGTACAATGTACACGGTTAGCAGAATACACTAATACTTTTTTTTCCCATTAATTTATAGAACATCCAAAATCTTTTTTTTTTACTTGCACTTATGAAAACTTTATCCATTAATTTGCCTAGGTGTGCACTGTGCCACTGTTTCCCAGTGAAACAAGAAAATTTCTGATCATTGGTGCTTATTTTTAAAATGAAATGACACTACATGTATTTCATGTTAATAACGCCTTCATGCCATATATTTTTTCTTTAACTTCTACAAACAAGCAAGCATGGTAATCATACAAAATATTACAATTTGTACAAGTTTTTATTGCATATTAACAACATTAGATTAAAAAGGGGAGCAAACTCAATACTTATAATACACTCCCTTTTCCCCTTGCTTCTGATGATAAATGACTAAACATTTATGACATCATATAAATAAGGCTGTTTAAAATGAAGTTAGAAATTGGTACATGTATATTCAACAATTTTTTCAAATAAAAACTTTTGATCTTCCAAACATTTCTAAGACCAGACCAAAAATAATCAAGTTGATGTTTTGCACTTTTAAAGCACATTCAAATTCTTTTTTAACCTAGATGTTTTTATTGACCTCCAACTGTGTGTATAAAGTCAATAAACCAACACAAAACAATAGATAAGTTAAATACCAGTGTGAATTTATTTAATCATAAATTACAGCTAGAATCCTTTCTAGCCAGAACACTCAGAGATGAAGGAATAAACACATACAGTCGCACCTGTTTTAAGCGGCCACTTGTGGGACAATGACAAACTGGCCGCATAAGACAGGTGGACTCTTATTCCAGGTTTCAAATTAATGAAGAAAAAACACCGAGTATATTCATTTTGGCCCTATTGCACAGATTTATTAATAGCATCTGTAATGGCGGCGTACACGGAGATGGTGAAAGCACAGCTTGGATTGCTGAATAAACAGTTGATATTAATTTTAAATGACCGTTTTAATTTAATTTATCTATCAAGGGATTAAGAGCAAAACATTTTCTGCAAAATACGCCCAAACAATAATTTTCGATTAATTAAATGCGGTAAAAAATCAGAAAAAAGCGTTCCCGTACAAAAGCTATGCACTGAACTACGATAGCCAATGTTTAACCTCTTAAAAAAGTGTCAAATTTCCATTGTGGTGTATAATAAGCACCCCTTTAATTCTCTCAAAGAAATTTTCTAGAAAAAAGATGCGTATTATCGGCAAATTGCTATATGTTAATCTGTTAAGCGCAAGACTGGCCATTTAATAACTTTGTAATGAAATATATTAGTACCTGTATAAACAACACAAAACAGGTGTTATAATCAATTATCTCATTAAATCTCAGTAGACTTCAAATTAAACACTTAATTATTTGTCATTAACTCATTATCAACTGTCGAAGTTTGGCTTCTTTCGATACAGGGTCACAAGTCAGAGTCAGAAGTCATGTGACAAAACAGACAAAATGGCCGTTGAAAACAGGCATGTTGAAACCACGGACCTAAAAACACTGGCCGCTGGCCGCGTTAGACAGGTGGCCGCTTAAATCAGTTAAAATATAGTGAAAAACTAAACGGGCGGGATTGAAACTGGCCGCTCATGGCGAGTGGCCGCTGATTAAAGGTGGCCGTAACAGCAGGTGCGACTGTATATTTATTAACACATTCTAGGAGTCAATTTGAGACAGAGCAGTGGAGACTCTGGACTGTAGTGATAAGATGTCCTGGTCACTAACATCCCTCAGACTGAGGATCTCTGGCTTCTCCGCCCCAGGGGAGACAACTAGCTCCATCACGGCCAGTAGGTTGATGAGGGACTGTTGGCAGTCCTTGATGCCCTAAAGTACACACACAAAAATCAAAATTTACTGTACATGTATATTCATTTTTTTCGTATGTTACAAAATATGAAGATATGGGGTTAGTTTGCAACCTTTATAATTTGCGCAATTTATTTTTTGTGATCTAAAAAGTTGAAGCTCAAGTCCATTACCTTATTGAGTTTCTTCATAAGGAAACTGTCTGGCTTTAGGTGTCTCATCTCCTACAAAAATCACATTAAGAGGGCTATAGATGGTCATTGCCATTTTTACACTATATTTACCTCCTTAAAAAGAAGAGCTCTGTATAAATACTGTATATAGCAAAATATTCAAATTTCAAAGCAGAGTTAATGGATTTTTTCTTTATTAAATGATAGTTTATAATATGTTTTACGGTGCTACCGTTGAGGCGAGCGCAGCAAGAATTACATATCCCTTGCATCATTGTCAACTTATTATTATTTAGTTATCAACTAACATCAAAGAGGAGAGAGAGAGAGAGAGAGAGAGAGAGAGAGATTATTATATAATATTTCTTAGTTTAAAAAAAATCTTACAAAATACATAGACTTGCTTCCCTAAAACCGTTCTTTACTTTTGGAGAGAATTGATTAGTCTGCAAGATATAATTTTTGTTTAATTTGGTCAAAAGTGTTAGCGATGAATACAGTATTTATTTTTTTGTACCTTATTTTTTTCCTGGTTCGTAATTTTTTTTTTTTAAATTCGTTTATTTTTGCATTTTAATTACATACGTTATCTGTGCCCTGTCCCTGTTTATAGGTGTGTAATTTCCCATTTTCAAATTTAATGATTTGACTATATGCATTGCAATATCTGCATAATTTTTTAACTGTTTTTTTTCTTCTCTTTATTCTTTTTTATTAAGTTCAAAATGTCCTATTTTTTTATTTCCTCCCTACTCATACTTACTGTACATGCATGTAAAATTAGCTGAAAATTGGATCGATATGACAGTAAAGCATGGCTCTTGCTAGCATATATATAATCTCTCATCAAAAAAAAATTAAAAACAAATCATATGTCAATGAGGCAGGTATCGCAGTCTATACTGAAATAGCTAGTACAAGCATTACAGATGTTTGATCCACCTCCAAATTTATCGCGGGAAATATAGCGCGAGATCACTGTGACGTCATACGTTAAATTCCATAATCATTTGTTTACGTATCTCAACTCAATACGATGGAATGGAAGCATGTAAAAAATCTCTTGGGTCTCGCCGAAGCTTGTGCGGTACTCAAAACGTGTCTTCAAACCTCTCGACACTGTAAATTACGAGTTAAATGTCGGCCATTTTTGGCATAGCACCACGGGTGAAAACATTAGAGAGCATTATGGGACATAGACAAAAAAATTTTGTTTGATGAATCTGTAGGTTTAGCTCTTCTTTTTCCCGCGCACACTGGTTCTTAGAGCTCGCTACGCATGCGGCGCTTTGCGCCGCTCACTATTAACTAAAGACAACATATCTAAAAAAATTTAAGGAAAATCTGATGGTCAATCTGTTGACCACTCAACCTCCTTACAGTTGAACATCGCTCATAAATAGGCACTGTCACACAGGTATATAAACACCCTTCAATTTTGTTACACCCTATTGCACACCTGAGAGTTGTGGCCAATGTGTAGTATTCCTTTCGTAGTCTTAGATTTTGTGCATTTATTTCTTGTTTTATGATCATTTTCTGTTTGTATATAATGTTTAACCTGTATATTTGATGTTTGTATTCTCCTGGCTTGGAAAAAAAGCGTAAAAAATTGATAATTGCGACTGAATAACACAAAGATGTCAGATATACTCCACACAGGTGAAATCTCTACAGCGAAATACTTTGAAGTGTAAAGAGGTCTGTGGCTTAAATATGGGTTGTAGGGATAGTGGCAATGAAAGAGAAAAATGCAGGACAATGCCTTATACGAGTAGTGTTCAGCTTTAAATCTAGGTATACTTTGACATTGGCTGTGGCAATACACATCATTCATATCTTATTTCTTTCTGTTTGACATGTACTAGTCCGAAATATCTGACGTTTTCCTCGCTTTTTTAACGATTTTGATATTTTACTTGCCAGGTAAACGTCAGAACCGGCACCATTACGAAAACTTGAAATTCCAGTTGGAGGCGGCATTCTTGGCTCGATTTTAAATATTTATGAGTTGAATAAAATGTTTCACTTACAACTAATTAATAAAACGATGATTTTAGTGCTCACTAATATCGCTTTTATGGGTCCTTACATCCCATAAACAGGCTGGTGAACACATTCTATCGAACTGTTGAGATTTGTTTTGATTTCATGCATTTTTGAAATCTCGGGAGAAAATAGGTCAACAATGCTATTGTTTATCAGTGTGATTATCAAAATGTGCAGTAAAATTATATTTTAAGCTGTATTGAGTTTAAATATATATCTATTTAAAATCGAGCCAAGAATGCCGCTTCCAGTTGGAGGCGGTGAATTTCCAGTTTTCATAATGGCGCCCGTTCTGACGTTTCCCTGGCATGTAAAATATCAATATCGTTAAAAAAAGCCAGGAAAACGTCAGATATTTCGGACTAGACATTTACATGCTATATAACAAGGCACATGCTTTTTTTCATAAATAGGATACATTTCTGATCATCAGATTCTTACCATTGTTTCTGGAACTGAGAATCCAATCAGTTTGGTAAGAACCTGCGAGGTGAAATTGTCATATTTTTTTAATTATTATTATTAATTATTATCTACAAACAAATGAAAGGTTTTCCATCAAGATAACACAAAAAATAGATTGTTCTTACAATTTATCAATATATGTATATAAACCACTTGTCAATATTTTAGAACTGTGGCTGTTTTTCTCATAGAAGAGATATGAGATTTTAATATATATATATAGCAGTTTAATTTGAAAGACTGCCTATCTTTTAAAATACTTAGGAACTATAATCAAGAAAATTCAAGCATTCGCAAAAAAAGGTTTCTATGAAGTTGGCATGCTATCAGCAAAAAATTACTCACTAACCCCAACCATTTTAATATTCAAATGATTACAGATGTACATAGTATAGTTACAAGGAAAAATAATTTACTTGTGAAAATTCTGCATTTACTTTTAATGCATGATGTGACATGTTATTGTAGTTTCAAACTCACCTGATTGGAGAGATTGACGTCCATGACTTCTGAGCCGTCATTGATCTTACAGGACAGCTGCCACCTAATGCCTCCGATCCTTTGTAGCTTGTCGGTGAGAGTGGACACATAAGCCTGTCAATACAGAAAATGGAGTATAAAGTAGCGATTCTAAAGTCTAGACTTACATTGAAAATAACATTGACAAGAAACGGCTGTATGTACCCTATTGTTCATAGCTGAGAAGGACATTTCTTATTCAAATGCAAAGACTTCGCAAACCTTATGACCAATGCACCAGATTTCACACTTGGTGACCGTGAGGGTTATGTATTTGTTATAATTGCAAGTTTTCAAAATGCTTATTTTCATTAAATGTCTAATCTTATAAAGTCAGGGCTAGTGAAAGTAAAGTCAGGGCTAGTAAAATATTTTAGTACTAGCCCGACTCGTCTAGTACATTGAAAAATTAATGCTGAGCCCTGGTATTTCTTCTGCAATATTTGCTACCTTCATACAAGTATGATCCACCAAAGAAAGCATAACACTGCTCTTGTCATGGCTTGCAAGGCCAACTTGTTTAATGAAGATTGATAAGAGTCTGAAGACATTAATTTGACAACAATTGATCCATCAACAATATTTTATTTCAAACAAAATGGCAAAATTCATGTTAAATTTATGTTAATACCTGGCACATACAACTACTACATTATACATACTTTTATACGGAATCTGATTGGCTGACTGACGGGCATCTTTTTCTTCACAAAGGCCAGATAAGTAAAAGGCTCAGCCTCTGGTGAGAGTTCTACAATACACAATACCACCTGGTAAACACAAAAATTCACAGCAGACTCCCATAAAATTCCACATCATTTACCATGAAAATTAACAATTCCATACCCGTGATTTTTGTGCTCCCTCCTGATGAAGTGGCAGTGGATTTCAGTGGACTTGTAATAGCTATCACCACAGGTTCTCCACTCCCTTTACTCTCTAAGGGTTTCGTCTTCTCCAGCGGCTTTCTTTTCTGTGTCTGAAGCACAGAGTTTATGCGCTGTTCTTGAATTGTGCTGTTTATCAGTGTGGATTCGCTCGTCTCTTTCTTCACAAGCCCTTCTGAGCTCTTAGGACTAATAAACAGTTTTTTTTTCTGGACAGGCAACAGAGGGTTTTGAGTTTTGCTGACATCATTTCGTATGCATGTATTTTCCTTTGCTCTTCCAGAATTTGGAGCACCTCCCAACACAGACTGTGTTTCACCTCCGTCACCAACAGCGGAAATATCAAAATCATCCAAGTCATCTAAAAACTCCTCATCACTGAATTGTTTATCATTTGTGTCAATTTTTGGTAAAGATTTCTTTTCCAATCCAAGTTTCGTCTTTAGTTTACTTTGACAAGATGTGGCTGCAATTTGCCCAGCACCATTATTGTTCATGCCTGCTGTATTTTCTGAATGTTTTTGCTTAGCACTTTGAAAACCACTAGGAAGATCACCAGAACCTTCAGCCTTTTGATTTTCCTTTTCTAGAGAAGTTCTTTCTTTTCCTAAAAAGACAATACTCCAACACAAAAATGGAAAACTCAAAACACAAACAAATATATAATTTTATAACTTATTTATAATTTATACATGTATATATAAAAAAGGGCAAACATAATGCTTGCCCTCCCCCTGAATCTGGAGCTTGATATTATTATAAAACCAAAGTAAACTTTCATTAAAAAATAGATTACTCTACCAGATAGAGAGGAAGAATTCATGGACTGTGGGGCCACACCCAAACTGGACCTTGAATTAACAGCAGATTGCTGGACCGCAGAAGAAGCAATTTTCATTGGCAGCAGCCCAGAGGAACTAGGAACTGGTTTGGGTTGTCTGGAAGTCTGTGGGGTGGAGAAGTTAGCAGGGGGTGGAGGAGGGGGGACGGTGTCCATTTCAGAATCATCCATGTCTTCCATCCATCCTTCCAATCCAATGATGTCATCTTCCCACTGCAACGTGTACATTGACAGCAATTCTTGACATTCAAAACTTTCTTCATTGCATCAAACCCCTATTATTAAAATGGTCATACTTTTTGTTCTTAATTTTTGGAGATTCATCAATATAACATTATATCATAAAAAGTCTAAAACTTCTCCTCGAGACAAATTATGTCAAATCATGTTTAGTGTAACGTCTACTTAGCATTTTACAACAAGAGATGTTTGTGAAGCATTTATGCCCCCCTCCCTTGGAAACATCCATGAAAAAAATGAACAGAAACTGCAAATAATTGGTATTTTTCTATGTCCAAGGGGCATAACTCTGTCGAAAATTGCTCGATCAGACCCAAAATCAAACTTGACCTAGATATTATTATGATAAATCTGTACACCAAATTTCATTTCAGGAAATGCAACCTCTGCAAAGAAAATGAACAGAAACTGCAAATAATTGGAATTTTTCTACGTTTAAGGGGCATAACTCTGTCGAAAATTGCTGGATCGTACACAAAATCAAACTTGACCTAGATATTATTATGATATACACTGTATCTGTATACCACATTTCATTTCAATATGGGCAACCTCTGTGAAGTAAATGAAAGGAAACTGTTGGTCGACCGACCAACAGAGAGACAGACGGACAGCAGCAAAGCAATACGCCCTCCCTGCTTCGAAGGGGGGCATAATTATTAATAAATATCTGATGTGTTTACAATAATAGCAATATTTATTAATTATTTGATAAATCGTAAAATTAATACCACCTTCATAATTATGACACTTTACAATCAGCTGTAAAAGTATATATACCTCATCTTCTACTTTAATGGCCTCCAGTTTAGGAGCTGGTCTACTCGTGGGTTTTGGTATGGCTGTTACAACCAAGAAAAACACTCTATCACACATGAAAAATATACATAGAGCGAAACAGGCACAAGTGAGTTTGAATCATTATCACCAGAATTTGTTAAATCTAATCATTTTATATTACAATTCTTAGATAATAAAAGAAATGAAACTGATTTTGCTGTAGGCTTGAATTCATTGTATTTTTGTTTAAATGTGCACAAATGCATTAATATAACCCAGAATCTAGACATTCATAATATTAACATTAAGTACTGACCCAGTGGTCTGTTCTGTTGGGGCTGGGATAGCTCCTCTGTCTTTATTTTCTGAGACTGAAACTCTGTCTTCACTTTCTTATTCTTAGATGTCACAATGCCATCACTGGAGAACTCCTGGTGGTAGTCTTTTCCAGAAAACTGAAGACTTTGTTCCCTTAGAAAACATCATAAGAAGAATACAAACAGTGACACCACACTTCAAAATTACAACACATTTTGTCTAGATTTTGAGCAATACCAGTATATTTTACCAGAAATCATAGGACTAAATGTAAAGTTGAGATATTTTCAAATTTAAATAATTTTTCATTTTCTCCTTACCCCTCACAAATGTTATTACTACTTGTATTCAGGAGGGAAATTCATATGATTCAACTGACCAATTTAATAATTCAACTTTAGGCTATATGTACTTTGTCTAATCTCTTCAAATTTTGTTTACATTTGAACAATTCATTACAAAATGTCATGCCCAGGGTCAAAATTTGAACCTTACAAACTTTTGAAACATAATCCTGATAAATATGATATAAAGTAACATGATAAAAAAATGGTTGAATCACATCAGGCTGTCAAGTGCAGATCCTCAGATCAAACAAAATGCAATGTGTCAAGTTTGATCTGATGAATTGCACCTGGCAACAAGACGTGATCTTGATTTTGGATCAATCTCCTGTTACGATTATAGATTTATTACATACTCTTCCATAACAAGGTACTAAACAAAGCGTTAAGCGTACATTGCCTGTTTCAAGGAGCTGACAGGAGTGTTCGTCTCTACGAGGACATCCACTTCTCCACCCAGCACCGTCACATTCTCCGCCGTCAACATCAGAATCCCGCGGCGGCACAGAACACTGCCCTTGACCAGGACCTGTGGGAAACCAGAGCAAAATTGACACTGATTTTAAATCTAAATCTAAAAAGAGTATTACAAAGAGGAGCATTTCCATGTATTTTTGAATGTGTTCAGAATCATAACACCTCTTTTTTTGTTTTGTTCTACTGTTCGGTGTTCACAGTAACATTTAATTTTAGTTGTATATGTACATATACATAAAGTTATACTCAATAATTTCGAATAAATTTTGAGAAATAATGCACTGAAAACTTAGAAACTGAATAGGGTTTGACATTTAAACAACAATAAAGAAGAATGCAATTGAAAGTATAACTTTGTACACAAACACAGTAAGACACCAGGGCTCGAGCTGGGCTTCGCCAATTTCGCCAATGGCGAATTTTTTTCTAAAGTGGCGAAAAGAAATCCATATGTGGCGAAAATCAATTTTTGTGATTCCTTTTAATGTTTTAAAATGTGTTTCTGTTTCCCACCAGTGTGTTTATTCGGTCAGTCTCTGTTAATTCAATCACCACGTGCAACCGGATATCTCGCATCGCTTCAATGCACACAGCTCTAACCATAGATTAGCCCTAGTTTATTTATGGCTTCAGACCATCAATTGTTATGTAACACTTGGAAGGGTGCTTTCAATGCAGTGGTCAATTGTTAAACAATGTGTCTTACTGGAAGTCAAAAAATTACACATTAAAGGTGCGAGATCATAATCTGAGAATGGGGCCAATTAATTAAACTGTTGAACTTGCTAAACTTCTTTAGTTATAAACAAAATAAGATATATATCATAAGTTTAAAATTTTAAGCCAAAAATCTTAATTAATATTTATTCCCAAGTTTAGAACTTGTGAAATACTAAATGCAATGCAGCCGGTTGCCATAGAAATCATCAGAGTACTGCAAGTGACGACAGTTTTCTTATTTTTTTTATACGGTACATGTAATTCAGTTGACTTACAGCGACATATTTGCTCCCAAAAATATTTATTTATTCTCAAAGTCACACCAAAGTGGGATAAATATGGGCAGTTCTTCAAGGGATTTTATTTATTGTAATATGTACATTGATAAAAAAAATTTTTTTTATTGAAGCTGTGTGAATTTGTATGCAAGTTATTGACATAAAACCCAGCAGAATATTTTATTTTTTCAGCTGGCTTGTCAAAATGAGGGATTGTTAACTTGTAGCTTGTTAATTTTTAATTAGTTTAGAACAGAAGAAATAATGTCTTTTAGGCGTTCACTCCATCTTCTTATCTGGTATGTGTATGAATCCATTAAGGCAGTTTTGTATTTGTTTTTTTTTTTTTTATATATAAAGTGTTTCGGCTTTAATTTTATCTCAAACTTAGATCTGTTGAAATTTAGTATCTTAACTTTTCAAAAGCTTTGATACCATACAAGTTCAAAATATTAATAACTTAACCATATAGGCCTACATAACCATGTACATGCACATGTATATGTGATATGATAGCAATAAAACATGGGTTGTTCTTCGTGCTGCGCTAAAGTGGCGAAAAGGATTTTTGGTCCAGTGGGAGCCCTGTAAGACACTAACACACCTAGATATATACAAAGCAATGCTATATCCCCCTCGCAAGGGGATAACTAAAGCAGAGACTTCTCACACAAAGAGCTTGCCAATGGACATTTTATTCATGAATGATCTACCTGTCATCGATGTCTCACTGAACTATAAAAACTAAAACCAGATTTCATAATTTTTATATAACAAACCTTTCCTAAACAATTCTCTTATACATGTACCTTACAGCCTGGTTTCATCTGGCCGCTCAGACAGGAAATAGGTTTGTACTCCATTCCCTGCACTGTGATGTCCCCATCTGTCATGGTCAGCATCATCATCCGTGTCGGCTTGGGTTCCCACTAAAAGAGACAGTTTTAACTTCATATTTGATTGGACATCTACTCTATCAATTCAACAGGTACAATATGTAGTTCATAAATTATGTTTGAATTTTTCCTTTGCATAGTTTCAAACTTATAAATTGTTTTTTTGTGTGTGAAAAGGATAATATGGTTACTGTGATTTAAAAAGGCAATTCATTAACCATTTTAAAATTTTTCCTTTGAAAAGCCGTCCATTGATTACAAAAATTATTTTCCTTTTGCATGAAAAGGATAATCTGATAAGGTCAGGTAGGTTGTAACAAGAATAATGGATAAACTGTTTACAGGTGGTGCTGGCTCAGCAGTGACGTCCACATTTCTGCTCTCTGACCCCTGGACTTTCTGTAGTTGACCATAATATGGTTTTCCTACATCTACCATCGAGTCCACCTGTCAGGAAATTATGTAAAATCAATAAAAAATCTGAGGATAATATCATACAAATTCCTTAACTGTAGACATGGTAAAGTCAAACTGCCAAAATAGATCTGTTAGTTTCGTCTTGTTAACAATTATACATATTAAAAAATTAGAATTACAAAATGCCATATGGCAATGTAAGCCTATTTTAACCAGGGACGTATATACTAACAGGATAGGCAACTCTCGCAAGTCTCGCCGAAATTGTGCAGTATGTGATTTCGTATGTCAATTTCACCTTCATACATGTATATCTATGATGTTACCAGATATATCGATATAAAACCTTTAAAAAACTATCTTAAAATTATTCTAGAATTGTTATTTGTACTTTATAACCCTGATCTCATCATAATTATGACGAATTCCAGGACCCGTTTTTGCACCATTTCCGAGATTGCATAAAAAACGATGTTTATTTTCTTTATATCTGAATTATTTTACAGCATATGATTAAAAATTTATGAAAAACCTTTAAACAAGAGAAAATATATAATCTAATAAAAACCGACAACGGACATATTTTACTGGTTTTGAACAGAGTTTTAAAAACTTGTCAAGGCTTGCTTGATAGTTTGGGAACATGGCGAATGTAGAAGTTGCCTATCCCATTAGTATATATGTCCCTGTTTCTAACTCTCCATAATGATTGGGAATTTATATATATGTATATCTGCCTATAAATATCCCCCCTCCATAAAAAAAAAAATCATAAAAACCTAAATAAATACCCCATACCTTTATATATATCGGTAATCATCGTACCAGTATGATCATACCTGTAAAGCAAATACCCCAATGAGCTGAAATTTCTGGGCAGATGCAATTTGATCTGGCAGACATTTTGAACCAATTTCTCTCAAGTCTGCAAGAAGCCACTGCTCAAATACTAGTCCATTCAGTTGTGCTTGAGAAAGCCTTACCCCCTAAAATGAGAAATGTCATCAGGAATCTGTTAATCGGCAATAATTAGTCTCTTAAAAATTGTCTTGCTACATACCTTTAAAAAAATTCAAGAGCTACACAACAGCCAATTCATTAAGCTATTCCAAACCAAATTTCTTTATAGTCTGTCCCAAGATATCCTGAATTCAGATTTTGCTTAATTGCTTGATATTTATAAATACCTCAGGGTTCAAACGATGTTCATTCAAAAGTATGAAAAATTTCCAAGATTTCTCAGTCGAAATGCCCCTGTTAGCTTATCAGGTTTCAATTCAATGCTAAAAAATGTGATATCTACGGGGATTTTGTATTGGAGCAAGCCCGGATGATAACGTTGAAAAATTGCGCGATGTATTCCGAGTGTATTCCGAATGGAGAAAAGATGTAAACATTCCCCATTATAAATCTCCGTAAGGAATCTGTTTTTGTTCCTGTGAATTTTTCCGAGTGAAAGATGATAATGTGTCAATGAAATTATCTTGGAAATTATCCCTTTCAACTATTTTAATTCAACTTCTTTCACAGGTATATGTATTTTTATTAAAAATCGTCCAAATGTGCTGCATAAATATCTTGGGACAGACTATAGTAGAAAGAGTTGTCTTTCCAAAACATGACATTTTAATTGCAAAAGGTGCAACATATATTGATTGTATTCATAACAATGTCAAATCTCTATGTCGCATGGACAAAACGCATAGTATTTTTCTGAACAGGGTAGCCTATCGTAAAACTGTTTTAACATCTAAAGGCCACTAGGCCCCTATAAACATTATGTAAGGTTCACAACTTTTTGAGCATGCCAGCTGACAATCTTTATAAAAAGTCGACCTGGTTTTCCTCTGTGATCCACTCAACACAAGCTTCAAGCCAGTCTCCGGGTACAAGGATATGTCTGGATTTTAGCCAGGAATTAGTTGCAGGCACCGAAGTAAGAGTCATGATATTATAATCTCACTGGAAGCAGACTGCTTGGTAAGTTGGCTGCTTTAACTTCTTATGCATATCGCCATGTTGTTGTTGTTTTGGCGGGAAATTTTGTAAACTAAGTAGTAAAATCCGAACCAAGTTAAAATGAGTTCCGGATTTTCACCCCCCCCCCCCCCCCAACCCTTCATTCATTTCAACATTTTTATCTGAATGTCCAATGATTTAAAAATGATTCAAGCATGATGGTTGCAGATGTAGAAAAAGGTGTCCTTTGCACTTTTAAATTATTGCCACATAGTGAATTATAACAGTGAATAAAGTTTGATGCAGGTTTCTTAATCCTTAAAAAACAGAACGTATAATATATATATATATATATATATATATATATATATATATATATATATATATATATTCAGTAGAATATTCTCACTATATAACTCTATATAGACGAATAGTCAATAATTGTAATATTGTTAGTTCGTTCAAAAAATATTGACCGGTCAATATTTTTTTAATGTACGTTGACCGGCTAGGAATAATATCTAGAGAATATTCCCTCTATTTCAATTATTCGCCTCTGATTTGTTGATTCGTAAACGGTGACGTAAATAAACCTTCGCGACTCCAAAACAAGGTGACATCATAATAGGCAATCAGTCAAGGCAAGTAAACAACGGACGCGCAATGCGATGGTTTGCTATCATAACGGGTATATGGATTTGCAAATTATTGTGAAGTAAAATCAGGTAAAACATCTTTAGCCTAGTTCCTACAAACAGTGGAATCACCAGTGACCTAATGATGCCAACGATATTTTGGAAATGAACTTTGCGCAATACTGAATTCGTGAACACTATGTTGAGCCGAGAAAAATAAGGCGATCTGTTTTCAAATCCTTTCTTGATTTTTGGTTTGTTTCTTCATATAACAAAACAAATGTTGACTGTGTTTTCGGGCAACAATGATTATAATAGCCCCCTTGGGACGAATATATTGCCCTCCGCTTCGCGTCGGGCAATATTTCGTCCCTCGGGGGCTAATATAATCAATGTTGCCATCAACCCCAGTCAATATATATATATATATATAATTATATATATATATATATATATACACACACACACACACACACACACACACACACACACACACACACACACTGTTCTAACAGTTATGATTCATTTACAAAATATATAGATATCGGTCAGTAAAAAACATGGTACCGACAAGCACCTAGTGTTAAAAATATTTCTCTTTAGAATAAGGTTATTAATATTATTATAGTAGATGGAAGAATTTTAGTTTAAAGAGAATTTTTTTTAATGTTGGGTGCCGGTGATAAATGTATGCATGGCTACATGTTGTAGAGAAAGGTACTTATTTGTCCCTGATGATTACTGTACTGCTTGTTTCACTGCATGCAACTTATATACACCGTCTCAGCGACCGAGGTCAGTACTTAGCAAAAAATATACGCATTTAAAACAAATTAAATTAAAATAAGCACATTATTCCTCTATACCTGGTTAGCATAAAGTAATCAATAAAATTAGCACACCAGGAAGCCATAGGGCTCTTTGTTTTAGAATAATCACTTTAAATTTTTGAAAATAAGTACGTTAGTAATAAAGTACTGGGACCAATTGTATCAAAAGTTCATTAAATTTGACATGTTATTAAGCATAATGAATCATTAAATTTTAAATAAATCATTAGTTACATGAGCACATTAAAGTGTGTTGTACAAAACCAGTTAAAATAGCATTAAAATATTAATAAATCATTATTAATAAAGTGTTCTTATTCTTTTAATATTACCCATAATGCTATGCTCATCAACTTTCGGGGTGTCTGCTTTGTTTCTATATTTTGCCAGGATGACAGAAGCCGACATTAGATATGTAGAAAGAAGCGTCATGAAAAGCACTTATAAATACAAGTCCCATTGAATTTTGAATGTTTATACACTACATTATGGGCATTTAGCAGGAAAGATTAGCAGTTAAAATTCCTATACATATCAGTAAATGTAATTAAGCTACATATAGCAATCCATTGAATAAAGGACACTACGAAAATTTGTATATATACAGTTTATTTTTACAGTTATAATAATATGATTTTTTTTCCAATTGTGTTTGTGAGGAAATATGATGATATTAAAGAGAGACAACACAATACACATGAACAGCTATACACACACACGTTAGAAATATCACATTCGAGTTGGTATGACTGCAAGTCAATCCTGACAAAGTCTATCATTAGGGCATTATAATATTTACATGTATGTCATTTTGTTTCCGTTAATCTTTCTATCCTATCTCAAAAGCGATTCTAACAAAATGTTTTTATACAACCTGATGTACGGAGAATATGGAGCACTGTTGCTTGAAACTTACATATTTTATAGTTGAATAAAAATAAATCCATTTAATTTGTATCTCAAAATTAATAAATCCATTTAATTTGTATCTCAAAATTAAAATCAAATGAACATGCCAATACCATGTACACTATTCACAAACATCTACATGCAACAAAAAAAAAAAAATAAATAAATAAATTTTTTTTTTAGTAACCCTTAAGTAAAGAGGATTTTGTTTTTTGGAATGTCAGACAGCATTTTTGTTTCCATAATTTAGTTCTTATATCAAATACATGAATGCATGTAATATTACATGTACATGTATATACTATAGTGTCAACAAACATAAAATGAATTGTGTGTGTCAAGTACAAACTTTTTGGTTTTAAAAATACACGCACATGTCACTTGTCACGACATGTCACTACAAAATGTTCATCATAATCATTATTAATTAATGGGGCATTTTTAACAATGCACAATGTGCATGTAGGTACAGGCTCTCGTGATACATATATCATGTACATGTATCAATACTCACAAAAAAATCTGTATACCAGTAATTCTATTAAAGGGACAATTTCTTTAAAAAAAAAAAAATGAATTCAAATTCAAACATGGTTGCCTTAATTTTCTTTTAATTTTATTCGCTTAAAAATTATTATTTCTGATAATATTTGCTTTACATTATCTCAAAGATTAAAGACAGGACTTCTGTGTGTTGACTAAATGCATCACATAGAAGCATACTACTTTAAAAGTAGAACAACCCTTATTGCACCAAACAAAGTTGTACAGTGATAAAAAAAAATCTTGTGACATTAGTAATCTTCAACTCATGTATTTTTCTATATACGTGTCTGATAGAAAAGCAAGTTTGGTTGTGTATAAGCTGTTACATACATGTACATTAAAACTAATTCAACAAACTTTTGCTGTATTGCTTCAAACAAAATGATACATTCATATTCTACACAAATTCTCAAATTTGTTCACACTTCAACAGGCCATAAATAATTATAAACTCTACTCAACAAATATGTGGACTTAACTGACCAGTCGTAAATAAAATCAAGTCCTAAATCATTGATGTGAATCTCCCTACTTTCATGATGACTATGATATACACGTACATGTACTTGTATATACAAATATTCACATGGAGTCAAAATTTCAACAAGTATGGAGAAAGAATTTCTTTACAGTTTAACATTGCAGGCCTGTAGCCCCTATTGTCTATCAGGAAAAAAGAATTTTCAAATCTAAACCCTGCAGAAAAACAATATAAAATGCCTGTCACATAAAATACTCTGTCCTTGCTATCAGACGATGGTGGGGGAGATAGAGTTAAGTGTCCACTCATGTGGTACGAATTTTCCCTGGCACATAATTCTTGTCAATATTTGTTTCTTGTAGGAACATATGGAGACACTTCTCATTCTGTGCAAGAGGGTGTCCTGCCACTCTGAAAAAAAAATTTATAAAAAATATACATCTTTATTTTGACATACTGTATACAGGAAAATAACTGCCCCCATTTTATTTTCGCCCCTTTCGCCCTCGTTGTCAGCTGGCAAATTTAAGACTGGGCGAATTCCTTTGTCTCAAATTATCTCTCTGTAAACACAACTTTGTCTGGGTGAATTCAAGACGGTGCGAAACCGTTTTCAAGTAAAGAAGAGCGAAAATTTCATGGAGCGAAAATAACTCTGTATACAGTAAACAATAAGGTTAGCATTCGAAATAATGGCCAGGAATTACTTTTATAATTCACTGCCCTCTTGGGCTTTCAAACTAAAATTTTGAGGTCAATTGATAATTGCATAATCTCTAGATCAATATATACATTTGAAAAAAATAAATAATTATATAACTGGCCCAATGGGCAAAAATGCTCTTCACAAAGTGTCTGCTTAAATTCCAAACATACCAGTTGCAGATCAAAGTAAGTGTTATTTACTAGTACACTAAGTAACTTTAAAGGTAACTTAGAGGTTGAAGTTAAGTTTAAAGACACGCAGATGAAAAAAAATATAACAACTATCTTTGATCACATGGTCGTAAAAAAATATTTAGTTTAAATAACATGTTTAATGTACTGGTAAAAGAATGCATAGATTTAAATTTAAATATTCTCACTCATCTACTGAATGAAAATTATTTCCCCTCTCATTTAAAGAGCATATTGTTATAATAGTGAATTACAAGGAAGTTAAACAATCACACTACCGATACATGTACTAATTTGACTCACAGCCATACTATAAAGTATTTAAGTACCTATGCCTCATGATAATGCTAATTTTGACAATCCAAAGTCTTCTTTAAAGTAAAAATTACATATTTTTTCTTTCCAATTCTATATATCCACTCTTTCGTGCAATTACCTATTTGTTTTAAAGTAAATGTTTATATTATATAAATTAAATTTTTTTTTCCCCCCCCCCCCCCCAAAATATGCCTAGAACTTTATCAAACCAATGATAATTAAGTGAGTATTAACATTGATAATAACATTTAATGAATTATAATTTGATATCACCAACTGTGTAACATAAATTTGTCCCCCTAAAGATAAACTGCATAGACTTAGTATTAGAACATATGTCACAAAGTTCTATGACAAATGATAAGAATTTCGAAAAGAAATAGTATATGCTATGACTCAACACCCCATGTTACGTAGCAATGATGTACCTGTTGATAAATTGCTCTAGTCCTTTTCTTCGATCTTCAATGAAATCATCATCAAATATCCCTTCATCGCTTCTAAATGGTAGCTGTCTTTTCCAAGCTTTCCCAGGTAATGGAGGGACTACAATCTATTTTTTCAGAAACAAGATATTCATTTCAAAATAATTAAATAAATTTTGTTTAAGGGAATGAATTTGGACTTAAATTAATGTAAGTCGGCAAAAAATAATGTCTCTTCAATGAATTTCGTTTGTAGGTGAACAGGAACCATTAAAATTTGAGTAAAGTTTAGCCAAGAAAAACATTCTAGGTTAAATTCAATGGCAGGATATTACAATAAATAAAAACATAATGATATTATGGCTCTGCTTCACCATGATATTTGAACTGACACGATCACCAAATCTTGAAACCGTCCTTTATAATTCATATCTGGAAACTTGGCCCAAACTAAGGTTGCTTTGCAGTTAATATCTGGACAGTGGTGTGTGCCAAATATCAAGCAGAGCAGAATCTCAGCATTTAATATAATTTGTGATGTCATTTGTTTCAATGCTGTTTTTTCACTCATCAACTCAACAAGTAATGGGGGGGAAAAATTGTGCTTCTCAAAGATACTGTAAACCATTTATTCCTGCACAAACATTTTTCACAAGGTTAGCTAAAACCTTGTTACTGCAAATAAAAAATATTACTGGCCATTAACCAGTCTACTGAAGAAAATTGACACAAACCACTTAATCACAAATAAATTGCGAAAAAAAAGACGTCATAAATAAAAGTTGGTTTACAGTAATTTGTTTATCAAGTTTGCCTCTGCTTTACCTTACTATCTCTTTCTAGTTCGTTTCGCAGCCATTCAAAATCACTGTACCTCCTCCTCACTGTTGACTCTTTCACTTTGAATACTGGTAAATTTGTCTGAAGGCAACAGAAAATAGCTTGAAACTCTATACAACAAAAGGATGGACTGTACATACATTACATTAAAACAAAGAAAGAGGAAATTCAAGTTAATTGGATAACCAGATGAATTGTTCCTCATTTCTAATAACGCGGACGATCTGTATGTCCATTGTCAATAATCTTCAACCGAGTTGTATCAAAGTGAGGATCACAGTTTGATCTATGATTACTGAAAACTTCCGGATAAGGCTTAAAATAAAACTGATGTACAGTACCTTCATTTTGACAGCATAATCTGTGTATCTCCCTTTCGATTTTGGCAGTCCATGAGTTTGGGGGTCTGTGATGTCTATTTCAAGAAAGTTTGCGGGAGGAGAGTACGCGTCCTCTAACGTTTGTTTCTTTGGCGGAATCCTGGACGTCGCTGGCTGGTTGTTCGTACTCATTTTCTCTTGACTTCAATGCAACTCCTACAACGCATGAACTGATGACGCCAACACCAAAAAGTACATGCTCGAGCCCGATGCTAATTAAATTGATGATAAATTCTTCTTTACGTGTTTGTTCTAAAGCAATTCCAAAATCTCATTTCATTTACTGTGCTAGATTACAAATTACTGACCGAAAATGGAAAGCAATTGTAATAAAAAACATATTTTAATCCGGGATTTTACCGTGTTCCTGAAACGATTTTAACTTTTACCCACTCCCTAGTTTTGTGACGTTTTACACAGTACACACGAGAACTCGTTAGGTAAAAAACTTACACGTTATGAAAACTATAAAATCTGTATTTTTTGCTCAAAGAGGGGTCTATGGTGCCTCCATTGTTAATGGATTTGTGAAACAATATTCAACAGGTAATTTTTCATTCATGTCCTCATTGTTTAAGAACGAATTTCACAAAATTTATCATGAAATTACTGTGACCTATATAAGGTATTGATGTTCCAAGGGCAAACATAAATAGTATTGAATGGGTGCGATGAGTAATTATTAAAACAAAATAATGATTACTTTGTTAAATTGTGTCCATTTTTAATTATACATGTATTTGTAATCTGCCTCATTTCTTAGATTTTGTTAAATTTAATTGAATATTTGCACATTATACATGTTATAAAAATTATATTTTAAAGATGCTTCAACATTTGCTCAAGAAAATGTTAGCCAGAACTACACTCCCAGCGCCTCTTCACCCGTCAGCACAGAGGTGGAATCCGACAGTCCAATCACTGCATATAAAAAGCGCATTGCCTTAGGACAGCTACAGCCAGATGATTACCAAATGACTGTTGTAGAGCGGCTCCAAAGTCTCTATAATAAAATAGACAGCTATGAACCTCCATCAGGAACTGTTAACTGGATAACCAAGGTGGTTTTGATAGATTAAATATTACGTTAAAATTTTTTTTTTACTACCATGTTGCTAAGGTTAGTAATATGTTAGCTGCAACATGCGCAATAAATGTAGCCTTTTAATTATCCTTTTTTAACATGTTTAAGGAATCAAGAATCATAACAGTTGCATTTCAATTACTGTATGATTCATGTTTGCATAACTTTTTTTATCCATTTTAAATGCTACTTGAATGCATCTCAATATTTGCATGAATATTTGACTATGCTTATGCAGTATATTGACATTTTCCCCCAGCTATTCTGAAAATTAAAAAAAATACCATTCCATATTTTATATTATTTATTATAGTACATGTACTGTTTATGTAAATTATGAACAATTGTTAAACCTGTCATACTTTTGTAGACATTTGGATTTGGAGCAAAGAATGTTGAAGACAAACCAAAGGGTCTATATCTCCATGGACATGTTGGTATGTATGGTTACAATGCAATCAATCCCAAAATAATCTCACAATTCCAAAATTATCCTCCACCCACACAACACACAAGATTTTAACTCAAGACTGCAGGTACGGTGTGGTTATTGAAATAACATTAAAATATTGAATTAATTCCTTTTTTTGAAATCAGAAATTTATTTATGAGAATTTACATCATGCTTCCATTCATTAGATGATGTATTAAATTATAATACATGAAGCCAGACACACTCATAATTTAAAAGCAAAAATATATTCCATTAGAAAATTAGCTTTGTTGCACAAGATATCTATAGTCATTGCAAACCAGTTTATATTATCACTTGTAAATTGGAAAATCAAGTTGTTAATAAAAGTTGGTTCACTGCTTTACAGTACATGTATATATACATGTAGTGTACTCAAACACAATCTAGTGGCTACATGTAGGACAAATTTTAACTGCAGCATTAATATATTAAACATTAAAAAAAAATCTAAAACCTTTAGTGCTTACCTTAAACCTTAATGCTGTATACATTGTTTCAGGTACTGGGAAGACCATGCTAATGGACATGTTTTATCAACATTGTAAAGTGAGAAGAAAACAGAGGGTCCATTTCCACAAATTCATGTTGGATGTACATAAAAGTAGGTACTGTAATGATACTGTGCCGGGGCAGCATTATTGGTTGGAATGGAGTAGTTTGTACTTTCCCATTTTGTTTTGTCTAGATTAAAGTATACGAAAATATATGGTGCAAAAGTGTTTGGATACCTTATGTTAATTTTGGGGTGAGAGAAGTCAACATAAAACTAAGGCAGTAAAGTTATGCACCTTTTCATTCTTTGCTGCATGTTGGTGTATGCATGTACATACATTACACTCACAAAAAAATTAACATGCGCTTATATCCCTTATTATATAATTATATTATTATATTATTTATACAAATCATATGAAGACATTATAATTTGGGTATCTTTTCACTAGTTACTAAGTGTAATATATACAGTCATGTCTATGCAGCAAAGTAAAAAAAGAACAATGGATTATGTACCTGATTATTTCCAGGAGTGCACATTTTGAAGCAGTCTGTGCCCAGACAGTACAATGTCAGGAAAACACAGTCTTTTGACCCAATTCCACCTGTCGCAAAGGAGATCAGTAACGAGGCCTGGCTCTTGTGTTTTGATGAATTTCAGGTACCTGCATTTTCGGTATCGTTTAGAGCTCATCTACATGTACTTGAGTATGTAAGAGTTTTAAGCATGTCGAGCAGATTTTGGAATGAAAGAGTCATAATGAATTTTGCTTTTAACTGTCATCATATTCTCCAGAAATTGAATTTTGAATATTTCATATAGTCTTCTAATATATGAATCTTTTGTATCCTTTTGAAACATAGAAAAGCAATTAAGATAGGCAAATGTGTATTTTTTTTTTTTTATTCGCCAAAAGGTGTTTTCTTCATTCCAAAGTTTAGTTTGTTGTGGGGGGGGGGGGGGGGGGGGGGAATTTAAAGAACTCAAATAAAAATTTATTGCAAAAATAAATTTCAAGGACACAATTCCATTGTTTTAGGTGACAGATATTGCAGATGCTGTAATACTAAAGAAGCTCTTTACAGAATTGTTCAACTGTGGAGTGGTAGTGGTAGCCACTTCAAATCGACCACCTGATGGTAAGTAGTAATTTGTTAAACATTAGTTTTAATTTTGAAAGCTTCCTATTTTTTAATCAACAGCACAATGTAAAATACAGAATAATGAACTGTATGTTAGGGATGGGCATCGCCAAAAATTTTGTATCACAATATCACAATATTTTCGCCATTTTTTTTTTTTCAATATATTATCACAACAATATTTTTGATATATTTGGACACAACATTTGTTTGATTTATAAGCAATTATTCCTTTACTTTTTCATTAATCTTGTAAATAAATATAAAATCAACCATTTCATGATGTATTTGTGTTTATATTTGATTATTATCAAATATTATCAATGTCTTTAGAAGTAACCATTTAAACTCCCGGTAATTATAATTTTAACATTTGTTTGATAAAATGGTTATTTCCAGAATTTTTAAACATGGGAAAAATACCGGTATTTTGGTTTTCATATTGTGATACGTATCGCGTGACAGAAAATCGCAATATTCCAGTTTACCAATAAAATCGCACATTACTACTATATATACAAAATTTCAAAAATCTTGATAAAGGGGAATAACTCTTCCAAAATCTTGATAGAAAGTTATTGATTCCATAAATTCAAAGGCATTCTTCCTATAGTGTTCTGATTATGGCTTTTTATTGACAGATTTGTACAAAAATGGACTGCAGCGAGGCAATTTTGTGCCTTTCATTGGGGAATTAAAAGTAAGTTCTTTCAGAAAATAAAAAGTCAAATTCAACCTTCAATAAAAGATCTTTCAAAGTATATCTAAATAAGAATATTAATTGTGTTGATTAAGAATTTAAACAAATTATATTAGTTTATCTGTTACAGTGTAGTAGGAAAATTAAAAAAATGTAATATTTATGAATATCAATCAAATTCAAGAATATTCATCAGATGCCAAATTTATAATGAGCAGTTTGTTTAAAATTGAGATTTCTTCGAAATAACTATTTTTTATAATGTACATGGATATGTTATGTTATCATTCTGATGGAAGACCTGGTGGCTGACAAGAGTGAATCTAGTTATTTCTCTATTTATCTTCTTTTTTTTTTGATATAGAAAAATTGTGACGTTGTGAGTCTTAACACGGGCGTGGATTACAGAATGAA
This sequence comes from Magallana hongkongensis, assembly GCA_016163765.1. Taxonomy (NCBI): domain Eukaryota; kingdom Metazoa; phylum Mollusca; class Bivalvia; order Ostreida; family Ostreidae; genus Magallana; species Magallana hongkongensis. The sequence continues at coordinate 39,242,988 of WFKH01011925.1, forward strand.
CACTCTGCCAGCTGAGGGGAAAATCTACTTCTTGTAAGTCACAAATATTTCACAAACTGTTAAAATCAAGTGAAGACTGTTCAAACATGCTTTTATGAGTAAATGCATACAGTTACTTTTGAATATACTTTGGAATACTTAACATCATTTTAATTTAATCTTGTTTTTTAGCTCTACCGTGTATTAAACATGTCATTTTTTACTGATCAGGACAGGGGAGGGAAAGGCTGAGGAGAAGATGGATGAGGTTTTCCAAGCCCTTATTGCAGAGCAGGAAGAGCAAGGTAAGATACCCCTGGTGATAGGACTGGTGTCCTCATCTCAGATAATGTCAGGGGAGGTGACCTTATCACAGATAATGTCAGGGGAGGTGACCTTATCACAGATAATGTCAGGGGAGGTGTCCTCATCATAGATAATGCCAGGGAAGGTGTCCTCATCATAGATAATGCCACAGGGAAGGTGCCCTCATCAAAGATAATGTCAGGGGAGGTGTCCTCATCATAGTTAATTTCAGGGGAGGTGTCCACTTCATAGATAATGTCAGGGGAGGTGTCCTCATCATAGATAATGCCACAGGGAAGGTGTTTTCATTAAAGGTAATGTCAGGGGAGGTGTCCTCATCATCACAGATAATGTCAGGGGAGGTGTCCTCAAAATATTACTTATTAGGTTTGTTACTGACTGTTTACAGAAATTTGTGGGGTCGGTAAAGTCCATAGAAGGCGAGGCAGAGCCGAGTCTTCTATGGACTTTACCGACCCCACAAATTTCTGTAAACAGTCAGTAACAAACCTAATAAGTGTTTTGTTTTGTTGAGGACCTAAAGTTTGATATGTAAACAAACAAAAGATAATATATAACAATTAAATTCATAGCTTAATTCTCTAATTTTTTACCTTCCTCGTCAGTCGTCTGTGCAAACCTGGATGCCATTGTAGGATTGTAATATTACGTCATGGGCAAAGGGGGGTCACTCTAAATATTTTGGGGCTTAAAAATTAAAGGTATGGTTGAACGTTTGTGTAAAAAATCAGCTCAAATAACGTTACGCCTGCCATGTTGCCGTATAAATTTTGACGCTCGCCGTGTAAAGAAATTTATAAGGCAATCACGTGACACGATTCATCCAATGAAGTTGAGACATTCTAGTCCGAGGCAAAACAAAAGAAAATCTTTTCACTGTAGAGTGATGCTCCTGATACGTTTGAGTGACTTTTGATTCATCGTTAGATTTTAATCAATAAATACACTCTTCAAATCCATTTAATTTTTTTCTTTCAGTAATTGGGTCTCGAGTTCTGGATGTACTAGGGAGAAAGGTTCTTTTACCAGAGACATGTGGTGCTATACTGAAGACAAACTTTGATTTTATGTGTAAGCAGGTGTGTAAAATTCAATTTACTCTCAATAATCACAATGCTTTTAAGTGCTCCAACCTTAATTACTTTTAAAGTTCTAGATGTGGAAATATGGATAATGCAGAGGGACTAAAGAAGACAATTTTTCCATAAATTTTCATGATTACACAAAATGTGTCAACATACATACACATGTACCATCTCTTTGACTATTTGAAATATCGTAAAAATAAAATTTTCCCACATTATCTTCAACAAGAACCCAGGTTTACAGTAATATACACACTTCTTCAGTCTGGTTACTGTATATGTAACAATTTCTATTTGACATTTAATTTTACCTGTTTTTCTGTTAATGCTGATGTTAAGGCGTTATTTCTTTTATTATCATGAATCTTTTAAGGCACGTGGAGCCATTGATTATTTGGAAATCAGCAAGGAGTTTCACACGGTTATTCTAGAAAACATCCCCAAAATGACTCTGTTCAACAAGACGGAGGCTCGGCGGTTCATCACACTAGTAGATACTTTCTATGATAACAAGGTTTGTGTTAATTTTTTTTTCTTAAATTTCTTTAGTATCCAGAATTTAGAGGGACTGTTTCTTGTAAAATATAATTGTAAGAACAATGGAAATTTCTGTAATTACATGTAACAGCAAAGGCAATATCATTATGAGTCTAATTTATATCCCCACATCAAATTATGAAGAGCACAGCACCCTGAAAAATCTTATCTACATGTAATACAAATATCCAGTTAAATGTTCCTGTATTTTATATGCTTAACTCCTCTATGATATTATCATCAGTGGATGGTTTTTTTACAGGTCCGGTTGGTGTGCTCAGCTGCAGCTAAACCTAAGGACTTATTTGGTGCTGGAAACATCAGTCAGAAGAACCACGATGACAACAGGAATCTGATGGATGACTTAGGGATTCAAGAGGTGAGGGAGAAGGGGTGTATCAAACATTATAATAAATGTTGCAACACTGGGCCAAAAAAGAATGTTTTAGTTACAGTAACTCAGACAATACCACATTATATCAAAAGCTGACTCATTAATAAATTAAAGGGGAACAACTCAAGTTTCCTATTTCAGGTCAAAAAATGAAAATTGGCGCACTCCCAGTTTTGTATATATGTATTGCAACAAATATGAAAATAAAATTCCTGACTGTAGCATTATATTTTGTAATGGTTGGATGGAGTAACTAAGATAGTTTTTTATGACCTAAGTCTGAGGTCTGTAATTTTGTTATTCAAATTACATGATACATTCTCCATTGTAGTTTGATATGCTATCAGAGTTCTTCCCCTTTGTTTTTTGAGCATTTGTGATAATTTGTGATAAGTTGCTAAACATGCAAACACATTATGTATGTATTGCAGAAGTCAGACCTTGCCCAGTCCAGTGTATTTTACACATTTTGTTTGCCTACATGTATCTATGTTATTCCCCTTTGTATTTTGTGACGTTGTGATAATTATCACATAACATCTTCATCCTTTTCACAGAAGTCGGACCTTGCCCAGTCTAGTATATTTACTGGAGAAGAGGAGCTGTTTGCGTTTGAGAGGACCGTGTCCAGGCTGACAGAGATGCAGACCGAAGAATACTGGAACCTCCGGAGTTCAGCAGGAAACTCCGACAGCTGATGATGCATCAACTTAGGAAACTTTATATTTATTCAACAGAGTAACCCAATTAAAAGTCTGTGATTATTTTGTACATATTCATGTACAAGAGGCTGTTTTTAATTTAGTACCCATTTATAAAGTGCAACTAGATATTGGTGAACTATGCAATATGCATTGACTGATGCTAGAATACCTGTATCAAGTCCATATCAGTGAAATACGAGCTGGTATTTGACAAGATCAGTATAAAAAATTGTGAACTTTTACTCATATACTAGTAAACTGTACATGAGTATAATTGTATTCAAAGGTAGTGATCCTCCCGATTTGTTAGTCTGCACATTTACATTCATATGAAAACCAAGTCTCTTTTTGGTCAAAAGAAAACCAATGATATTTGATTGATGTGATCATTAAAGTCCTGTGTTAGGTGGCAGAAATAACAGTGAACTTCTACAATGAAGTAATTGCATTGAAAATTTTTTTTCAAAACTGTTCCCTTGGATGCATATAAGTTGGCATGGTACATGTATACTTTGAGATTTCAATGTTCAATCTTCAATATGTACTGGGGGAAAGGGAGATCAGTGTTAGTGAATGGGACAATTTGCAAGCAATTATTTTATTTAATATTTACAAAATTTTGATTTTATTTTGGTGTTAATTGTTTCATAGATGAACTTTTAAGACAAAGGCTATACAGGGGAGTTTTCTTAATCAGGGCAATATCATATTAAACCAAATTGTCCAGAATAATAAAGCATCCTGACTCACCAATATCACAATATTTTACCTCATGAATTTAAAAAAACTGTTTTCATGAAAATTCATCAGAAAGATGAAGAGTCTTAATTGTTGACACACAGATCAGTGCTTATCCTTTGGATACCACAAGGTAGATCTTATCAGGAAATCATTGAATGTATATACATTGATAGACACAGCTGCAGATCAATTGCTCTCTGATAAAATTCAAGTTAATGGTTGATGTCAACCAGAATTTTTCTTGCAGAGCTAAAGATCTGCAACTAATATAAATTCAGCAAATACATGTACATTTCAATGTTATTGTTAAATATTTTTTTTTCTATTCAGGGAACTTTTTTAGAAGACCACATGTAGCATTTTTTTTTATGATAAACAGAATTTTTGGGGGGTAATTCCTTTTGTCTCTTTCTAAAGACTTGAATTTGAGTTTTGTTTAAGACAAAGAGAGGTTTCCTCCTAATTTGCTGTATATTTTGGGTTTATATGTGATGACTTCATGCATTTATATCACCTAGTGTAAGGATTGATGTCTCTCCAATATGTAAACTATCTCCGGAGAAAATATAGGTAAAAAATGCTATAGAAGGATTTGTGTCCGAATGTAATGTATATGTTAAACTTGATATTGTCTGCATTTCAATGATGTACAATTTTAAACATGTCACAGACCACAATCTGCACGATGTGGTTGCTCATTTATCACAGTACATAAAGTACAAATTTAGAATAGTTTCGTCTATAATAAGAACACATATCTATTCTGTTTTGTGCCTATCTTAATAAACTGGATAATTGTTCTATTAGTGTTTTAATTTTATGCAATCATATGAAATTAAATTTTATGTCTAGTAAATTGTTTTAAAACCAATGCATTTTTGAAATTTATTTATTTATTAACCTTCCAACAAATTAAAAAAATCAAGCATGTATACATATCATACATGTATATTTACACATTTGAAAAGATAATGAAATAAAAAAAAAAAACCTGTCTCTGATACTTGTTTGCTTGTTTTTTGGGGTTTTTTTTAAATATAATAAATGAATGAAAATAATTCTATTGAAATAATCAGTTTATCTCTGCAGATATTGCAAAAGATAATGAAAAAATATATTGAAATATGAACAATTATGGATGAAAAGTAAGGGGTAACACAATAGATTGTATGTGCCCAACTATTCTTTTGATGAATGTTTGAAAAAAACCCAAAGTGTTGATCATAAGAGAGATAGAAATGGAGAATATATGAGCATTTAACCATGTTTGATAAGCTGAAATTCAGTTTTGATGGAAACCTCATGTATCAATGTCAACTCCACTTTATTCAATTGCTACTTGGGCAATTTATGTGGGTTTTTTAATTATATTTTTTAATTTAACGTGAAATAATTATCTGACTGTTAGTGTGAAGGTTACTAGTATACAAACATATCCATTTATTTAAGGGTACCCAAATGCAAAGAGAAAGGCAGATCAAATTGAAAAAAAAATTGTCAGCAAAAAAAAAAATAAAAATAAAATAATGCCGCATTGTAAAAATCAACAATATGCACACCATATCATGTTATATTCAGGTATATTCCTTTTCTATCTCGCTACAAAAGAATGATCAAACATCAGCTTCCTTCAGAAAATGCAAGTATACAAATGCAGCGTACATGCCGTGAGATTACTGCCACTACTTTGTAAAGACTGTGATGGTCCGGTTTGCTTGGACTGTCTGACCACTATCCATGTTTGACATAAAATGTGTAAACAAACTGAGTACACAGAAGACAAATTCAGTCAACTCAATGATGCAATTCAGGGAAAGGAGTCTGCACATTTTAATTGGAAGCAAATTAAAGAAAATCTACAAAAGAACCAAGACAGATTAAAAGATAAAGTGAAAAAAATGGTACAACGTGTCACTGAGAGAGAATGCGAGCGATTGAAAGAGGTGAAAAATGTCTGCCAGAAGACAATCAAACAAATAAAGGAACTTGCTATGGAAATCGAAAATCCAATGAAGAAAGACGATCAAATACTAAAATGTTTTATGGCTTGTGACGAATTCCAAAATGAGAACGATGAAGAATTCATTAAATGTCTCTACTTTTACAACGAACTAAAATTA
>WFKH01011925.1:39248974-39262683 GCA_016163765.1 Magallana hongkongensis
TCATTTTAACACAATTTAAATGAGTTTAAATTTTTTGAAAAATTTAATTTTCATCCAATTAATTTGAGAAAGATTTCATTAGACGCAGAATTGTAAGTGCAACTTAGATAATATGTTTTAAAATTAGTCTGAGGTCATTATAACACAATTGATACGAGTTTAAAAATTTAGCTTCCCTACTCGGAATTTCCAGAAATAATTTATCTCGTGAGGCTAGACTATCATGTCCTTTATCATTCCTGAAAATTTCAGCTTTCTATCTTTACTCGCTTTTTAATAGATGCGTGGACAAAGAAAACTCATCGAAAATGTGTCCTATATTTTGACCCCAGCTAGCTTCCGTATTCGGAATTTCCGAACAATGATTTTCCTTGTGAGGCTAGATTTCCATATCCTCTACCATTCTGTAAAATTTCAGCTTTCTATCTTTACTCGTTTTTGAGGGGATGCGTGGACAAATAGAATTCGTCAAAAACGTGTCCTAAATTTTGACCCCAGCTAGCTTCCCTACTTGGAATTTCCGGATTTTGACTTTCCTCCTGTGGCTAGACTATTATGTCCTCTATCATTCCTGAAAATTTCAGCTTTCTATTTTTACTCGTTTTTAAGAAGATGCGTGGACAAGGAGTATTCGTCAAAAACGTGTCCTGTATTTTGACCCCAGCTAGCTTCCGTACCCGGAATTTCCGGACAATGATTTTCCTCGTGAGGCTAGACGTTTATGTCCTCTATCATTTCTGAAATTTTCAGTTTTGTATCTTTGCTCGTGTTAAAGTGTTGATAATCAGAATCAATAGTCATTATATGGTAAAATAATTGACTTCAAAAATAATTTTTTCCTGTACATTGAGAAATAAAAAGAAATAGCGGATATTGAAATTTCATATTCTTTATTTCTAAAATACGGAAATATTTATTGCAATTTCAAAGTTAATAATCAGTCCAGGAAGAAATTCAAAATGATAAAATTGCTTAAAGTCACAATTAAAGTCTTTGTTATTCTAATTGCGAAATACAGCTTTAAAATTACAATCATACAAACGTAAAATATAAACGAAATTAAATTATTCCACTATACAACATGATATAATACATTGAGGGGTTATATTACGGCAATAGGATATTTATTTTTCAATTGAAACTCAAAGATGTTAGTCAATGAAAGCAAACATTTTGCTTTAAGTAATTCTATCGTAAGTTTGATCATGCTGTATATACAATGTAATATAAATGCATAAACAGTGATTGAGTATAAATCCTTACTAAATAAATCATTTTCTTGAAATAAAATGAAAAATGAATCAGAATATTGATTGATGGTATTTGAATTAAATATTAGTTTTCCTTGGATTTTGAATCATACGTGTTTTTACACTTTTTTACATGTTAACACAATAGATAAACATATTAAATCATTTATGCATATTTAAAACAGTTAATGATTTGGAATACCAAGAAAACAACAGCTCAATGAAAATATATGCAAACTTTTATATATTATATAGAAATCGATCTACCTTCAATTTAATTTATATTTAAAGAAATATATATTTATTGACATTGGTACATGCATGAATCACAGAGGAAACATTTACGAATAAGGAACAATTTCAAAGCAATGTGTTTCTCCTCGCTCATTCAAGATCCACATTGCACGTACTATTAATAATCATTGTTGCATTTGAAACGATTAAGGAGTTCGGGAAGCTTGGTGATCAACTAATTACACGTCAGATCTGCTTTACATTTCTTATATATTTTAGGCCATAAATTATTATACAGTAAAAAAAAATTCCTAGTATGTTGGCTTTAAAGAACGTTTTCTTATATTTCTATACAGAGCTCTTTGTCAAAAAGAGGTAAATATACCCTTAATATTTTCACGACCATCCAACCCATTCAATTAAGAAACCTCACGTCTAAGATTTACAATATGTTACACAAACATATTAGTTATAGTTGCACTATTGTGAACTCTCACTGTAGATATCTAATTTTCTTGACTTTTCCTTGATGATACTCTCCGACGTATAGTACATCTTCGCTTCCAACACAGAGGCAGTAAGGCTCTATCAGGGAACATCCCGTCGATACGAAACTAACCAACTGACCAATGGGATCCAGAATATGAATACAGTTGTTTTCTTGGTCAGCGATCAAAATGTTAGCCTGGCTATTCGTGGCTATGCCTTTTGGGTAAAAAGTTGGGTACGAAGCTGCGGTTTGCTTACCGTGGTAGTGGAATTTAAAAGTCCCTTTGATGTCAACAACAGTGACGCGGTTGTGATGGACGTCTGAGACGCAGACGTCTTGATTTAAATTTTCCGCAATAAACGCCGGAGAACCGTACAATGGATGCCCTTTTTGGTCCAGTTTATACTCCCTCGTCTTCTTTGCTCCCCGGAAACCTACTACTCGCGCTTGTTTTGTATCGTCTGAGCGCATGGCAACCAAGATGTCGCCCGATATCGAATAGCAAATACCCCATGGTTTCCATCCTCTCAACTTAAAATTTACCTCCGTTGTACCTTTGTTCAGCAGACGACAGACTGTTCGTTCTTGCCAGTCAACGTAAATAACTTCTCCTGAATCTGTTACATCAAAGTCATCGGGGGAATTTCCTGAAATTGTCTCCTTTTCATCTTTGCAAATATGTGTTGCCCGATCTATACGTTTGATGCTGTTATCATCTCCACTGACGAAGATGTAATCTTTCCAAACCCTTATCCGCCATAGTGGCTGACAGTTTGTTGAAAATTCTTCCTCTACATTTGGTTGATTGAGAAACGCCCGCGAGTAGAAAATATCTGCTGCATCTGGCGGTATGGAAGAGGAGACAAGGACATTTAATGAACTTGGGTCCTTTTTCCTATGAATCCACCAGGACCATAAGGACTTTAGAGTTTCTATGAGGTTCATTAGTTTGGTAAAGATCAAGTTTCTAACTACTCTGAAAAGAGGTAAAAAATTAAAAGTTAATTAATTATTCGAACAATACATGTAGTTTACCCCTTTAATCATAATGCAGCTTCTCAAAAATAAAACGAGCTTTTAAATATATTGATAAAAGCAAAAGCTCTTCATTACAGAATCCGTCCTTTTCTTTTATCTGTTCAAATTAAACAATAATTAATTTTAAAAGTACCAAGTATTTTCATACCAACCTTCTCGAAGGGATTCGTCGAGCCAAACCAGCTATTGCAAAATGTTCACTCTTTATCAATCTAAGTTAATTTATGTATTTCCTGTTTGAATTTAAGATGTCCGTATTATAAAATTTACAATTTGTGAAATAAACCTTGTCGCTAAAACCTTGAACACAGCATAGATTGATCTACAGTCAAACAGAGTTTTTATTGTATGGTTTCTTTTAAAATGACCTGATATTTGATATATTTTTCCTCTTACTTTTTAAAAAAAAATTCAATAATAGTTTCTTACAGTAAAGTGTATTGAAACTCGCCTCAACAAAAGCATTATGATAATCAGTGTTGTTTGTGTTTGTCCAAGATACCAGCATTTATCTGATGTGCATTGTAAAGATCTCTAAGTAAATTCTGCATGTTGAAACTTACACACAAAAGGGTAATTATCATCTTGCATTTATTTGTTTCCACTTTGCACCTTGATTTTAAACTTCATGTTGATCTTTGCTATATTTTCTGTCCCTTTTTTATCAGAAGTTAAAGATTTATGATCAAATTTTTCAAAAGAAGAAAAGATATAAATTGGCACGTTTTGATTGGACGGTTACAGTGCCCATTTATTTCCCATAAACTACATGTAAGTTTTAAATAACTGGTTGATTTTTTAAAATTTGTTTGAATTATTGGGTATGAATGTACATATACAATGTTTTAAACTATTTCATGTTATAATCGCATTTCTTTATCCCTTGTCGGGTCAACAAGGAGTATATAGGAGGACCCAAGGGTTACTCCAACTGCGGCGGACCCTGATCTGACCACAGCTAACAGCTACATTGTAGATAAAGCCAAGTCGTTGAGAGGAATTTCACAAGCGATATTTTCATTGGTGAAACATTGTATGAAAGAGACAAGACACCGACGAGTTTGCCCTCGATCAGAAAGTGCAAACGGGACTGGTTGTAGGTCTAAGAAAGCTTTGCTCTTGCCAGTAAAAATATTTTTAAAGGTCTGAACTACTTTTTTTAATTGATCAATATTTTTCTTTCTTTTTTTTTAAGTTTTTGTCCCTGAGTTTTTACCTTGCGTCAATAAAATGTATCTCCTTAAAACAAAGTGTAATGTTTTCTGTCCTGTTTTTAAAGCAATAAAACATCTGAATGTTACACAATTCTAAGCTACCCATTGTATTTCATGACGGAAAGGAGTAATAACAGTCATTTTTTTTATTGAAAGTTCAGAAATAACCCACCAAAAGAAAATCAAAAACAAGAATGCAATTGTATTCTCCTTTTGAGTGTGTCATTAACAAAACATTTTAGGAATAGGCTGTGCCCCAAACCGGATATCTTGTTTAAATTGCCCGTACGTGAAAACGGTGGCGATCTACTTTTTTTCATATCCGTTTGGTTACATGGTTTTCTTTCTAAACAGCATTAGAAAAAGATTACAAAAACTTGTTGACCTCTTGTTTGAACACTGTATTTTCTTTTTAGATATTTTGCACGCAAATATGATACATGTAACATTGCATAGTAAAATATTCTGGTAAAAAAAAAGCCTAACGGGGCTTGTCAGAACAGTTCATGATTTTTAACATCAAAATAACAAACTCTTTCTCCTAAGATATTAGAAGTGCAAAATTATACAAACAGCTAAAATGTTTAGTTAAATGTGTCAGTATGTCGGTGCGTCAATTTGATTTACCACGCACTTAATTATGTTCATCAGAAGTTAAAGAGAACATTTCGCATTTTTTGTCAAAGGAATGTGGGTTTTTTTCTAAGTCGTTGCGAAGCTTTGTAGCTGTATGGAGAGTACAAGTATATGCGCTATTAAAGTAACCTATGCGTCCTTTTAAAACAGGTATTGTAGTATTCATAATCTTGATGATAATGACCTTTTTTTTTAAATCAGCGGCATATTTTATACGGCCATGACTATTTACTATCTAAAATAGATGTTTTCTTAACCTTTATCGCATGGCTGATATTCAGCTGATGGGAATCTGGAAAAAAATGTGACGAAGATATCTGCATATTTTCATTCTCATCAATTGATTTAACAATATCATAACTATAAGTACATGTATATTATAAATGTACTTGTAATGTCGATTATACTTACATTGCATAATGATATAATTATATAATTAAATACATCAATATTCGAAGTGCTGATTTTCAGTAAGCAAGGAACATGTATGTTTACATGAAACGTATTCTTCCTTAAATCTATACTTAAGTAAATATTTATATTGCAATAATCACTGCATGTGAACCGCTAAAATTATCACATTCCTGGACGATAATGGTAGTTTGTAACATTCGACATTAGACAATACTAGTATCTATATACCGATACGCGTGGCTGCAGAACTATGGCTTTTCGTGGAAATTCGAGTTTACAGACTTTATTGCAACTGTTCCTTATATGGCAAACAAAAGAAATGAAATTTATGCCTACATAGCTTACATGTACCCGCATATAACTGAAGAAATATTTTTGAAATAATTTAAGACGCTTAAAACGCACTATTTGTTATCGTCCCTCTGTCCCAGTAAACTTGACACCACGCCTAGCAAGCAAGAGCAAAAAACAAAATAATTTCAAGGGCAAAAAGTCAGTGTTCATGCTGTCTTGGTTAATTTTGATGAAATTGATAGACAGTCGTGTTTAAAAAGATTCTGGAAAAATTTGTGCATAACTCGCTTGATGCATTCTTTTATAACAATGATATTCTAAGCACAGAAGATGAATCGAAAGTCAACAATCACATAGAGAAAACTTCCAAGAGATCGTAATAGAGAAAATTAACTTGTTGATTATATATATGATATACACAGGCACGTAGCATTAAAGGGGGGGGGGTGCCCTTTTTTTCTCGCAATAAATATTTTTCTTATATTTGAATATAAAAACTGAATTATCATGGAGTTGCCCCAAACCCCTGCCCCCTTCCCCCCCCCCACCCCCCACACTTTTTGGTAGCATTAATAGATGGGAACAACAGTGAAATTGAAGGTAAAGAAATAAAGAAGTTCTATACGCACCGCTCCCCCCCCCCCCCCCCCCCCCCCCCCCCACACCCACACATCCTCTTTTTTTAAAAATGATGCTATGTGCTTGATACATGTAAACCATAAGCAATAAAGTAATAGGACTCGAACATTTAAGTTTTCGACTATTCTATTAAGGTCCTATGCTGAAAATATGAATATATGGTTTTTGACATTAAAATTAATCTGCATCCTAGCGAGGGTCTTTTAATTGACAATCTGCAGGTTTTCTTTTTCTTCCTCATGTATGAACATGTATATGAGCAAGTTCTGTCCTCCATAAAATTTTCCTATTTTGATGGCATAATTTATTTCCTTTTATTTATTTGTTCCACGTAAATTTATATTGTTTCTATAACCTTGTGTATCACTACATGTAAGTGGGTTCAGAGAAATACCAGTACAAATTGAATTGGAACTTATAATCAATACGCATTAATTTTTGTACATTTGTTTTTGCAGCTAGCATACATGTTCATGGACTTGATAGAATTTGGTAAAACGTAAACTATCGGAACCCAGCTTATACCCGACTTGTTTTAATTCAGCATCTATCGAATTAATTCATGAAAAAAGAGAATCCAACCAGAAATAGATCTTTTGAGGAAATTGTAAGAAATGGACATTTATTTGAGGAAAGTGGCAATAATGATTTTGGGTAATACTGGAGTGATATTTCATTTTGAAATTATTTTAAAAAACTGTGTCACCTTAACAGATAGAAGGTCACCCGGATGTTTGTAAATTGACACAAACATTTGATTAACTCTGTGCAGCTGTAATACTATGTTACGTAATACAGGCTGTGTATTGTCTGCGTAAGCGTTTGTATGCAACATTTTCAAACAAGGTGTGTTAGCTCGTATTCTTTCTTTTCTGGTTTTTTTTTTACTTTTCTGTGAATTCTACTTTCATGGCGATTTTCTCTCGGCAATATCTGTATCTTGTAACGCCATTGCAATGCCACTTGTAGGGCAGGTAGCGCATAATTTGAGCACAACTTTAGCGCCATTGAAGTACCATCTCATGTCATGTTTTATACTTAATAAAAAATTGTTTCAGTGAAGTTATGGCGAATTGGACATTACAGTGAGTTAAATAATTTCTTTTTAACCATACGTACGTTCGATCATTTGATATAATAGAGCGACATTGAAGTGCCAGTGGCATCTCAAGTCGAGTTTTACATTAAAATGGGATAAATAGTTTCCTTTTAACCATGTGCGTTCGCTCGATTGTTTGATATAATAGAGCGTTTCCTTTCACATAATGAATACCCAGATTACCAAAAATTACTGGGTTAAAGCTAAACACCGCTCGTAAATAGGCACTGTCCGCCATATTTCTCTTTAATCACTGCTGTCCCTACAACCCTTATATAAGGGACAGACCTCTAAACAGTTCAAAGTACTTCGCAGGCACGTAGCATCGTTTTTGAAAGTGGGGTGACCAGATCCATCCAAAAAAGCTTGACAAGCAAAAAAAAAAAAGAAAAGAAAAGGCAACTTCTCAAAGTCATGAAAATCCTAATCCGTGTGAGAGGATACCTCAAAACTTCGATTCCAGTTCATATCCTTATTTTCAATTCAATTTTTTACATGGTCCAAAAAAAGTGGGGGGGGGGGGGGCCAACTCCTTCATTATTCAATTTTTTATATGTAAATTTAGGAAAAATCTTTCCTGCGACAAAAAGTGGGGGGGGGGGGGGGGGGGGGCCCCCCTGGCCCCCCTGATGCTACGTCCCTTCTTCGCTGTAGAGGTCTCACCTGTGGACGTACATCTTGCCTCGCCGTGTTACTCGGTCGCGATGAAATTATCAAGTTTTACGCACTTTTTTCAAGCCAGGAGAATACTCACATCAAATAAATTGGTCAATGCATTATTTACAAACAGAATATGCACATAGAATAAGAAATAAATGCATAAAATCCAAAGAACACGAAAGAAATACTACACGAGCTTCAGGTGTGCAATCGGAAGTAACGAAATCGAAGGGTTTATATACCAGGTACCTGTGCGACGGTGCCTATTTACGAGCGGTGTTCAGCTTTAAGATGAGAAAAACCTTCAAATTTCTAAACACTTTACTTGATCATTTCTATAGTTAACTCTAAGTTGAGGTCGGCATGTTCACACATGTAGCAAATGTTATTTAATTGAAGGATTTTTGAAGATATTGCAATGTTTTCTTGTTTTAAACCCAAACCTCGAATCATGATTTCATAAATGCTTAGCTTTCTATCAAAAATTGAATATACAAATGTGAGCTGAAATTGGTAAACAAAACGAACTCTGTTTGATAAAATTTAATATTGACAAATCCTTAAATGCACTTAACTCGCCAACTACTCGCTTTATTTTTTTTTAAAAATATTCTCTCATTGCATTTTGCTGTTAAAAGCACAATGAAAAAAGAAAAAAAAACCATTTACACTTTTATGCATATGTACATGAGTCAAAAGAAGAAAAGCAAATATCAGCATTTTAGAAAAAAAAATTAGAGCTCACCTGTTTGTTAGGACAGGTGAATGTCGTCTGTTCCTGATAACACTTCTTTTTTCACCTATATCTTTGATCGCACGGCAGTATATCTGTCGTTATTTGGATATTGGACTTCTAATTTGCCGTGCAATTTTTTAGGCGTCTGTTAGTACCGTACGTTTTAAGTGAAGACCGACAAAACAAAATCGGATCTGCTTCAATATTTTGGGTGGTATTTTACCTTGGACGAGTTCACAGATAGTACAATCGTACGTTGGCGTGGTCATGTGATGCAATTTGGGTTTACCCGACATGGCAATATGTATGCCGACATCGTTGAGGGGCCCTGCACCTCCATTCCCTTTCCTAATAATTTTTCTTTTTTTTTTTTTTTTTTTTTTGTATAAACTCTTTTATGAAACGTGTGCGGATTCCGTGAAACTATTTCATTTCCATTTTGGAAATGTAATTATCAGTCTTGACATTTTTTCAGACTTTAGGCTTGGTTTTATGCAAGTATAATTAAAATGACAAGGTAAGAAACCACAAACAAGATGTCCCGTCTTCGTGTGCGTTTTTCAAATATAACTGCATTCAGTGTTCAAAAATTTTAGCAAAATATCCTAATTTTTTTCTAATAACTAAGTAAAATCACGCGTTCAATTGCACATGTTTCTCCCAACAGAAGGTGGTGCCATTTGTTTTAATTAATTAACATTTAATTTATTAAAATATAAGAAAATGCTGTAAAAAGAAAATCGAAACAACCCCAACTAATTTAAATAAAACATTTATTTTAAAATTAAGGGCGGTGGTAGTATATCCACAAATCGGGTATTTGTAAGTATGCATACTATCTGAAAGACTGAAGAAGAGAACTTATAACTCGTCCATTATTTGGTATAAATATACATTCCTTTAATTCATTCCGTGGAGTCGAATTATACTACACCCCTTCTTTGATAAGTGACATTTAGAGCAGTCTAGAGAGCATCGCTCCCCTGTACTGTGATGTGAAATAGGTCACATTGGATCCTTTTAATTAGTTTTCCAGTCTTTTCAGGTTGCAAAATAGGATCAAAAACCGTCTACAAAAAGTGCCGTGTTTGTAAACAGGTTACACTTACTTGTGAAACCTGACAATTAATGGTTACATTTCTTCAAGTTTAATCGCCCTGTGTTACATTTTCCCTGTGATCAGTAGAAAGAACATATTGTGTTTGATAGGGCAACAGTATGAAATGAGTTCGGAATACATATAGCCAATTCAACCCCCCCCACCCCCCTTGGATCGCGGTTTAGGAGGGCTCGATGGTTGTGGTCATTTTTAGACCATTTTGATATTCTTTAAGAAGAAGAGCTCTAAATATATACATACATGTAAAGATATAGGAAAATACTCAACTTTTAAAGCTTAATAATTATATATGGAAATTTTATTTAAAAAATAACAGTTTATAGCTTAAAACATCATTTCTAAAAATTTAAGGTATATCTTATGGTTAATTTGTTGACCACCCAGCCTCTTTATGATAGTTCGTTTTTTAAAAAAATAGCTTTGTTGAATGATTGATTTTGAAAAGATAGTTTTGTAATTAAAACTTTAAAAACAGACAAGGATATATAATACATTTATTATTGTAACAGTAACTTGACCCAAAGAGCCGGATCACGTTTCCTTGCCAGGCGCGGATCATTAAATCAAACGTAAGTGTATAGTTAATTTAACATTATTGGCAAGTTAATTTCAAAAAGTGTGCATCCCCAGCTCAATTTTAAAAATTTAACTTACTTTAAGTTATTTATATGAAATATTTTAGAGCATGTAAACTTCATGGTTCACGAGTGTATGGGAGGATTTTGGACCTTTATTTGACAGATTGATTAATGGCACAACATACATGGTCAAATGCAACGGATGTTTAGAGTAAACACTACTGCAACTATCAAGGAATGAAAAAACGTGTAGCATTGCAAATTGTGTTATAATTATAAAACTTATGATTACGATTTGAAAACTCATCAAACAAGACTTTCGCGAAATGTTTGAGCAATATCAATGCAATAACTTGTTGCTTCCTTTTAATTGATTGGAGGGTTTGATTCTTCATCTGTTTCCTTACTTTTAATTTATAGAGATAATCGTTTTGGAGCAACAGCTTAATTTACAACGGTTACTTGTACCCCAACTCATGTTTATACACTTACATGTTTATCTTGGATATAAATGTATTCGCCTACAAGGAAACAAGTTAAAAAGCATACTTTCTCTTATAAACAAAATCGTTTCATAGCAACAATTTAATGAACAAACTCAATTCAGTTTACCGTGGGTACATTCACTTACGAGGAAGTCACATCGTATAAATTCAAACTTTCTCTTCGTTTAAATGCAAACTTTCTATTCTTTTGTATAACATTTTTCCTGCATTCTAATGACGTTTGAGACGTATTTTTCTAATGTTCAGTTAGGTGCTAATATTTTCCATTGATTAAATCGATGCCTCTGCAATACACAACTTAGATCAGAATTTAACAAGTCCAGTATTTTTATGTACCAGTTTAACTGATAAACAACGTGAGTCAGAAACCTAATTTGTCCCCGATCGTCTTTTCTGTATATTACGCGGATGTCACTGCCCAACTATACATCCTTATTATCTTTTCATTAACTTAGAATTTCTTGCAAATGATCCAAACCCCTAGAATTTCCCGTATTTTCCCTAATTTGTTAGTGCGGGGATTTTCTGTTTACGATGCTGTGTAACAACTGTTAATGATACAACGCTGCTTAATGATATAAATAGCATTAAGCGTTGCAATTGCAACGTTTAATGCTATATATTCTTGCATTAACAGTTGACATGTCCAACTGTTAATGATAAATCGCCGCTTAATGATAGAATTGTATCATTAAGCGTCACAAATGCACAGCAGCCCTAACGCTTAATGAAACAAGCAAATATCGACACCCTCAACAGCTAATGATACCAACTTTATATCATTAAACGTTGTAGTTCCACCCATTATTGGTACAAAATTGTTAACATGAATGAAATAACATCTTTTCATTTTCTTCAATTTGCTAAACAATCATAATTTTAGTTTTTAAGATCAATTCTATGTAAAAATCAAAATTGTATATAGGAGTTCCGGCACGCATAGTCACCAATTATCTTTATGTTGCATGCGATGATACATATTGATGTAATAAGGAGCTAGCTAACAAAAATTTGTTGCTAAAGGCTTCCGTTGTTATGGTAACAGAGCCCAAAGATTTAATGACCAAAATTAGATTAATCATTTCACTTTTAGTAACAGCTATTTGTACGGTCAAACAAAAGGACTTCTTGGTCTGCATAGATTTTTTTTATTTATGCAATAAAGGAATGAATTATTTTGTGGTTGACATATCAAATAAGATAACGTAGATGCATGTAAATGTTAGTTATATTCTTACAACGGTAACTTCATCAAAAGGGTCGGATTACGTGAAGTTGCCAGGTGCAGATCATCATAAGTAACACATAGCGTCGAGTTTGATCTAATGATCTTGGCCTCGCAACGAGACGGCATCCGATTCTTTTGATTAAGATCCTCTATGATAATAAATTTATTATCTTTCCACAAGGTAAAAAACAAACAAAACCATTACATTTATTGAACACAAATTATTTCAAATAAACACTTTAAAAACGCGCTAACAAGTAAAAGTTATCTCTTGTGTACCACGTCTTTAGCTTCAGAGAGTAGTGGTAATACATGTAATTTCGCTTTGCGTCTCGTTTGATATGATGATTCACGCCTTGCGACTCCACATGATCATAGTGGCGGCGACTTCATTTCGCGATTAACTTCCGATAAAATGATTCGCGACGACTAATGTTCGCAACCAAGCTTTACACGTGTTGTTATACATGAAACAATCCCACGACAAGGAATGGCTCGTGGCGGGAAATATTCGCGACGACGAGGCTCTCGTGACCTTGCGAAAATTTCTCGTACGCGAATAAGTGTTGGTTTACAGTATATGCATCACCGGAAATATAAATTGTTCGCTGTTTAAGCGGTAAGCGTATACGCAAACGCTGAATTTCATTTAACCAAAATAATTACGCAAACAGATGTGGACAAAATATTGAGCGCACCGAAAGCTGGACCAGTTAAAAGTGTGTGTATCACATTTTTAAACAAGATTTCAAAATTTCTTCTTTAATCAAATATAGTGATTTTTCTAATAAAGCAAGCATTTCCCGAGTTTTGATCCACAGTTGGGAAACAAAGCGACATTTATAATGAAAAAAATAAATAAACAGGATCAGTAGTATGAATAAAAAAGCGTTTTGAGAGAAAAATAATTGTTCATTGTGTCATTAAATGACATCGTCCTCTAAAAATACAGCTGATTTTAAAATGAAAATATGCATGCCAGATAATACCTACATAATAATACAACAGAAAAACTCGGTTATAGCAAAGTCCCAGGGACCAGTGGATTTACTTCGTTATATTCGTATAACGAATTTCTAATGATAAGTCTAGTGAATTTGCTATACACGTGTTTTTCTTTAAGATGACTACCATTTGTGGTTACTGAGGCATCAAATTAAATATCTACTCTAGAAACCTTAAATACACAAATGGTAACGACCCGCATTAGTGTACTATTTTATGGAATACTTGTTGCATTGATCAATAATCTAATGATCTAATTCTAAAGCCAGTGTGAACGCCAAAGAAAATATATTTATTTGTTATAATTAAACATTTATCAAAATAAATGTGTTGAAGTATTTCTCCTCTCATATATATACCCATTCCGAATTATATTTGTCCATTGCATGTATATCAGTGTATGATCATCATTACATGTATGATAGTGTTCTATATAATATAAGTAAATATAAGTAATGCATTTTAAATTGCAAACAATAATGAAAACTAAGTTCACTTTTGTTTTGCGATTTCGAACAGCGTTCAAAGACCGATTCATCATTGCGGTTTGTGTGTCTGTGTGTGTGTG
>WFKH01011925.1:39262783-39298251 GCA_016163765.1 Magallana hongkongensis
TTTCGGACAGGTTTCAAAAGGCGCTTTATCGTGGGGGGTTGGTGGGTTGGTGGGGTCGGGGGGGGGGGGGGGGGGGGGTGAGGTGACAAAAGCTCAATGATTTGATTGCACAGTTTAAATATTTTTGCTTTGTATGATAAAAGTATTGTATTAAACTGAATTACCGTTTAATTTTTCTATCATGGTGTCCATACGTATAATGTCTAATATGCATGACAGAAATCCGAATTAAATCTTGAAGAGGATCAATTTTGTCTGTTTTTTTTAACTGTTGAGGGCATGTGTATAAAACCATTCTTACGAAATTTCAAAACATTGTCTACATCGCACACATGTATATATGTACATGTACAATACAATTCATCATCGTCATATACAATACCTATCTTCATCCATAAATTTTATTCACACATCGAACAAATACATTGTAATTTTTTAATTTACCGGATGAAAGTAAAACACGACAGAACTCTCAACAAACTCAAATTGTTTTACAAAAAACAAATAGTAAAAAAGGGACATTCCATACTTCACAAAAAGTCCCTCTCCGCTTGAAACCTTACTGAAGCCTCGTAGTTATCCCCTCCACCCAACAAAATACCTTACTCTTTGTTAAAATTAAATTTGTATCAATTTGTCATATTGTAAATTTTGAAATTAAACTCACCTATAGTAATTTCAAAATTCACAATATGAAACCAAAATATATGGTTATATTAATAAAATTGAAATTCATAATAAGTCCGTGTAGCATAACAGGTAGAACCTCACCCACACCCTCCATCAAACCGCCTGTTGCTTAAAACCCAAAACATAGATCTTGCACAATAGTAAACATATACGTTTGCCTTATTGCCTACGCGAATGTCGCGACCCCCCCACCCCCCCGAAAAAAAATCAAATGATAAATAAATTAACGAAGACTAAAAGATACCATTTCGTACTCGTCCGTGAGTTATACGACGAGGAAAGCTCTGTCCGTATATAGCTCTTTCCATTCCGCTACCTTTAGCAGCCGGTCTCCCATAGACAATCACGCAAACATCACGCAGTTGTTCAAATAAGATACACATTCAAGGTTTTTTATGCGCTAATTAACTTACGTATAAAGACAATCCTGTGAAAGTGTATATGCATTAGCTTCTTTTATTTGATCACAGTATCATTTGCTTTTTTCATTCAATAGTTTGCTCAATGTACGTCGTATCAATATTATCAAACAATTTGTAGAAAAAATATGTTTAAAATATGGATTAATTGATAAGGGTACTAGTATTTCAGCAAACATTGTCGTTACAGGCATGTAACACCGTTTTTGAAAGTTTTTTTTTTCGGGGGGGGGGGGGAGAGTAATAAAAACGTAATCATAATTCACTTTTTTATATGTAAATTTAATGTAAAATGATTAGCTTATTCTATGTCTACATACATAATTTTCGTATACTAGCATAAATACAGTATTGATACACAACTAAGTCATTTATTACTATTCTTTATTTGGTTTAGATATATATCTAACTGTTTTATGAACAACAGTGTTATTTCATTCATTTTTACAATTTTGTATCATTAAAGGGTGCAACTGCAACGCTTAATGATATAAAGTTTGTATCATGAACGTATTATTATGTAGGTATTATCTGGCATGCATATTTTCATTTTAAAATCAGCTGTATTTTTAGAAAACGATGTCATTTAATGACACAATGAACAATTATTTTTCTCTCAAAACGCTTTTTTATTCATACTACTGATCCTGTTTATTTTTTTTCATTATAAATGTCGCTTTGTTTCCCAACTGTGGATCAAAACTCGGGAAATGCTTGCTTTATTAGAAAAATCACTATATTTGATTAAAGAAGAAATTTTGAAATCTTGTTTAAAAAATGTGATACACACACTTTTAACTGGTCCAGCTTTCGGTGCGCTCAATATTTTGTCCACATCTGTTTGCGTAATTATTTTGGTTAACTGAAATTCAGCGTTTGCGTATACGCTTACCGCTTAAACAGCGAAAAATTTATATTTCCGGTGATGCATATACTGTAAACCAACGCTTATTCGCGTACGAGAAATTTTCGCAAGGTCACGAGAGCCTCGTCGTCGCGAATATTTCCCGCCACGAACCATTCCTTGTCATGAGATTGTTACATGTATAACAACACGTGTAAAGTTTGGTTGCGAACATTAGTCGTCGCGAATCATTTTATCGGAAGTTAATCGCGAAATGAAGTCGCCGCCACTATGATCATGTGGAGTCGCAAGGCGTGAATCATCATATCAAACGAGACGCAAAGCGAAATTACATGTATTACCACTACTCTCTGAAGCTAAAGACGTGGTACACAAGAGATAACTTTTACTTGTTAGCGCGTTTTTAAAGTGTTTATTTGAAATAATTTGTGTTCAATTAATGTAATGGTTTTGTTTGTTTTTTACCTTGTGGAAAGAAAATAAATTTATTATCAAAGAGGATCGTAATCAAAAGAATAAAATTAATATTGAGGTTTTTGACTCTTGATTCCATTTTTTAAAGCAAGTGAGTCAATTAATAATCTGATTGAGTTATACATGTGTTTTACCAGACGCAAATTTCTTTCGAGTAATATTGAATCTTTACACCCATCCCAACGGATCAATACGTCACTCTCATATTTTAACATTATATTAATGAATAATGTTTGCACGAGTTTGAAGTAGTAGGTTTTAGGTAGAAATAGTTGTGAGTGGTGATAGGGGTGAGGCGTTTACATGTATTCCAAAGAAAACAAAGTAAGAATTTTGTAAATTTAGTAATTTAAAAGACACGAATATAACAATATACATCCGAAAATATCTTTGTTATCAAATATTTTAGTGTTTGTCAAACTTAAAGATGTAGATTGACCGACACCAAAGACCGGCACCTGTCCCTGATGTGAAAAAAATGACATTGATAAAAACGAAAAATTAAAAACTGACACAAAATTGAAATAATGTAAGAACATATACTTTAAAAACAATATTAGATAGAGATATCACTGGACAATATTATCACATCAGGAACGTCTCAAATTAAATAAAAAATCCTCTTATTTTCCATATTTAATTCATTTTTTTTCTTAATTGTTTCATCTCTCAGAAAATGTTTCCGATATTTTACAAGTCCTTGATACTGAAAAGTTTTAATAAGGTGAAAGGGCGCTTGTATTCATATTTAAATAAACCACGTGATTTTTTTTAATGCACCATGTTTCATAGTATATAGGGTTTGATTAATTAAATTTAATAAGTAACTTGTGATAAAAAAAATCTTTGCTAAATATTTTGCACAATTAGAAATGTTTCAGACCTTTATTGGTAAACTTACTTTCATTGTTTTCATTGCCAGGCAAAGATTTATAATATGAAAAAAGTATCAATAATTTATATATAAATTTGTATATGAATTAGGTGGCCATGGACCCCCGCTGTAGTGCCCAGAATGTGTTATGGTGTCGTCTCTTTGAGATCACTCCGATTATTGCTGATCTAAAAGAATTGCTGAACTCGAATTTAACATTATGTATCTCTCTGAATGTTTTCAAATCAAAACCTTTTTGTAAATAGACTAGTTATTGACAAAAAAGGCACCACGATATTTGTTCGAACCGGGATTAATTGTAAATGAATATATGTTTTTAAGCTTCTGCAATGATGGTAGTAAAAAAGTCAGTTCATTTTTTTTCTTTTTTAAAGAATTCTTTAAACGATCTTTTTATCGAAAAGTAGGTTTACATCAAAATGTACTTTATAATGGTTATTTGAAAATATCTTAATACAACATAAAACAAACCCAGCCAAACAAAAAACAAAAAAAACAAACAAAAAAAAACAAACAAAAACATAAAAAAAACAAACAACAGAAAAAATCGATTGAATATTAAAAAATAAAGCAGCAAGTTAAAATGTTTAGCGAAAAAATTAATTTAGACGGTTACGTGAACAAACCGGTTAAGCCCGAAAGGCTTCTCAGAAGATTTTATCATGCACTCCTGTTTATCAATCATCTTGAAAAAGGCAAATGTTCAGAATTAAAACACACCCTTGCCTTTATGTCTACAGTTATGTAACTGTCAAACCACAGGCTCGCGCAGTGATCTGCAACCTACACAATATGACCTCTTAACCCGTTAACATGTGAGCAGAATTGAATGTGTTTGCTTTTCTATGGGTTTATATTAGAAAACATATTTGCAAATGTAACTATGATAAAACGAATACATGAAAAAAAAAAAAAAAAAAAAAAAAAAAAAACACCTGATAGTTTCTAGTTCATGTCATTAGAGTGACTGTTTTTATGTATTTCATTTCAACAAATTAATATTATAGTATGAATCATACCTATTTTACACCGAACCGAGTAATAAAATGTCGTTATTTATACGCCATTTCAATTACCTGTATTTTTATCAATGTAAAAAAACTGCATTTATAAAATTGATTTCTTTACAACTATTTATAAACTCTTGTTAATAAAGCTTTTTAAGAGGTTATTTGAATCCTGACATGACGAAATAAGTTTTAAAAAATTGCTGTTTCTGGAAAGAAATATTTGCAACTTTAAAAATGTTTTTAAGTCATATGCCTATATCGATTTACATATTAGTATTTGTATATTTATCTGAATAATAAATATGAAATTTTATATTTGCATCTTTCATTTCATGTGATATAGCAAGCTCATTTAAGAGGAAAAGGGCCGCAATATAATCTGGTACATGTATTTTGAATGTCACCTATGTTCTGTCTCGATGTCTGTCGCTTAATCATTGCATTATAAAAGTATGGTTTCTGATTTGCTGTTTCAACATCGATTCACCTTGGTCAGCTCTTAGAGAGTATTTTTCTTTTTATGGAGGCTAGGTGGTTAACATATTACCCATCAGATCTACCTTAAAACTAAGATAAGATTAAATAAACTAATGTATAGTAAATAAACAAATCAATATATTTTTACTTTAAATTTTTGATAATTTTGATATTTCCCTAACGTTTATGCAAAAACTTGTCTCTTTTTTGGGGGTGGGGGGGGGGGGGGGGATGGGGTGGATATAGTATTTATATGGCCACGACCAGCTAGTTCTCTTAAAACATCTTACTTTGTTAAAAGGGTTGGGGTCCTGTTGTCGTTAAAAAAGGAAGGGTTCGATTCTTGTAGTAGACCAATTTTTTGAACAAGAGACTCTATACTTTATCCAGGTCCTTGCTAGGCAACGCAACACATTTTTTTGATGTAACTTATTAGTAATATATTCAGTTACTTTAAGTTACGATCTTTAAACACATTAAAGGGATCTTTGTCAAAAAAATAAATCAAAAGAATTTAGGTGCATATGTATATATTTGTAAAATTTCTTTAAAGTTTGCTTAGTTTGGAAGAGGCGTTATAAAAATTACAATGCTAGTATGGCCGTCCAATAAAACCAATAAGTACGGTTTAACTTATAAATTTGAATAATAATTACCATTACCTTTTTTAACTTCAAAGAAAAAAAAGTGGGCTGTAAAAAGAACAATTTTTTTATAGAAAATACTGTGGTCGTATTACCCTTTTTATAAATATAATCATATGTAATTATGACGTAATGTCTCCACTGTATATAAAGATTAAAATTGTATGCACATAAACACAAGGTCTTATACTTCTATATTACACTTTTATATTCAAACATAGGACGTTGAATTGTTGAAAGCGTGTGTAAACCATGTTTTAATCAAGTATTAGCGCTTTCTAGTGTTATGGATATATCCTACTTCTATGTTAATCTAGACTAGACAAAATTATACAATTACGAAAGAGGTTTCCTTTTACTCTCAAACAGACAAACATTTTGAAGAGTATATGTTCATTTTGACGGTGGTGTAGTATTTAGTGATCGTAAAACACCTCTCGACTCAAAGCTCTTCACTTGGTCAAAGTGTGAGCAGGAAACTGTAAGTGTTGGGACCCGCCGATACTCTTCCGATTGTTTTTCCACAAAAAGATGAATGGTCATATCATAATTGTTTTAATTGAATGTTCAATGATCTACTTCATTTTCGATATATTTGAATCAAACGTGGGCTCGCTATTCTCAGATTAGTAATGAGTAAGGGTCAAATTAGGGGCTAAATTTAATTAAAATGTCAATCCAAATATTAACTAGATGATGTCATAAGAGAAGCACCTAACAAGTTGTTTTCTTATACAAAACTCTATAGATCAAAAAAGAATGCAACAATAATAATTGATATACCATTGTTCACATTTATTTAAACTCTAGTCCTCGTTTTGGAAAATGACAATAGTCAGTTTAAAATTGATTTTATATTGTTTAAAATACAAAGAAAAGATTAAGGTTGTTTAGTGTGTGTATAAAAGAAATTAAAATAGAAACAAGGATGAAAACAAAAGATTTCTTTCAGACTCTTTTAATTGATTTTGCCTGAGCAGCAATTACTGAAAATACAGGCATGCCCTTCTTACTCCCTCTAAAGCTTGATATCCGCCAGCTCTTTAATTTAATCCCGTGATGACAATCAAAGACAATCAACACCAGGAAGGGATACAAACCCTAGTCTATATGTTGCATCGTATGTGAAGGTTTGTCGTTTTTCATAAAAAAAATAATTAAGTTATTATCATGAGATAGTCTGTTACAAGTGCGTGAATTTCAGTTAAAATGAATCGAAAGATTTTGCATGTGGATATGTTTTTAATAAAGACTATCACGCTAAATTTAAAAAGTGCTATTTTTATTGTGAGTTTAAGATCAATTTGATAAATAATCAATGGAGGTTAACTATTCATTATTTTTATTTCAGAATCTTCTTAAAATTTATCAAGGTGTCTGACCATGGATCGCTGTTGGGCCCAGGATGTGTTACGGTGTCAGATCTGTGAGGCCCCAGGCCCCCCTATGTACTGTGCAATTTGTCACAGACATTTGTGCAAAGCGTGTGTCGGGGAACATCTCTCTGATGAATCTACAGAACACAAAGTAGTGCTATTTAAAAAGCGGGGACTTAATCCTAAATGTTCAAAACATACCATACAATTATGTGACCTTCATTGCGAAGAATGTGACATTCCAATTTGCGTGGAGTGTGTTTCCTCTGGAGAACATCTAGGGCATAAAAAGGTTGGGATTTCAAAAATTGTAGAAAACAAGAAAGAAGCTTTACAGAGAGATTTACAAGAATTAGAAAATACAATTTATCCTCAATACCAAGAGATAGCATCTAACGTCCGAGTTCAGAAAGCTGATCTGAATAAAAACTTCCATAAACTGACAACAGCTATAGAAAAACATGAAGAATATTTGCACAGAGAAATAGACACTGCTATCGGGAAATTTAAATCTGACTTAAATGAAATAGAATCACAACACCTGGCTATCCTAGATAAGCAGGAAGATGAAATAAAGCGCAGCATTTATTATATTGCACAGATCATTGCTGATCTGAATAAATCACTGAACTCTGATGATGTCTTCATTGTCTCTTCCTATAAGTCCAAGAACGCTGAATTGAGAAGATTACCTCCAATACCCAACGTTTCCTTACCAAGATTCATTCCACGGATGATTAACAAAGAACAAATTTATCGACAGTTTGGTTCTCTGTCACCGTTATCTATCAAAACAGAAGAACATGGCCACACAATGGATTTTCCCGGTGCTGAACTCTTTCCCCCGGACAGACCGCTTATTGATGTCCCACGGATCATTACAGATATAAGCACAGAACATGGAAAATCTAATGAATTAGAGAGTGTGTCCTGTCTAAATGATTTAGAAGTATGGGCTTGTGGTTCCGACAACATGATAAGCCTCTATAATCTTAAGAGGGAACTAGTGAAGTCAATTCAAACGAAGTCAGGGAACAAGCCAACCAACATAACAGTGACACAGAGTGGTGAACTAGTTTATACTGATTACCTTGATAGAACTGTGAACATAGTGAAGAATACACAGATAGAGACAGTAATCAGTCTAAGGGGATGGAAACCTCTCTATGTCTGTAGTACCTCCTCTGGTGACCTCCTGGTTGTCATGATCACTGATGATAAGAAACAAGCAAAAGTTGTGCGTTATTCTGGCTCCACAGAGAAACAAAGCATACAATTCAATGAGAAAGGTCAACCCCTCTATTCATCGCAACGTCACACCAAATTCATATGTGAAAACAAAAACTTAGACATATGTGTGGCTGACAGTTACACCCGTTCGCGTGCAGTAGTGGTGGTCAATCAGGCCGGGAGGTTCCGGTTTAATTACACAGGCCCTCCGTTAATTACCAAGGAACCATTTGAACCAGTCGGAATCACTACAGACAACCAGAGTAGAATCCTGATATCAGACTATAACAACAACTGTATTCACATCCTGGATCAGGACGGACAGTTCCTCCGTTACATTTACAACTGTCATTTACAGCGTCCAAACGGTTTGTGTGTTGACACCAGAGACAATCTCTTTGTGGCAGATGGTTACACTGGAAAAATTAAAAAAATCCAATATAGTTACATTTAAACAAACTGTTTCTACATATTACTAAAATATTACAAACGATCTATGTTTATAAACATATTAAATTACATGTCGACATTTTCTGTAAATATACAGTCATATAATAGAGTTGTTTTACATTTTAAATGAATTATTTTATATACTATCTTAAGTAATAAAAACTGGAAGAAGACCGAAGATATTTCAAATAAACAGACGGATTTGTATGCATTGTTGCAACGCACTTTAAAACAATTCATGCCAAATGAAAATTTAATCAAAGTAGCTTTAGTTTTAATCAATTAAGAAATAATCCACGTAAAATCAACACCTACTGTACAAAAATAGATCAATTAACGATGCAACAAAAAAAATTCATAGCTACACTGAAATTGAAGTTTACATTGAGTAAGCTTAACAATGTATCTGCAGACAGTTTCAAAAGTATGTTAATGGGTATATTCGTATGCCGACAGTAGATTTTTCTTGATGACATAATGTGGTTTCATTATTATTAGTTGATCAACGAATTCTAATGTTAATCGAAGTTTCGTGCTTTTTTTTAACATGAAAAACCATCGCCGGTAAACGCAAAAAATCCGAATTACTTAGCATATTATTTTAAACACTCTTGATAATCGTCTCAATCAGTTATATTTGTATATAAACATAAAATAAATTGGAACAGTATAAAGAAAAATTAATGATATTTATTTGTATTTGACATATCATATACATATAAATTGAACAGGTGTAATAGTATATGCATAAGTCCCTCGGTAGTAAAGTGAATCATTACCATGACGACGTGAAAAGCACACTAGTAGATAATAATCAGCTAGCGTTTAATCGTTTATAATACAAAGAGACAAAGAAGAAATTTAATTAGTAGTAGTTAAACAAGTCATGCTTTTTCGAATCCCTTCCTAATAAGCAGCTCTTTTTATTCCATCGCTTCATGGGTGCTAATTACCCAACGAGCATGAATTGGTTTGACCAATGAAGTGCGGAGATAAACTATGGTAGACTCGGTGTCGTCACAAACTTTCTCCGTGTACCAATCGTGAAAATGCCCTTTTAAAATATCTTTATACTCCCGATTTACGGCTAAGTCGAGTGGCTGAAGTTTATCAGTACAGCACGCTGGAACAAATAGTGGAATTATTTTATTTTGTTTTAGCAAATCTAACAGTTTGGGGCTTTTATGAACTTTGTACACGTCGAATATGGTCACGGCCTGTTGATTGCATTTGGATAGCGGCAGGGACTCGCGAATTCCATTTACGAATGGAATGATAATGTTTTTGACGAATCTAACAATAGTTTGTTCATTACTCCAGTGAGATTCTGTGTATGTTATATCCCATGACGATGGAAAAACAACGCCCTTAGGGAAGCATCTATCAGACTTTCCCGGATAGATAAGTTGGGAAGATAATATTGAACCCGACTTGGTGATTGCCAAAAGAAGCGTTATCTGACGTTTGTGATCCAATCCAGGTATGCTCAATTGTTGCGCCCTTCTCTGATCCATTGTCTAGTCTCCTTCGGGTATAAGCTGGAACCCTCTTTGGTCCCAAAAAACCTTTTCGACGTACTTTTTCTTAATTTCATCAAAATCAGTTGGTAGCTGCTTCACACTTTTAGTTCCCTTTCTTTTCACAAAACTCATGCGTCTAAGAAAAGACACAGCAAAGTATTTTGTTATATTAATGTGACCACCGTACTTTGCCGATTTGTACCGCGTGGTTTTTTGGACAATGGCCTCGGCACCTGCCATAGCAATCCTTGCGTTAATAACACCCCCGTTTACCCTAATTTTCTTCACCCAGTTTTGTACCTCGTTGTCCAGTGTTTCTCCTAGGAGTAATGGATTACCCCTGGGCGATTTTGGAAAAGATGGAGAACTTGTGTCGACTTTACCTAAAAGAAGAACATACCATTTTTATTTATACAGTTCTCGTCTTTTAGTTTGTAAAATTTCGTGATCCGCCACACATTACATGAACAAAGGGGAAAAACTCATAAAACTTTATGAACGATAGTCAATAAATCGATGATAAAAAATAAATAGTTAAAGGGAAAAAGTCATCAAATATACGAACCTCTTTCTTTTGTTTAATGTAGATACCTCTCATGCTTCGGACCGTTGACTCGCTGACTTTGTGTTCTAGTTGTTCCGAAAATTTCCTGGCGGCTTTGGCGACACCATTGTCGACGGCATATCTTGCAATTTTTGGTCTCGTTTCATCATCGTATGAAGCGTATTCCCCTCTTTTTCTTTTTGTCGGTGTTTTTAATAAAATGGCATCGACAGCACCATTTGCAGCTTGGACAGAATTAGCTTCTACCTCAGATTTTTCTTCATAAGGATCAGGAAGACCCGGGCCCGACGGAAATCTTTTCTTAATTATACCAGTCTTCAACCACGAAGTCAGGTCCATTTTTTTGAAATTTTTATAACAAACAAGATATCTCTGGTTGATTTTAAGAACTGGTGGGTTACTATCGGTAGTTATATATAAGTTATGAATTCTACTCACAGCCCCAGGCAGATCTTTAGTACAAATTAAATACAACTCAACCGAACGTTTGTTTGAAAAAATAGAATAAACTACATTTATTGTCAAAACCACATTTTCCTTTTTAAAGTTAAATAAACAACTCTCTGTCAAATTACTAGTACATGTAAATTTAAAAAAGAATTTTTGATTTCATGATTGAAATACGTCTTTATTCAAAAGGGCTCGATGTTCATATCTAAGAAATTAAACTTTGACATTTTAGTATCTATATAATACGTTCCGAAAAAAAAATGATTATTTTCGTAAGGATGGTAACCCACGAATTTACGTATCCTCGAAACAGTGGATTTTACAAAATCCTCGAAAATTGATGCCCTTGAAAATTAATGAAACCACAGCAGATATATTTCAATCTTGGTAGTTTCTGTATGAAATACACTCGATTTTCGTAAAAAAAAAACCCAGGTCGGTGAGATGGGGATGCGAACCCATCACTACAGCAAGCACTGCCGATCTTGGGAGTTATGCAATTTACCAGGTTGCTCTCAGCTTGACCGCCAAAATCGCTAGTGGTGAACAAAGAAAGTCAGTTCTTAGATACACCGCGTGCAGTCACTATACGGATTCCATGTTTTGGACTTTTGTGACTATTTTATATTTACTTTGGATTATTTTGGAATTATTTTAGAGCAGTCTCAATGCATATGATGAACTGACCGTTATGGATTCCAAAATTCGGTGTTAACATCCTTTGTTCCATATCATAGAAAACAAGCATGGCTACCGTTTGGCGGAATAGTTTTTTTGTGTTCATTTTCCAACGCTGTATTAACATTTTGGAGAGCCAAGTTCATATTAATATATCACGGATCATCATAGATATAAAGACCAATAACGGAGGATCTAATGAATCTGACTGCTGATGAAGTATGAACGTATGGTAGGGACATCATGCTAAGACTCTACAACCACAACGGTGTACTAGTGAAGTCGCTTCAAACCAAGTCATGAAAAATACCGGGGGACATAGTAGTGACACAGAGTGGTGAACTATTTTATACTGACCCAAGTGAAAATGGTAAAGAATAAACAGATAAAAACAATGATCAGACTTCAGGGATGTTATCCTCTCTTTGTCTGTAGTATCTCTTTTGGTGACATGATGGTCTAACTAGTAATCAGTGACATTATGAAACAATAAAAAGTTTTGCGTTACTCGGGTGCCACTGAGGAAAAAAAGATCATATACTATGATAAAGGAATTCATTTGATGATCACATTAAATAAATCTATAAGGATGAGAACCTATACATCTGTGTGGATATGAAAGTTCTACCGATTCGCTAGTAGCAGTGGTGGTCAATAAGTCCGGGAAACTCCGGTTTACATACACCGATCCTTTTTGTCCTATCAAGGAATCATTTGAACCAATCGGGATAACTACAGACAGCCAGAGTAGGGTCCTGACAATAGACTACAACAACCAATCCATATCAATCTATATCTTGGATCAGAACGGAAGTTCCTTTGCTAGTTTTAATAACTCTAATCTAACATTTAAACAGTGGTGTTTTTATACCGGTTATACACCAGTATTATAAACACTATCTTAGAATTAAATGACTGTCTATATACCGTAATCACATGTCGATACTTTTTTATTTTGACATTTTTATATGTAAAAACACTAAGTCTTAAATTTCTATGTTATTCTTTTTTTCCATACACGAAAGATGAATCGTTAAAACGTGTGTAAACCATGTAACCACAACGAAATAATGGCGCTTTCTAGTGTTATGGATATATCCTACATGCACCCCAGTCTCTGTTAATCTAGACTAGACAAAAGGATAGAATTACGAATAAATTTCCTTTTATTCTCAATCAGAAAAACATTTTGAAGGGCCTCTCGACTCAAAACTTTTCACTTTGTTCAATTATGTGATCAGGAAAATGTAAGTGCTATGACCCGCCGATACTCTACAAAACAGATGTAGTGTTTTATGGGAATGTTCAATTATTTTTTTTATATAACAGCATGGATTAAAATTCATTCTTAGACTAGGTCTGTTCAGAATAAAAAAAACTAGGCTCACTTTGCTTGGATGAGTAAAGGTCAAATCATGAGTTAGAGTATGGTTGATTTCAACTTAAGGACGACGGACCCAATTCAAGATTTCGCTCCTCTGCGCAGAAACCGCGCTTATGCTATAAATATGACTGTCGTAATAACGTACATCAGAATAAGAGAAAATAATAAAATTTTCATTATACTAAACATAATTTGTGATGCCAAAATATTTTAAGTGGAGAAAAATTAAGAAAAAAAATTAGTCCGAATTTCCTCTGTTTGCGACATGTCCGTTATATTTCCACAGTTTATAAATCATACAACGCCAAAAAGGCAGTTTATATTCTTATATTCTGGTAGATATTGAATTTATACATTAACTGAACAATATTTATATATACAGCAGTTAATGTAACGTCAGGCAATAAATAATTATGTCCTTTTTTCAATGATATTTCTGAAGAAAAATGAACCATGCCGTTAACTTTGACACAACCCCTCAAAAAATTTAGGTCGATGACCTACATTTTTTTTTCTGTTCATCGGTAAGCTAATTGACTTCTTAATATTGCAATTTAATTAGAGTAAAAAATCTATTGCAGAATTTTTAAAATATCAGTTTTTATACCACGCCCCAGAAAATTCCCATTACTTTCTATTATATCTGCCGATTTCTGTGCCCAAATTTTGTAACGCCCCTATTAAAAAAAGGAAGTCGATGATCATGTAATTTTTTTATTGATTTTCACTCACCATTAACTGATTAATATTATATAAAAATTCGAATAAAAAATCTATTGTAGAAAGTCATCTTTTTTGCAAATAAAAAAAAGCCAGTCTAAATGTGAATTTTATACTATTTATAAGTACAAAGATAGTACTGACACTTATTAACATTCTCCTTTAGACTGTATGGGTCTTGGGCTCATGTCGCTAGTAAACATTTGAAATAAATTCACAGTTAAAGTACAGATAAAAAACCGATGTGACAATTTTCAGAAACTTCAGTATGTGTTGGTAGCTGCAATAGATGTTGTGCCGAATTCAGTGTTGCATTTGACAAACGTTGGTAAACGATTTTTGCCCAAAAATGTTGTCAACAGCCAACAGATAGCCCTTCGATGGCATAATGTGGCATTTGTTATCTCCTTACACTGGACCAATGGTGGGCAAATGTGCTTTATATATGTATAACATTTACATTACGTTGAGTCAACGTTGGTCCAATTTAGAGGCAATATATGAGTGCAACAATATATCACATCAAATGCAATACTTCAATAGATTTATTTTGAAAAAAAAATGCACCAAACATGATAAAAAATCCATGAATTTAAACAAAGTCCGCAAATGTTTTATATGTAACTAGCATATGTTCAGAGGGTAAATGTGCATTCACGCTTTTAAATTGAGCCCCCGAACAGTAAAATGAGGTAATGTTATTAATTTTATTGCACACCACCGAACTCTGCAGAAAGTTTATCAAGGTGTCAGTTACGTCGAACATTCGCTTAAATGATACTAAAATAGTTTAATCTATGTTTATAGCTTGTATGATGAAGTTACTAGTGTGGATTCAATCAAACAAAATTGCAATGAACTAAGAAAAAATAATACAAAGTAGCATTTCTGTTTTATATCCTGAACTTTGACAAATAGCACCTCCCTTTAAGTATGTACAGTCAACTGCAGGACATGTACAGTCAACTGCAGGGCATGCTAAATTGAAAAAAATTGGCAAACCCAGAAGGTCATTAGAACAGATCAATGAACCACGGAAAGAAATGATCAATATGCTTGAGGAATTTTGCGTACTATGTTTCTTGTTTAAGGAATGAAGTCTTAATTAACTCATAAAATAAGACAAACAAGGATTAAAATGAAGTTTCGGAAACATTATTGCGCATCCAGAGAACAAGCTTATCAAATTTCAAAGGATTTTAATGGATCATTAGACTAATGTCTGATGTCATCGTATGTTCAATCCGGTTTTCTTGGATCAAAGTTAGATAAACGTTCTTACTGACTTATTGACCCAGAGACATAAAACTCATATTTTTTTTAAATATCTGATCAACTTCTGTGTATTAAACAATACACCATTTACTAAACAGCCATTTTCTGTAGGGCATTGATTCTCCTTTTAAACTAGTTTAAAAAAAACCCAAATTAGTCTCTTGTGATGTAAGATAACTGTATTATATATCATTATATGTCTACAAGTATATTAGAATTCAGGTATCCACAGAGATAATTTTGAATGGTCACAATAATATTAATGTAATTTTGTCATAACAAATACTGTTCAAAAGTATAATACTCGTGGTTTACGCAAAAAAATATACAGTAAACATGGGTTAAACACCAGGCAAATTATATGTTTTTAGATATTTCCATAATAACGATAAATGACAAATCAGTCCGTGTTAAAAACCAGTTCAACAGTTGAACAGAAAGAGACCAGAATATGAGAGCTAGATTTGGTAAATGAGTGGATCACAAGATGAATATTAATTGAACAAGAAGCAAAGTACATGTAGCGTATATTAAGTATTTCTATAATAACAATAAAGTACTGAATTAGATCGTGGTACACATACATGTAACAATACGAGAACCGGTTGACCTGACCAAGAGTATAAGCTGAGAACCTGAGACACTGCCATAGAATGCACCAGAAGATGAACCAGTGCCATTCAGTCAACCGAAACATTACTGGAAATTCTAAAAAGGTGACTCAATGACAGAGTTCTGCCATCAAGTCTTCTTTTAGTTACCTATCAGTCCGATGCAAGTTCAACTAAATGGCAGAATAGATTCACCTCATTATGAAGTTTTATAAGCGAACTTTCAATGGCGGAAGAACAAAAATATAAAACTGAAAAATTAAATGATGACTTGGTTGATGTTCAGTTCTATTTACGGGGGCTCTTCGATATGTAATGTGTATTGCAGCACAGCACGATAACGCTTTGTACGATTTCGTGGATAATGATACTCTTAAATAACTCTATTCAAACGGTATAAACACGAGCAATGGAGATGTATTCCTCGTTTAAATGTAGGTAGCCAGAATCATGGATCATTATAGAGTTAAATAATTTAGTTCATAAATAAATATTCCGGTACTTTAGGAAAGAAAAATAAATAGAGGATATTGAAATTGTATATTTATTTTTTAAATAGGGAAATACATATTGCAATTGAATAGTTATTAAATAGTCAGGGAAGAAATTAAAAATAATAAAATTGCTTAAAGTCACAAAAATAAAGTCTTTGTTGATCTAATTGTGAATTACAGCTTTAAAATTACAATCATACGATCATAAAATCTCAGCCATGTTGACTTTTTAAAAATACAACATGATATAATATGTACATTAAGGGGTTATGTCAATAGGATATTTATGTTTCAAATGAATCTCGAGGATGTTGGTAAAATCAAACTATTTGCTGTGAAGAATTATATCTTAAGTTTGATCATGCTTTATATAATAAAAATGCTTAAACAATCTAACAATTAACATAAATCCTTACTGAATAAATTAAGGAACCATTTGAACCAGTCGGCATCACTACTGACAGCCAAAGTCGGAACTTGAAACATACCTTAACTTCCTTAGTAACCATATCCTAGATCAGGGCGAACAATTACTCCGTTAATTTAACAACTGCAATTTAGATCATCCAACCGATTTGTGTATTGATACTAAGGACAAATTCAATTAAAGACAATTTGCAAATATTGTTACTGATGACAAACCATGGGTTCACTATTTCGAACCATGAAGAAAAATTGGAAACAATATATGGCTAACTAAGACGGTAGAAGGCCTGTAGTTGGCAGAAGAACCATAGGCAGAAAGAAGGTTCTTCATTGCATATTCTTCTCATATGATGGTATAGCCCTAAAAATTCCAATGCCGAAGGCCAAAAGTGCTACAGCTCGGTATTACTAACTAAAGATGTTATTCTAAAAACCTCAAAAAATATTTTCATAAAGGATGCCCCATGTCAGGATTTAACATGTTTGTCTACTTCATGATAATGCTATATAACATACATCTGAGCTTGTTAAGCAATTTTTTGGTTACCATCTTGCCACACCCACCATACTTTCTAGATCTAACCCTTTAGGACTTTTACCTTTTTCCAAAACTTAAAAAGTTCTTTATCTGGTCGTCGTTACAAGTCCCGACAAGCACTTGGCTCAGTCATCATTCATTGCTTCAGAGGTTTACCTAAATCAGCGTACCGTGATGCATTTCAGAAATGGATTCAGAGATTAAAATTATGTGTTTCAAACCACGGAACATACTTGGTAGGGATGTATTGTTCATTCCACTATTTGAGTCAAATGCTTTTGAGATATCACACAATGCTCACTACATATCGAACAACCCTCGTATACATACAAATCCTAAGAGTTCTCTTCAGCGTCTTCTTAAACACAAACGATCCACCTACCCTCAAAACAAAACATTTTACGGAGAAAAATATTTTTTTCAAAGAGAGGTTACTCTGAAAAAAAAAATAAACCCCATAATTAACGTAATTTCAAGAAAGGAAAGAAAACTCTTACTGAGTAAGACGGAAGAAAAACCCTTAAACATCAAAATGTCAAGGTTACAAAATTCAAACCCGGCATCAAAGAATAAAAAACGCATCTTGAAGTATTGGGATATCTTGGAGACGGACTTAGCATGCAAAAAGCTATTTGATACGGAACCTATTAATGTTTACAGCAAACACAAAAATAGGAGATTTTTTAAAACTTACTTACAATACAACGATGAGGTTTACTTTACCGCCAGACATTGTTAAACTACCATTATTACTATCCCTTCAATATCATTGGGATGCAACCATTAGGTGTGGTTTAAAGGGTCAGGTCCTTATAACTAACTATCAAGTCTTGTTGATACTTGTTAAATATTAACAGGAATTTGAGACAAAAAAGTCCTAACATTCATCATAATTATATATTCTTCATTTATAAGTATTATGCTAATTGAATGTCTAAAATAAAATCCTGCTATGTAAAAAATTACTTTAAAGAGTCAGTACAGCTGAAAACACAGGTGTCTTTAACTTCAGATTTACCCATTGTATCGTAAGGATATAAGAAATAACGTTGATAGTGACAGTTGAAATACATACAAAAAATTCTTTCACATGCCTAATTAGTGTAATTATGAGCATCCGGAAATTTAAGGGTCGTACAAGCCGGATTAATCTGATATCGTTTATTTGTACCACGTGGATTTTGATTGACAGTAATTGACACGTGCTGAAAACTACAATTTAGATCTTCGCCCACTACGGTCATCGTGGAATACGTGATAAAAGGGACTCTCTAAACGGAACATATCATCACTTTAACGATAGTTTATGAATGGTTTACCAATTTCAGTTCATTTTAAAATGAACAGACATAAATATGTCAAATAACACCTCAAGGGGCCTCATTCACAAAATGAATTTAGGTTCTAGCAACTCCTGTGATAAAAACGCAAATACATGCTTAAAAAAAATAATTCTGGTTATTTTAAAAACTTTGAACAATAATTACCTTGAAGAAGTAGAAAAGACATATTTCTATCAACAAACCTGTCCAGGAGAATCTTCACGAGCCTTGCATGTGTTTTGTTTATCGTAAAAACGCATGCGTAATAGTATAGAAGGAGGAACCCCGTAACACGTTGCGATGTATATATTTATGGGTTATACATAATTATATATACTTATAAATTAAGGCATTTTGCAAATAAACTACCCAATGCCTGAACCAGAGTACTTGCTTACACCTTTGGTATTTCAACACATGATGATGATGTCCGTAAGGTATAATTGAATTTTAACTGATAAGTTATTATTGTGAAATTAATAAAAAACCTACTTTTATTTTCGATAAACAAGCCCGAAATAGCAAAACTGAGAGTAAGGTGGTGGACACGGTTTGGCGGATCCAAGTCAGGGATAGTTTGCATCAAAATATATGCTTGCAATGAAATAGTATTGAATGATTACATAAAGAGTGAATATATTTACTGTGAGCCTATTTAGAGAATACAATGAAGTTAAGATTTGACAAATGTTGAATAAATAAAATGAGTCAATTCGTTTCTTTAGTGGGCGATTTTAGTTTTGATACACATTCGCTTGAGAACTTTCCAGAACGGGGTAACCAAGAACGCGGATTGACTAATTAACGAAAAGTCATGCATCGCTGGCAGATACCTTGGATCGAACTTCTATTAGTACAAAAGTTAAAAAATAAAATGGAACAATTAATGCGATTTTAGTGATAATGGAAAGAACTTTCCGGAACGGGGTGCCCAGAAACGGGTTGACTATTTGACATCATGGCGGGAAGTGTAGGGCGAGTTAACCATCGACCAGATACTTTGAATCTGACAACTTTGGTTTAAAATATGCATCCAAATGGATAATAATGCATAACCTAGCGTGTTTTAATTTCATACTTTTTATACCACGACAGATTAGTTGTGAACCTTAGACATTAATTTGTAAACATTAATAAACAGATTATGTATTCTACGTCTATAAGTTTAATGGGGATGCCCCCCTCCAGATTGTTTATCAAAACAGTCTTTTATCTGAAATTCTTATTTGGGAGAGTAATACAAATTATATTGAAAATTGACCAAACGAACAAAATTTAGAGAGAGATACACTAAATACCCATTCACTGATTTGAAATAAATATAATAAAAAAGTTTATTTTTTTCAGTCAGCTGCAACAAACAGGATTAAGGCCACGTACATGTATATATTATCCATTTCAGTTTAGATTTTTCATCCCTGCCCGCTCCTCTAAATATCCAACAATGCAGTTTGTTTTTTATTTCAATTTTAAAGAATAAGATAAGGAAAAAATCGGACAAAGTATATATAAAATTGAAAAAAAATATGGTTCAACGGATTAATCATTATATGATAATAATGTGTAAAGTGTTAATTCCCGCGCTTGCGCGGAGTATCATCTTGTTAATTTTAATAAAACGATTAGAATGATTTCATGGAGAAATTTGAAATTTTCTGAAAGTTTATACATTTATGAGTAGTACAAAAATATCGAACCCGAAAGGAAATTTTTTTCAAGTCGGTTTTTTAATAAGATGCGCCGTACTGTCTCTTTAACTAATTACTTAGGAATCAATTTTGTGTGTTTCTATGGGCATTTGTATACACTGCAATCAATGTAGCGACTTTTATATGACCCAATCACCTAAATTTAAAACTGCCTAGTATATATTACCATCTGATATAATGATTCTATGTCATAATACATGTCAGCAATGGTGTAAAAAGAAAATCAGATGTGTATATGTACCCATATAATTGTCCTGAATTTCAACATGCAAAATATTCAAGTTACATAAAATATTTCAAAAACAAATTACAAGTGATATTTTTAGGATGCAAGATTTTTTTGTAGTTATCTCGTGTGAAAAGAATCGTTCCGGTCAAAATAAAAAAAAATGAAATCCTTATGCCTTTGTTAAGTAGCTATCGCCGATTAGTTGTCAGCTTACTAACAGATCTTATCGGACGGCAAAATATTACAAACTTGAATAAGGCGCTGTCATTTTAGGTCTGTTTGAATGAAAACAACTTTCGATAATTTTTTGTTCTATATCCAGATCCGTAACCGAGCAAAAATTTTTTGGAAATAAAAACACAACAAAATGGTCGAGGGGTTTAAGTAAGGAATAAAGAATAAGGAATTGAGTATTATGAGATCGGGTCGTGATAAAATTCAATAAAGTCGAAGGACTTTATGATAGATTTGATCACGCCTATACTATAATTATCACCACATAATATTCAACGAATGATTCCTTTTTAATTACTTATAATTAAGGAGTATTCAGCAACTGTGCCTTTAAATATCAACCAATTAAAATATTAAAAGTAATGTCATTTCTTATTATTATACAAGACCCACCTGCGACCAAACAGTATGCTATTTGCGTCATTAATGAATGGTATTAAACTATACGTTACAATTTTGATTAGTTGTTTAATCACAGAAAATGACAGTGGGAACTGTAAATATTTGTTTATGCTTACTTGTACATAGTGAAGGATCAATGCATTCAACATAGCGCCCATCGTTCGAGAACTCCATAGGTAAACATATTAAGTACATGTACAACTTTTAAGTTCTTTTTATGATTATAGATAATAAATGTTCATGTATATGCACCCATCAAATATTTTATCTTTTCATATTTTCCTTAATCGAGGAATGTATCTCCATAATTAAGAGTAGATTATCAGAATCATTAGCCATTATATGGTAAAATAATTGACTTCATAAATATTTTCCCCGGTACTTTAAAAAAGAAATTAAAAGAAATAGGGGTATTGAAATTTCATATTTTTTTTATTTTGAAATAAGAAAATATTTATTGCAATTTCAAAAGCTAATAATCAGTCCAGGAAGAAATTCAAAATGATAAAATTGCTTTAAGTCACAATTAAAGTCTGTTATTCTAATTGTGAAATACAGCTTTAAATCAATCATACAAAGTTAACGTAAAATCTTAATGAAATTGAATAAGTCCACTATACAACATGATATAATACATACATTTCCGGGGTTATATTACAGCAATCGATATTTATTATTCAGTTGAATTGCAACGACGTGTTCAAAGCAAACTATTTGCTTTGAAGAATTATATCCGAAGTTAAATCATACTGTATATATGTATACAATGTGATGTAAATGGTTAAACAATCTAAAAATTATTGAATATAAATCTTAACTGGATAAATCATTTTCTTGATCTGAA
Source organism: Magallana hongkongensis (assembly GCA_016163765.1). Lineage (NCBI taxonomy): Eukaryota > Metazoa > Mollusca > Bivalvia > Ostreida > Ostreidae > Magallana > Magallana hongkongensis. The sequence goes on from WFKH01011925.1 coordinate 39,284,715, forward strand.
ATGAAAGAGGAAACTTCTAACGACAACTTTTATACAATTAATATAGAATGAATTCTAACAGAATATTGATAGATTGTATTTGGTTCAAATATTAGTTTTCCTTGATTTGTTTGTATTATACGTGTATTTACACTATTTTACATGTAAACACAATGGTGAACATATTAAATCATTTATGCATATTTAAAACAGTTAATGATTTGAACTACCAAGAGAACAAAAGCACAATATATGCAAACTTTCATGTATTATAAAGAAATCAATTTACCTTCAATTCAATTTACATGTATATCTATAGGAAAATATTTTGATTGACATTGGTACATGTATGAATCACAGGGGAAATATTTACAAATAAGGAATAATTTCAAAGCAATGTGTTTCTCCTCGCCCATTTAGGATCCATATTGCACGTACTATTAATAATAATTGTTGTATTTGAAACGGTTAAGGAGTTCGGGAAGCTTGGTGAGAAACTAATTACACGTCAGATTTGCTTTTATATTTCTTATATGTTTTAGGCCATAAATTATTATACAGTTAAAAAGTCCTAGTATTTTAGCTTTAAAAACGTTTTCCTACACATGTGCATTTCTATACAGAGCTCTTTGTCAAAAGAGGTAAATATAGCCTTAATATTGTCACGACCATCCAGCTCTTTTAATTAAAACGCCTCACGTCTAAGATACACAATATTTTACACAAACATAGTCATAGTAATACATGTAGTTGCACTATTGTGATCTATCACTGTAAATATCTAATTTTCTTGACCTTTCCTTGATGAAACTCTCCGACATATAGCTCATCTTCGCTTCCAACAAGGAGGCAGTAAGGCTCCATCAGAGAACATCCCGTCGATATGAAACTAACCAAATGACCAATGGGATCCAGAATATGAACACAGTTGTTTTCTTGGTCAGCGATCAAGATGTTAGCCTGGCTATTCGTGGCTATGCCTTTTGGGTAAAAAGTTGGGTAGGAAGCTGCGGCTTGCTTACCGTGGTAGTGGAATTTAAAAGTCCCGTTGACGTCAACAACAGTGACGCGGTTGTGATGGACGTCTGAGACGCAGACGTCTTGATTTAGATTTTCCGCAACAAACGCCGGAGAACCGTACAATGGATGCCCTTTTTGGTCCATTTTATACTCTCTAGTCTTCTTTGCTCCCCGGAAACCTACTACTCGCGCTTGTTTTGTATCGTCTGAGCGCATGGCAACCAAGATGTCGCCCGATATCGAACAGCAAATACCCCATGGTTTCCATCCTCTCAACTTAAAATTTACCTCCGTTGTACCGTTGTCCAGCAGACGACAGACTGTTCGTTCTTGCCAGTCAACGTAAATAACTTCTCCTGAATCTGTTACAGCGAAGTCATCGGGGGAATTTCCTGAAATCGTCTCTTTTTCATCTTTGCAAATATGTGTTGCCCGATCTATACGTTTGATGCTGTTATCATCTCCACTGACGAAGATGTAATCTTTCCAAATTCCTATCCGCCATAGTGGCTGACAGTTTGTTGAAAATTCTTCCTCTATATTTGGTTGATTGAGAAACGCCCGCGAATAGAAAATATCTGCTGCATCTGGCGGTATGGAAGAGGAGACAAGGACATTTGATGATCTTGGGCTCTTTTTCTTATGAATCCACCGTGACCATAAGGACTTTAGAATTTCTATGAGGTTCATTGGTTTGGTAAAGATCAAGTTCCTAACTACTCTGAAAAGAGAAAAAAATTTAAAAGTTAATTAATAATGCGAACAGTAGTTTACCCCTTTATTCATAATGCAGCTTCTGAAAAATAAAACGAGCTTTTTTGAAACATATTGATAAATGCAAACGTTCTTCATTACAGAATCCGCCTTTTCCCTTATCTGTTTAAATGAAACAATAATTTATTTTAAAATGACCAAGTGTTTTTATACCAACCGTCTCGAAGGGATTCGTCGAGCCAAACCAGCTATTGCAAAATGTTCACTCTTTATCAATCTCAGTTAATTTATATATTTCCTGTTTGAATTTAAGATGTCCGTATTATAAAATTTACAATTTGTGAAATAAACCTTGTCGCTCAAACCTAGAACGAAGCATAGATTGATCTACCGTTGAACAAGGTATTTTAATGGTTTCTTTTAAAATGACCTGATATTTGATATATTTTTTGTCTTACTTTTTAAAATAAATTCAATAATAGTTTCTTACAGTAAAGTGTATTGAAACTCGTCTCAACAAAAGCATTATGATAATCAGTATTGTTTGTGTTTGTCCAAGATACCAGCATATATCTGATATGAATTGTAAAGTTATGTAAGTAAATCCTGCATGTTGAAACTTGCACACAAAAGGGTAATTATCATCTTGCATTAGTTTTTCCACACCTTTGCACCTTGGTTTTAAACTTCGGGGTGTTTATTTGTTTTATTTTCTGTCCCTTTTTTATCAGAAGCTAAATATTTATGATCAGATTTTCCAAACGAAGAGAAGATAAAAATTGGTACGTCTTGATTTGCGGTTAAAGTGTCCATTTATTTCCCATAAACTACATGCATGTTTTCGATAACTGGTTGATATTTTAAAAGTTTGTCTGATAAATTGGTTATCAATGTACATATACAATGTTCAAAATTTTAATTTTATAATCGCATTATCTCACCCTTTGTCAGGCCAACATTGAGCATATAGGAGGAAATAAAGGTTGCTCCAATTGCTGACCTGATCTGACGATTGAAAGCTAACAACTACATCGTAGATGAAGCCAAGTCGTTCAGAGGAATTTCACAAGCGATATTTTCATTGTTAAAATATTGTATGAAAGAGACAAGTCATCGACGAGTTTGCCCTCGACCAGAAAGTGCATACAGGATTGGTTGTAGGTCTAAGAAAGCTTTGCTCTTGCCAGTAAAAATATTTTTAAAGGTCGGAAATACTTTTCTTAATTGATTAATATTTTTTTTAGAGCTTTTTCCCTCAATTTTCACCTTGGGTCAATAAAATGTATCTCCTTAAAACAAAGTGTAATGTTTTCTGTCCTGTTTTTAAATCAATAAAACATTTGAATGTTACACAATTCTAAGCTTACCATTGTATTTCATTACGAAAATGAGTAATGAGTCATTTTTTTTTTTATGAAAGTTCAAAAATAACCCACCAAAAGAAAATCAAAAACAAGAATGCAATTGTATTCTCCTTTTGAGTGTGTCATTAACTAAACATTTTAGGAATGGGTTGTGCCCCAAACCGGATATCTTGTTTAAAATTGCCCGTACATATAAAGGATGACAAGTCACTTAAGTTTCTTAATATCCGTTTGATTATGTAATTTTCTTTCTAAGCTGCATTAGCGAAAGATTACAAAACCTTGTTGAATTCTTGTTGAAACACTATATTTTCTTTATAAATCATTTGCACGCAAATATGATAACAATGCATTGTAAAATATTCTGGTAAAAATAATGCCTAACGGAACGTGTCCGAATAACAGTTAATTATTTTAAAATAACAAAATCTTTATTGACTTCTAAGATATTGGAAGTCAAAAATTATACCTACCGCTAAAATGTTTAGTAAAATGTCAGTATATTGGTGCATCAATTTCATTTACCACATTCTTTAATTATGTTCAGAAAAATTTAAAGAGAACATTTCGCATTTTTGTCATCGGAATTTTTTTTTAAATCGTTGCGAAGCATAATTGCTTTGCAACTGTATTGAGAGTACAAGTGAATACATACGCTACTTAAACAACGTATGCGTCCTTTTAAAAAATCCAGTGTAGTATTCATAACCTCGTTGATAATAATCTTCTGTTTAAATCACTGGCATATTTTATACGCACATGACTATTTGAAATAGATGTTTCCTTAACATTTATCGCATGGGTGATATTCAACCGATGGGCATCTGGAAAAAAAAAACATGTGACGGAAATACGCATCTTTTCATTCTCAGCAATTAATGTAACAATATCAGAAATATGAAATATAAGTATTTTTAAATGTAGTTGTAATGTCGATCATACTTAAATTGCATACATAATTATATAACATGCATTCATTCTTTATTACATACCATCCTGATATAATACATCAATATACATTTGAAGTGCTGATTTTCAGTAAGCAAGGTACATGTATGTATACACAAAACATAATTCTTCCTTAAATCTATACATAAGTAAATATTTATATTGCAATAATTATTGGATGTGAACAGCTAAAATTATCACATCCCTTGACGATAATAAGATAAGTGAAATGGTAGTTTTAACATTCGACATAAAGCAATACTAATATCTATATACCTGTACGCGTGGCTGAAGAACTATTTTAATAGCTTTTCGTGGAAAATCAAGCTAAGCCTTACAGATTGTATTGCAACTGTTCTTTATATGGCAAACAAAAGAAATGAATTTTATGGCATACAAAAAATGACTTACGTGTGTCCGCAAATAAATGAAAACATATTTTTGAAATAATTTAAGACGCTTAAAACGGAGTATTCATTATCGTCCCTCTGTCCCCGTTAATCTGACACCACGCAAAGCAAGCTACACTTCTTTGTAAGATGAAAAAAAAAAACGAAAAAAATTTAAAGGTCACAAGGTCATATGCCGTCCTGGTTAATTTTGATGAAATTGATAGACGATCGTGTTTATAAAAATTGTGAAAAAATTCATGCAGAACTCGCTTGATACATTTTCTAAACAATGATATTCTACGGACAGGAGATGAATCGAGAGTCAATACTGTAAATTCCTTATATATTTTGCGCGAGTACTCAATTCCGCGATTCAAACGTCTTGCATTAAATTGCGAGAAGATAAAATCGCGAACGCCGAATTTTTATCTTAGTTTTATTTAGTTTAGTTTACATCTATCCGATAGATAAATAAAATATTTGCTTAAAATTCCGCGAGTTGTGCTTCTCGCGATTTTACGCGGATATTAAGTCCTCGCGTTTAATTAGGAATCTACAGTATAAATAGTCACATTGTGAAAACTTTCAATAGATCTTGGTAAAGAAAAGTTACTTGCTCATTAAAATTATGATATAAACTATAAGCAAAAAAGTGATAGGACTACTGGCTTTTTTTTTTATCTTATATATACAGTCTCTTTTGTTTCGGGACCATTGTGAAATAATTATATTTTGGTTAAAAAATGTACACTACCTTCCAAACAACTACTAGCAGACGGCAAACAGTAATCATTCGTCAAGTTAAATATAAGAAATTCAGAGGCGCATGTTTATACAAATAATGCATTTGACAAGTTAAAGGATTTTAAGGGGAAAAAAAAGCTCAAACGCGGGTCTGACTTCGACCACTGCAGACAACAATATTTCATTGAACAACAAACCATAATCTCCCAGTTAAATCTAAGATAAGACGTCGCGATGAATTTGCCATAATGATGTGAATAAAAGACAACTTATTTCAGAATTCCAATAATTTCCTGGTGTCAGAATTTTATAAAAATGAAAATGAATATAAGAGTTTGCCACAGGAATATTCATATCAGACCAGATTTTTTACAATTGACTAAATTGTATTACATGTTGTTCAGGAATTGTTGTTGAATCTAACCACTATAGGTTTTGTTTCAAACTATGAAAAAATGAAATCGCATCAAAATGTATACTTTGAGTTTTACATGCATCAACTGGAAGTTCTTCTTCAAGATAAGGTACATGTACACGTCACTTTAATCCCGGTAAATATTTTATAGAAAATAATTACAGATAGATTAAAAATTTAATTGCATGTGTGAAAAAAAATGTGTGGCATTCAAGTTTTCTATTATTGTTCAGAATAAAGTCAAGATCTAGTAAATGATTCTAGGGTGTCTTTTTGGTGCTAGAACCATTATGACGTCATAATTGATTTGATGAAATTTTTTCCCGAACTTTACGGCTTTAAAGGAATTAGAGCTCGTTTCAAAAACCGTCGATTTTCCCACTTGGTGAGAGTCAATGTTTACGTCAGCAGCTCGCTAGACTCAGTCGGCCGGTCGCTTCGCCAGCATCAAAGACATGCCGCCGCCACAACAACGCGTGCGGTTGAAACAGTGCAACTGCATTAAAAATAGAGTACTGCAGGTCGAAAAACAAATATTTTTATTATGTGTACTAACATTTGAAAGTGTTCATATGTTCGGAATGACTTTATTCAAATATATGGAGAGAGAGAGAGAGAGAGAGAGAGAGAGAGAGAGAGAGAGAGAGAGAGAGAGAGCTTAGCTGGCTAAGCGAATTATACTGCACAATGTCAATGTTTTGTGATTACGGAACTCCACGCAGTTTGTGTGCCACAGTGGAGTTCCAGAATCACAATTATTAATATCTGACATTTTCCAGGCTTTTTTAACGATTTTGATATTTTACATGCCCGGAAAGGTAGACAGACATCTCGGCCCAATGACACCTCGGCACCTTCACTGGAAGCGGTATTCTAGGCTCGTTTTAAATTGATATATATTTAAACTCAATAATACAGCTTAAAATATAATTTTACTGTACATTTTGATAATCACACTGATAAACAATAGTGTTGTTGACCTATTTTCTCGCGAGATTTCAAAAATGCACGAAATCAAAACAATTCTCAACAGTTCGATAGAATGTGTTCCACAGTTTGTTTATGGGATGTAAGGACCATAAAAGCGATATTAGTGAACAGTAAAATCATTGTTTTATGAATTGGTTATGAGTGATACATTGATTCAACTCGTATAAATATTTAAAATCGAGCAGAGAATTCCGCTTCCAGTTGGAGGCGGCGAATTTCCAGTTTTCGTAATGGCACCGGTTCCGATGTTTTCCTGGCATGTTAAATATCAAAATCGTTTAAAAAGCAAGGAAACGTCAGATATTTCGGACTGGCATGTAAAATAACAAAATTGTTACAAAAGCCAGGAAAATGTAAGATATTTCGGACTAAACATGAAGATGAGCGAAGCAGGGTTACATCAGATTTAAAAAGAGGTTCTTCGGATCTTTTTAATATTTAGCGCACTGAATAATTGATGTCGTTATAGTTGCAGCCGATTGTGTAATTAGAATGCACTTATTTAGTATCGAGATTTTTCTGGGTTGACCCCTGAGCCCCATACATGTCAGTGAAACTATGTACAAGCTATGCTGTAACATCTTCGCTGATGAACAATTTTGACTGACTCTTGTCCAATCAGATCGGAGAAGGCGATGTCAAGACATTCATCGCTCGTGACGAGAGAGAGAGAGAGAGAGAGAGAGAGAGAGAGAGAGAGCTGAGGAAGTAAATGTATCGATACGATTCAAACATGTAAATAAGTCTTCAGGAAAACAATATATATATACAGAATTTGTCATTTAACGCATGTATATATGCATGCATGTACCTATGTGAATAAATAATAAACTGTTTAACATGCAGAATAATTGCACAGATAGCGGCACTTCTTTGATGCCGGCAAAGCGACCCGGCCGGTAAACCACCCGGCCAGCTCTAATGCGGTGGTACTGCGTGGGTGTTTCGGCGGCATGTCTATGATGCCGGCGAAGCGACGGGCGTCTGGATTTAGCGAACTGCTGACGAAAATAAGACTGTCACCAAGTGGGAAAATCGACGGTATTTTGAAACGAGCTCTATGTAATAAATGAAACATTTTCTACGCATTCTTTATTAAATCACTGAAAAAGTAATCCCGATACCTATATTGAATTTGACATCATTTTAAAGAGGGGGTCAAAAGCTTGTTTAATGCCGTTTTTGGAGAGACTGTAGGCATTCTAGATATATTTCATTAGTGAAGAATGGACAAAACTCCGAAATTTGTTACTTATATCCTTCATGTTACATAGAATTTGACTGTTTAAAACATGATTTTTCATTGTGTTTACCAGAAAATAAGCCCCGGTACACCCTATCAAACAAAGCTGTTGTTATGAAGCATCACGGAAAGAAATTATATCCTGAAATTCATAAGCCAAGCCTGTAGGCATCTCACATTTACTAGATCTTGACCTTAAATTGAATAGATGGTTTTTGTGATGTAAAGTGTACATTACACTTCTTGAAATTTTACACCATATTGAAGAACAACTCAACCACCTACTCGAAGGTCTCTTAATTTATATTAATCTGCATTCTAGCGAGGGTCAATAAATGACAATGTGCAGAATATTTTTCTTTTCCTTCCTCATGTATGCACATGTATATGAGCAAGTTCTGTCCTCCATAAAATTTTCCTATTTTGATGGCATAATTTATTTCCTTTTATTTATTTGTTCCTCGTAAATGTATATTGTTTCTAAAACCTTGTGTATCAGTACATGTAAGTGGGTTCAGAGAAATACCAGTACAAATTGAACTGGAACTCATAATCAATACGCATTAATTTTTGTACATTTTTTTTTGGTAGCTAACATTCATGTTCAGGGACATGATAGAATTTGGTAAAACGTAAACTATCGGAACCCAGCGTATACTCGACTCGTTTAAATCCAGCATATATCGAATTGATTCGTGAAATAAGAGAATCCACCCAGAAATAGATCTTTTGAAGAAATTGTAAGCAATACACAGTTATTCGACGAAAGTTGCAATTATAATGCTTTTGGGTAATACTGGAGTAATATTTCATTCTGAAATTATTTAAAAAACTGTGTCACCTTAACAGATAAAAGGACATCCGGATGTTTGTAAATTGACACAACCATTTGATTAACTCTGTGCAGCTGTTACACTATTTTACGTAATACAGGATGTGTATTGTCCTGCGTAAGCGTTTGCAAGCAACATTTTTAAACAAGGTGTGTTAGCTCGTATTCTTTCTTTTCTGTTTTGTTTTTTTTTTTACTTTTTTGTGAATTCTACTTTCATGGCGATTTTCTCTCGGCAATATCTGTATCTTGTAACGCCATTGCAATGCCACTTGTAGGGCAGATAGCGCATACTTTGAGCACAACTTTAACGCCATTGAAGTACCATCTCATGTCATGTTTTATTTTTAATATGTTAATGAGTTAAATAATTGCTTTTTAACCATACGTAAGTTCGATCATTTGATATAATAGAGCGACATTGAAGTGCCAATGGCTTCTCAGGTCGTGTTTTATATTAAAATGAGATAGTTTTTTTTTCGTTCGCTCAATTGTTTGATATAATAGAGCGTTTCATTTCACATAATGAATACCCAGATTACCAAAAATTACTGGGTTAAGAAGAGAAAAACCTCCAAATTTCTAAACGCTTTACTTGATCATAATCTATACTTAACTTTAAATTGAGATCGGCATGCTCATACATGTAGCAAATGTAGGGTTATTATTTAATTGCAAGATTTTTGAAGAAATTGCTAGGTTTTCTTGTTTTAAACCCAAACCTCGAAACATGATTTCATATATATATATGCTTAGCTTTCTATCAAAAATTTGAATATACAAATGTGAGCTGAAATTGGTAAACTAAACGAACTCTGTTGGATAAAATTTGATATTGACAAATCTTTAAATGCACTTAACTCGCCAACTACTCGCTTTATTTGAAATACTCAAGTTTTTAAAAAAAATATTCTCTCATTGCATTTTGTTGTTAAAAGCACAATAAAACAAGAAAAAAGAACCATTTACACTTATATGCATATGTACATGAGTCAAACGAAGATATGCAAATATCAGCATTTTAGAAGAAAAAATTAGAGCTCACCTGTTTGTTAGGACAGGTGAATGTCGTCTGTTCCAGATAGCACTTCTTTTTTTTCACCTGTATCTTTGATCGCACGGCAGTATATCTGTCGTTATTTGGATTGGACTTCTAATTTTCCGTGCAAATTTTTAAGCGTCTGTAAGTACCGTACGTTTTAAGTGAAGGCCGACAAAACAAAATCGGATCTGCTTCAATATTTTGGGTGGTATTTTACCTTGGACGAGTTCACAGATAGTACAATCGTACGTTGGCGTGGTCATGTGATGCAATTTGGGTTTACCCGACATGGCAATATGTATGCCGACATCGTTGAGGGGCCCTGCACCTCCATTCCCTTTCCTAATAATTTTTCTTTTTTTTTCTTTTTTTTTTTTTGCATAAACTCTTTTATGAAACGTGTGCGGATTCCGTGAAACTATTTCATTTCCATTTTGGGAATGTAATTATCAGTCTTGACATTTTTTTCAGACTTTAGGCTTGGTTTTATGCAAGTATAATTACAATGACAAGGTAAGAAACCACAAACAAGATGTCCCGTCTTCGTGTGCGTTTTTCAAATATAACTGCATTTAGTGGTCTACAGCATGTAACATATTTATTGTTTCAACCCAAAATACAGATATAAAAGAGGAGGAGGAGGAGGGAGGAGGGAGGAGGAGGAGGAGGAGTTAACGATGACCTACATACATGTAGGACAAGTTTCCGATGCATTATCCACATGTGCATGTAATTCGAAATCGATATCAGTAGGTGGGTCGGTTGTGCGATGAGCCACGAAGTGTAACGCATTGCTTTGGTTGGGTACGACTGTGTTGACAAAATATTTATGGTTTATCTAGTATACCGGCATTATGTATGCAAATGTGAAAAATGATTGGAGAATAAACACTACAGGGTTATTAGACACCTCGCTCCGGACATTTATTTCATTCAATTTTAGGAGATTAGTAAAGAGTATAATGAAAAATATTCTTGAATTTAAGCTACAAGAGATCGTCACATTAGATAATTTTTTTTAAAGAGGTTGCATATTATGTAATTATAAGTTGTATTGGGGATAAGAGCTCGTGCACGCACATAATTACGGTCAACTTTGATAAAAAAAAGAATCACTTTCAAGCAAAATATGGTGTGCCTTCAAATTTATACGTTGACAAAAAAAACAGTTTTCCTCTTTCGACTTTAAAGTAAACGAATTCACCTGTAACCAGTTCAGTCTGGGTGTTTTATGTCAAACGAGGTGAATGTGTTAAACAGTTACGAATTCTAAAACCCTACTTACACCCCTTTGTCACACGCAACCCTTACCGCGATTGCAAGTGACTCAGAGAAATCCATCTGACATCTTTTAAAACCAAGTACACACAAAACATTCAAAGTTTTCATTAGAAAGAATTTGCTTTTATAAACACATCTTACTCAACTGCAATGTCAAGTGTAATGTTCAATAACCTGTCAACTTAGTGTGTTCCCACAATTTCCGGTAAAGAATAAGACATTTTAATGATCAGAATTGTTAGAAAGGAATTCTTCTTTTAATTGATGATTGCGTTCCTATACGCTGCACACACATGTATATTAAGCCACCCGTTTACACACAAGGCTGTTTGTTTTGTTATGTTTGTATTTTATGCTTGTGTAAGGTCTCCAAAGGAGAAAGGTCGGAAGGGAGGCTTATCGTTTACTTTTAATTTTTTTTTTACTCTAACTGTATTCAATTTTTATGCTCAAATACCAACTTAAACAAATTGAAATAAGTTTATCGCAAACAAATTATATTTCATTTTGACATGATCTCAGGTTGTGGAGACATCATGCGTGGATCCAGATCCTTTTTTCTGGAACGGGAGGGGGGGGGGGGGGGGTCAGGGGGATAACTTTGTTTGCCGAGGGAATGGGGTATTGGGGGAGGGGTGCCATCGAATATAAACGTGTATTTATCTCTGTTTAAGTTTGTCCTAATGTAGGTTTTATGCCACCGTTTAACAGAACTTTACGTATATCTTGAAAAACCAGTCTATATTAAATAATTAAAATAACATTGATTTATTTAGTATATACATCAAGACCCTCACCGCCGACGAACATAAAAAGGACACATGCTCTTAAAAATAATGCATGGATTGGTTTATATTTTTGGCTAATTTTCAATTGAAATTAATCATAGAGTTCAATTTCCTGATTTGTAAGGAAATGGCATATTTTCTTTCATTTTCAGAAATACAAGTCTACAAGTCCTCCATATTTATCTACCTTAAACGTATTTACAATTGGACTGATTTCTGTAAAAAGTTTATAATTATTTGTAGTGACTGCCCTTAGCTATACACTATTAGATTGAACTTGATTATGCAATTGATAGAGATACATGCATGGTGCATGGCAAATTCTTCATAATGGTTTGATGGTTATGTTTTTTCTTCAAAATTTAAGTACGTGTAATTGTTTCCGGCATGTTCCGGAATCGGTTAATAAATACGAGATAAATGTTGTTTTTTAATTTAATTTTTTTTGTCGGTATTTCGTTTATTTCCCTCTTTATTTTAAAACAGTGTAGTGAATTCGTACATCAAATATTATAGGATAGCAAACACTTATCAATATTCAAAATAACTGCGTTAAAAATTTAATCATCGCATTATTTTGGATATACCGATATGTACTTCAAAATTCAAAGCATTAAAATTTAGTGAAAGCAACTTAATATTCATTAATACAATAGGTAAATTTATCAGAATTAAATAGAATAGCAGAATAACCCGTGGTCAGTCATGTACAGTGTTCAAGGACAGACTTCCGTGTTTTTCACTGACCGGGAAGTCAATCCGCTATACCCCGGGGGATAGGGCATTACGTCACACCCACACGTGTTATTAGAAGCACGACACTAGACCGGCATATCACTTTTTGACCAGAAATAATTCACACAAGGTAAGATACATGTTTTTGGAATGTTTATTTTCTAGTATATGTATATAATTTTTTTAAGAGTCAAAATACAATTTTAAACGAAATGTGAGTAAAGAAAATTTATTATTATTTTAAAAAACCACACGTGTGGTAAACCTCGACATTTACCATCGATATATATTTACATCTATCGAGTATTTTCTCCTCTATTTTTTAAAGAAAAGCGATTTAAAATAGAAACTGACAGGGCTGAAATATACACGTTCTATAGCTAGTTCTAACCAGTTTATCGATCGGTCGAAACCTTCAGCTCAACCTAAAAAAAAAAAAAAGCACGAACTGCACGAAATAATCGTGATAACGCGGGTTACGTATTTTTTCTGCATTGATTGCTACCTTCATATCCCGCATGAATCACCAAAAAAGCATTTTATTGTTTAAATAACTCACCTGGGATACAAGAGGTTCTCTGGATCATTAATTTTGGTTCAGTATGCAGCCATAAATTCAATATATACAAAATAGATCTATAGCTTTTCCTGATTTTATTATTGGAATAGATATTATGAAAAGTCGGTAGGATCCTTGAAAAAAGTTTATATTGTACAATTTAATTTTGTAAAATAACATTTTCGCGCGTTTTTCTGACATTAAATAAAAAGCACAGAAATTTAGTCCATAAATTACAAGCGCAAGAGAGGAAATTAAGGGAAAAGTGTAATCGTGTCCGGAGTAATTCGTCTTTTTAATCGCAATTTTCAGCATATCCCCGACATGTCAGTGTGTTATACGATTTGAACAATACATTTCTTTTGCAAGTCTAGGAAAACTTAAACGATTATTTATATGTACAAATCAAATTTTGTTCAAAAAAAAATTTAAAAAATAAATAATACAGAGTTTAGATTACTCAAAAAACTAAACTTCATATTTTCAAATTA
>WFKH01011925.1:39320776-39349255 GCA_016163765.1 Magallana hongkongensis
AGGATATTACTGACTAAAATCCGACTTGCTGGTGATTTTTTATGCTCCTCCTTTAGTGGTTCTGAATTCCAGTTCCGGAGTTTCATAACATCTGATGTGCCTGAGATTCTTGATGATTCGTTGAATGTTCTGATTTCTTGTTCCTTTTATTGGCTGCAATTGTGAAAATGAGACAAAATTATAACTTTAATTACTAGTACGTTGCTTTTTGAAGACCATTTTCCATTGATGTGCAGAGTAGAGAAAAATATTAAATGTTTGTAAACTAAATTTGGAAATGACATAACCAGAACTTGAACTTTTCTAGAAAGTATTTATATGAGACTTTTAAAGTAACTTAAATTTTTACTCTCTTCATTCGAAAGAGAAAAACTTAATTATAACCCAAAGCATGACGAAAAGAGAGCCACGGTGACCTTAATCAAAAATTTGACCGGTAGGCCATTTCCACTTGACATCTTTACGTCGAACATAATCATATTATAATAAGCGTGTAATTATTTTTTGCATACTTAACTGATTTTCTCAAATAGTGAGAAAAAAAGGCTCGAACTTGAAAGCGTTAAAGATGTATGTTTATATTTAAATGTAAAAAAAAAAATTATTCAGTCAAGCGAAATAAGTAAATGCAGCGTAAAAAGACAATCTGCAAATTGATAGACAGAAAGCAAGGATGGGATGAAGTAAGTTCTTACAAAATCAATGCTTGTTTACAATAACATATTAGTATTGGTCTCATTAACAATATTATTCTTCCTAACGTATTTCACTTATTTCACCCTAAAAGAGTCGGTATAGCTTATATTTACTCTGGATATATTGTTAACCCACCAAAATATATTTCCTTTTTTTAAGTCGTATAATAAAATAACAATATCATGTTTAAAAAATATATATAATCAGAGCTTCATTAACTACACTATGGCTAAAAGTGTACAAAAATCATACAAAAGTCTTCTTTCAAAATGTAATGCATTTAATCAATATAGAAACATACAGCTTTTAGGCAAATCAGACTTTTCTATAATTTTACTAATATTTCTTATCAGATTAAAGGAAACTGTCCATTTGTCTTAGCATGTTAGTAATCAAAAAATCATGGAGTGACTTGTACAAAGAGTGGTTTATGTTGACTCATTCGCGCGGGAGAAGAAGTCAAAATTGTATAAGTTAAGTTATAGCTATGGATAATTCAAAATTTTAGTTGTTACTGTTCACTTTTGGGGGACAAAATTAAAATTATTTCAAAATAAAATATTAAATTTAACATTTGATCTGAAGCATTAAATTCCCTGATGCATCGTCCATTTACACTTAGGCTAGGCTGGGCACAAACTTCTAAGGAGTAGACTTCTTTTAAAAAGTTTACCTTTTATAAATAAATAAAGATCAAAAGTATTCAAATCATTACTGAAATGATTCGAATTTATTTAATTTAAATTTTAAAAATTTAATTTATTTAATAAATTTCATCAATATCTAAATAATAATTTAAAAAATAATATTTACATCTACCGAGTATGATTCCCATTTCTTACGGAAACTTATTGTTAATTCATAGCTCTATAGAAACTGACAGGACTGAAATCTACACAGCCCGTTTATCGATTGGTCGAAACTTACATCGACCTAAGAAAAATCACGGACTGCACGAAATAATCACGATGATGTCAGACTCAAATTCCCTTAGGAGACGATTTGGCTGTTTCTTTTAGCTAAAGTACTGATGTACTTTATCAGTAATTTAGTTAATTTTACTTACTCTTTACAATCAATTTATTAATTTGTTAAAAGAAAGATGTAAATATAAACAATAAAATGCTTTCTTTGGTGATTCATGCGGGATATGAAGGTGGCGACATTGCAGAAAAAACACATAACCCGCGTTAGCGGGTTATGTAAATTTTTTTGCAGGAACGTTTTAAAAAACATCCAAAATGAATCACAATTCTGTCATATTCACTGCAAACGTTTTCGTCATTCCTTGCAGTTATATAAAAATAGAATATTAATCATACATGCAAGTTTAGTTTAAATAGTGCCAAAATATGGGTCACTTTTAACATCTGTAGCATACATGTGTAATTGTGTCAATGTGCTCCAAATGCACATATTTGGCGAGGGATGGCTTCTCAGATTACTTGTAATATACATGTACATGTATCTTCTTCAAAATATCAAGAAAATATACTGTCTCAAAAGGAAGAGCGGTATCGTGCGCATTTCTAGGTGAAGCATTCATTTAAGTTTGATGAAGCTAGCATCATAATTTAGGATAGGAATTGTTAAAAAGAACCCGTTCACTCAACCGAAAAATATATACATGTACTTATAGGTCACATGAAGCACGGCTGGTAACATACATGTATGTACATTTTAAGTTGTATTAATCTTGCAAATTTGGAGTAAATCGGACATATCTACTTTGAAGTGGAACTGATCTAAAATGTTTATCCTGTTCATTCATTTGAAAAATTTAGGTTACATACAACATCAAAACATGACTTTTATCATGCATATCAGAATACTAGTACATTCTAGTAACCTATGCAAGTTTGTTGTAGGTGTTGCTCATTTCAGTAATTACAGAGTGATAAACAGCCATAAAACGTAAACCTATAATACAGGTCACACTCATTTTAAACTTGCAGCTTCAAAAGCAGGACTGAAATTATAAATCTACAAATAAATCATCCATGTAAGTTAGATGTAGGTGGGCTCATACAATGTTGAAACAAAGGGGCGGATCTGCTAAATAAAAATAACCTTACTTATTAGGAAAATATAGGTCATATGCAGCATCAAAGAATGAGTAGCATAATGCGTTCTCCGTGCAATAAGTTTGTAGTAAATGAGGCTCATGTTTACTTTATAAACTAGAGAGGTACTTATTTATTAATACCATTTTTTTATTCATTTAAAGCATATAAAGGTACACTTTCAGTATGTACAAAGCATGGCTGGTGTCCCGCAGCTCCAGGTACAGCATCCATACAAGTTTGGTGTATGTACATGTACATGTAGGGATCATGGTTACACTTGTACTTAGGGGTGGAGCTGCTCAGTGTCAACAACTTAGAAATAGTGAATAATTTGACTTTTTTGGGTTTGTTTTTTTTTTTTGCAAATTTGGCTCAGATAAGGTGTATAGCTTGGAACTGAGAATTGCCCCGAAAAGTGTATCGTGGTTACTTGTCAAGAAAAAATATAGGTTGATTTAAGCATTGAATGCTTATTTTTGGATGTCTTCGGTCCTATGACACACCAAGCGGTGCAGACAAATTGAATACCACGCGTTAGCGCGGTATGATAATTTGTCTGCACCGCTTGGTGTGTCATAGGACCGACGACATCCAAAAATAAGCATTCAATGCTTATATTTATATTTTCCTACTGATATGTATTTGTATGAAATATTGTGTATCACCGCTATAAAGCCATTATATTCGCTCTTAATCAGGGATATGAAACATACATGGAACAGCCATTTTTCATGTTATTTAGTTAGCTTCCGCGACAAAAAAGTGCCAGAAACTTTGTGGAGAAAAATATTTTTTATTAAGGAGTAGATATATATTAATTATTGTTTTTCAAAAGTTCATATCAAATTGATTATGTAAGATTGAAATTTCATTTAATCTTTAAAAAATAAATATTTTCAAAATACGTGAAGACGTTTATCTTTGTGCTCATGGCGCATGAATTAGCGAAGTGTATTCATAGAAAATTGAACGTCGCAGATTTCCAATGCAAACATAAGGGGAAATATACACTGAATGTAATTATAATGTAATACATGTATCTGAATCCTACTTGTTTCTATGAAACATTAAATGCATCATCCATACCATGCATATGCGCGAATCAGGAGATTTTGCAATGGGGGAAGGGGGGGGGGGTGGATAATTTTATTTTGCGGGGAGGGGACTTTCCAAGGACCATTTTCGGTACCTTTAATTTAAAAAGTTTGAATTTACCAGAAAGGGGAAAGGGGGTTCGGAACCATCTTTCCCCCTCTAGATCAGCGCATGCAAACACCTATGGTCTATAGAGAGCATACATTTCCTTGACAATAAACTTGCTTTAATTAAGATGGAATGCTACACCAACATTTTATTTTACGGATCTTTAAAGTATCCTTTCTAAAACATGGTTTTAAAATTTTAACAATTTGACCGATTCCGATTAAAAACAAACTGATCCTGATCCAAATTGCGAAACAATTTAAGATCAACTGCAAGCAAGAAATCAATTGAATTAATTGTTTAGTTAATTTACAAACTGTACTACAACCAAGCATCTTAGTTATATTTTTACATTTTTTTTTTCATTCGAGAGTCGGGATCAGTTTATTCCGATCGGGTGTGGACTGTTTTGAAAATTAGCAATATTTCGAAAATTTCACAAATTTGTTTCAATTTCTCTTTGTAGAATGATTGTCTCATATTTCTTCTCTATAAGACACATCCCTTTCGAAAATTTTATCAATTGGTATGAAAAATATTAACTATTTCTTTTTCATAAGCTACATGCTATAATCTTGCATTTAAAACTAAAACGTCTTAGGGACATATTTGGACATACTTTCTTAGATATTGATATCATGCATTTATTCAAAGCAAATTTTAAATTCCAGAGTGTCTTTTTTGCAAACAAAACGGATTTTTCATTTTCTTATAATAAGTATAAAAAAAATCGTATAAAATATCCTTCTTTGAACAACGAAATCATGTTTACGATTTTAAATGACACTTTAACGATTCATTTAATAAAATAAAAACGCAAATAACACAATTACCATGCTGGAAGAGTCTTAATTATCTTAAACGATATCGTTGAAATATTCAGGTTTTGTTAGGGATATGTAGGAAAGTAGTTAGTATACGATAAAAAAATGGATATTTGACTATTTGAACCACTCTAAACCAAAGAAATCCGATTAAATTATGTTCTACAGGTATTGTAGTACACGTTTACATTGAATTAGTTTTGGTTTAACGTGGTCTTCGTACTGAAAATTAGACAAATATTTCAATTAGTGTCTTTTCTAATACAAACATGTATATAGCCATATATAATGAAAATACATCTTCAGATATTGTTAGATGCGTGGCCTAGTGGTAACGCGGAAGTCTTTTTGATTTTGTGGTCGCTGGATCGAATCCACCAAGTAGTAAATATTTTGTTTCACTTAATTGAAACATGAAAAGAATAGAGAGATTAAGTAGCATGTATCTAATCTTCTTGGGGTTTTTTTAATTATCTTGTTTAATTTAGTCTGAGTATGAGCACACCCAATATAAACAGATCTCTTCATTAACACTATGCATGTACTCTATTTACACATAGATCCATTGCATTTTTTTTAACTTATCACGGTTCAGAATATCAACTAACATTATTCACAGAGTTTTCCGAATTTATGACAAATCAGTTGTTATAGACACCATTATAAAACAATTATCTTGGTTTCGAAAATCATATTGCGACAGCTAGGTACCTGAAGCTATTTTTATTAACAGGTACTTTCCGTCCAAACACAGGTGTAGGCAAAATAATGGGAAAAGGCGCTATACCTCAAAGTTTATTGTAGCTTAATTATGACTAGGCATTCACTCCAAATTCCTACATGTTTAATCCAATGTTTTCAAGATACTATTATTCAGAATATGACCCACTTTTTCATCCAACCAGCAAAGTAAAAATTTCATTTGACAGCTTATGGTGAACCCAGCTTATAGAACGGTAAAAATAGATAGATACTAGTAATACTTGAGTGGCGCAGAACTGTTGATGAGCCATTGAAAAAGTTAGTTATGTTCTAAATAAGTTAGATCATATTAAGTAAAACTTTTACCAATTAAGAAAGGGCTCGGTCGCATCGCTCCCTCCACCCCTTAGTAATCGCTAAAATTTCACTTAAAATATGATCTAACTATTACATGTAGAACCCCACAAATGTATGTCTTTCGACTTCATTAATAGCATAAATTAAAAAAATCAAATATTGTACATTATTTGTAATCAAAATGCTTCTTTTTACGGATATGACATAGAACAAAAGTTGATTGATTCAATAAACTATAAAAAAAAAAAAAAAAAAAAAAAAGTGAGCCAGCTCACATAGCCCAAGCTCCTACTTCACTTGACAATGCTACACAATGAAAGGCAAACATGCAGAGTATGTCTTGAATATAGCAAATAATTAAATACAGTACAAGAAAAAAATATTGAATCAAAATTTTTTCCTGCAAATACTCACAGCTGTATATAATGTCTTTATTAGCAAAAAAAACCTCTCGTGTAATTCTCTTCAGAGCGATGACAAGCTGTCTCAGTGTGTTCAGTAATTGCCAATGTTATTATTATTAAAATGGGGGCGGGGGAGGGGGGGGGGTAAAATTTATAGGAAATATAAAGGACACCCAAATTTTCTTTTTATACTTTGATGCAGATCTACACGCTAATTATGTCTTTATTAACAAAAATGTTTCAAAAATTTCATTCAATGAGTTCAGAAGAGTTACGCTGATAAACAGTTTCAGTATATAGTACTGTGTTTTCAATAAGAGCCAAAATTCTAAATTCAGTCGGTGCAAAATTCCCAGAAATATAAAGGAATCAGAATTTCTTGCGAGTTTTCACAACTGCACATTAGTATCATGAGCGCTGGAGCGGGCAATCTATTTCTGGTTATTTAGATAGTATGGGGGAAATGCGACGTTATTTTTTGTTGTCTTGATACAATAATGTTTAATTTATAACATTTATAAATATCATAATAAAATATCTAAAAATTGTGCAATGCCAAATTGAGACGAGTTTTTGGAAAATTTCTTATTTTTTTAAATTTTCAAAAGATATTACATGTAATTAAAGATTCTAGTCATTTTTGGTACAATTAATATTATAACGACTTTTTAAAATATATTTTTATATTATACTCTCCGGGGGGGTGGGGGGGGTGCATTCCGGATGGTCGGTAATAGAACAAGACAAAAGATATTCTGATCATATTGAGTTATATACTGGAAGGATTTCACAAGAGCCTTTTTGATGACATTGCTTTAAAGATGTTACCAACTGACATCACAGTCGATAAAAATTATTTCTTCCACTTTCGCGGTTTAGCTCCCTTTGTTCATTGCAGCTATGCAGTATAAACTGTTATATTTAAAAATAATAAAATTTTCGGTAAATTACTATAAATCTATTTGAACAAAATTCATCATAGTTAATTAAGGAGGCTGGGTGGTCAACAAATTACCCGTTAGATGTACCTTTAGTTAAAATTCAAGATTGATTTATTTATGCATAAACTGTTATATGAGTGAAGAAAAATTTTAAAATTTTAGCTTTAAACTTTGAATATTTTCATTTATCTTTATGTCCTTTCCAAAAATTTAGATTATCGGGAATCAAAATTTGTACAATGGCATGACAATTAAATTTAGATTATCAATGTCATGTACAATTGTCATGTACAAATTTTGATTCCCGATAATCTAAATTTTTGTAAAGGACATTTATACAAAGCTCTCCTTGTAAATGAGATTAATATCAATAGTCTAAAAATGGCCCTGCCCTCTTAAGATTACACAATCATTTAAATATTGCGCATGTGATATTTTTGATGCATTTCATCATAAAAAATTTAAAACAGAAACAAAACAATTAGAATGAATTTAAAAGATACTTTAAAGGTTGACAACTCATGTGCTCAAAATATGGCTACTTTACTTTTTCAGGGACGTCCTTAAAATGATCAGCTGATGATAACCGGACTTAAACAAAATTTAAATAATTAAAACTACTCTTTGAGAAATCGAACAGTAATTACATGGGTGTCATGCATTCAATAAACCATAAGTAATCAACTATTAATAGCTAAAGTAATCTAACTTACATTCGAAGACCCGAGTTGCATAAGGATTACGTCTTTCTACTACAATCCATTACATGATTCAGATTTCCTATCTACATGGATCCGCCAATATCAGCACCAGAACAGGATTGGAACGAATATAGGAGTTCTTCTGATATGAAAGAGAGACAAAGAAGAGTAAAAAAGAAGTTTTATAACCTTATAATGCACATTCATCATCACCGTTGTTACTTGACTATAACCAGCATTTGTAAAGCTTTTGTGCAGTGTTAAGCCATTTGTAGAATTTTCTACACATTACATAAAGAGCGTGTACAATTTTCTCTTAAAATAAAACGCATTACATATTTTAATTCTAAGCGTAGATAACAATCGGCAAACGACATGAAAATACAAAGATGAAAAATGCATGCATATTTAAATTATTTACGTACCTTTCAACTTCTACGAAGTTTTACAAACTTTTCCCTGGCGGGAACCTGTTCTTGAAGACTATGCAAGATTAACGTCTGTTGTCCTCGCACAATGCGTGGTCAGTGCTCTTAGTCACGTGGGCAGCAGATAGAGAGACCGACCGTGCAGTGAGCGGTCATCATGACCAATTGTGTAAATACATGTAACTATTAGACTGTGGAGACAGTCGTCATGACCAATTTTGATGGGTAAATAGACCGTGGAGACAGTCGATATCAGACGGGAATACTGTCAATAAAACAGTTGTCGAACATAATTTTAGTAAACAATGAAACATCACAAATATAACATAGTGTAGTAAGGGGGGATGAAACAAAGTGTAGCAAGAGGGAATGTAAGTTTAAATTATTATTTATAATTCTGGAAATGGCATCTGTTGTAAATAGTAGAAAATATACATGTAACAAATATGTATCTAACAGACCTTGGTGATATGTAAAATACGCACAATATACATGTGTACAAAAGTACATTAATCATTCATACATTCATTCAATGAATTATTCATTCATTTTTTCATTCATTCATTCCTTTTTTTATTCACTTTAGTCTTTACAGCTACCGCTATTCACCAATACCGATGGACTGTAAAACAGTAAACATTAATTAAGAATTTAACTTCTTCCCACACTCGTATTAGCAAATGCATGGAACAACGGAACATATATATGACAGATTCATGATTTATAAAACTTATGAAACATTTACATATATAATAGTTACAAATTATAAGGATTATGTACATGTAAGTGTGAAACGCCCACCTCATACAGTGAACGTGGAGAGAGAGAGAGAGAGAGAGAGAGAGAGAGAGAGAGAGAGAGCAATCTTTTCCATAAATCATAAAAATTAGATCCCTCACGCTTCATTACTTTGATTTGTCGCTGTGAAAATCTAACAACATCCCATTCAGGGTAGCACTGAATCAAATTACCCGAACTTGAAGGGTTTAATCAAATTTCTCTCTCCCTCTCTCTCTCTCTCTCTCATTTGCATTCGTTTGTGTTTTTTACTGCTGTCCTTCGATACCGACAAAGCGTCAAGGAGAATGGATTTAGCGCGCTGCTGCATGTAACAAAAAAGTACATGTATAAAACCGAAGGTGCATAATTCTTCATGAAAAGAGCTCTATTCGTTACACCGTACGTCCCTAAATTCGATATGCATCCGAAAACTTCATCTATAATGAATTTTATGCGCAAAGTGTACATGCACAAAATGTGCAATCTTGTCGCTCTTCTATAAATAATAAAACAAAAATGATGCAATTTATTTTTTTTCCTCGCTTAAGTCATTCTGGAGCCAAAAAATTATAAAGTATTGCTCTGTGTGTGGCTAAATTGACTATTTTCTATAGCGGAAGCTTCGTTGAAGATTCATTTCGGGTTTGTTTTGTGTGGGTTTTTTTTTTTTACCCCTGCAGTTGAACGACTTATAAATATGTGTTCGACCCTGACTTATTGATGGAAATAAAAAATTATATAAAGCTGGCTAAAGTGATTAGCGTCAGCTTAGCTATACATTTGGGACAGTCGGACAACTCATGAAGAGTGAAGAAAATTTCATTGCAGTGAAACAAACATGCATTAGTCAGGAAAACAAACATTAATTCAAACTGAAGTGCATTTAATTATTGATTCTACTATCTCAAAGTCAATTGATTTTTAGACAAAAACGTCAGTTTTTATTCTCTAGCTTGTTTCTTTTCTCACACTACAGGTTACGTTGCCTTGGGCTTGTTTAAATCAATAAGTTGTGAGAGTAATCAATATAAACTAGAACATTAACGCAATAATCTGTTAGATGGATACAAGTTTACAACTTTTATTCCGAAAATAGAGAGTTTATATGGCATGTTTTGTGTAGGGCATTCAATGAACGGGGGAACCTCCTGTACTATAAGAGCGTTATGAATTTTCATTATTGACCATAGCAGAGCGAGGGTTGCCTTTATAATCACTTTATTTACCTGCCCAATGAAGGGGGCTTTTGCCTCCATAACAACCCAATACAGGTGTTACACCTGATCGTGTCAATTTCCATGCGACACCTGTAATTACGTGTACACGTGTCAAGAGAAAAACGATAGCAACGTTTGGCGAAGTTTATTTTCTTTTCGCATGGCTTATTAACACGCATCCAACTCACAATGTAAGTATTTTATAATTTATATAAATTTTATGCCTGAAAATGTTGATATTCTTTATCATTCATGATTTCATCTTTAAACTTAAAACTTGTATATAGTCATGATACTGTATCGTGCAGTTACTTATATAAAAATGACGAAAAAATGCAATGTACATGTAAATGTTAATGTAATTGTTCTAAAAGTACGTGTAGGTCATCATTCATATTCTGGTGTCGGTCGTGAGAAGTATCGAGTTACCTGCATAAATCAATTGAATGTGTGGATTTTTTTTTTTTTGGGGGGGGGGGGGATTTAAAATTGTTTAAATATCGAAAAGGACAGGGGTAAATTCGCTATATACATGTACGTGTTCGTTATAACTGAGTTTTGATGCATTTTGTATATAATGGCTGTACAATATGTTTTGCTTTTGAAGTTGTTTAAATCATGAACGATGATCATCGGAAGAAAACAAGGAAACTGGGGACATTGATTCGTGTGGTTCGGCGATTTATCAGCAGATTAAGGAAAGGTAGTTGTCTATTTTTTTCGCAAACCACCCCTACTGTTTTCCAGAGAAATTCCGAGAAAACTTTTGAAATTTTGTTATTATGTACTATATTTACGCACGAATGGATTGATGCTAATTTGATATTTGATCTACAATTAGCTATGAGAAGTATCTGATATGTTCCAGCAGTATAGGTATTTCCTTGGCATCTAAGTAGCATATTTATCTAAGATTTAGGTATTTTCATGAGATATCTCATATTAGATAAGCTATTTTTTGGAAATCAAAAATCCTAGAATCTATGAGAGACTTAGCTGTATTTATGAAACATAAATGTCTGTTTTAGGTAAATCTATGTTTACGAGATATCTAATCTTTTAGATTTAGCTGTGTCGTGTTACTCAGCACCTCCAGAAGAAGATGGTTGGATGTACAGCCGGATATCCAGAACTTGGGTGTGGATGGGCTAGTCTTACAGGTGTATTTCATCTAGGTAAAAAAAAATAAAAATCTAAAATCTGGGTCGATGGGGGTGGTCTTAAAGTACATGTGTACTGCATCCAGGTAAAATAGAAATCAAAGACCTGAGAAAAATGGGATAGTCTAAAAGGCGTACATTTACTACATAGTCGTTCTACATCAGGGTAAATAAAAAGATTCTCGGAGATACAGCGTCGTGCCAAAAGTATTCGCGGAAAATGGCGGACGCGATCTTAGAGTTATTGCCCTTCGTATAGAAAAACGCATGTTACGATGTTAATACTGAATGAAATGTAATTTTGAGACGATCCCCGAAATCAGTAAAAATTCCCGGATGAGTGACGTATATAAATACGTCTGCTAGAATAAATTGTGTCGTAAGATTTTAATGTAGTAGGTCTAAAGAATTGTCACCGCCACCGGACAAGAAAAAAGTGATTATAAAATTAAAAAATGATGGATTAAAGATTTCTGAGATTTCATGGAAGTTAGGAGTGCCAGAATCTACATGTAAATCAGTTATCAAGACTTTTCAGGAATGGGGTAGCCTGTTAAAGGCAAAATGAACTGGCCGTCCGAAAAAATTGTCCTCTCGCGGAGAAGCAAGGTTACTTCGATTGGTGAAACGGAGCAGAGGAAACGTATTAAAAGATGTTACAGCCGAATTTAATGTTGGAAATGTGTTAACTAATATTAGCAGGAGGACTGTGCAATGGGTTTTACATAAAAACCAGAATTACCGGAGAGTTGTAAGGAAGCGTATAGTGGTGAAAGAGGTCAACCGAAAAAAGAGATTTGCGTGGTGGTTAGTTACAAAAACGGAGATTAACTGTAAACCAATATTGGAGAAATAAAATCTTCAGTGATGAGTCGCAGGTCGTACTTGGTCAAAATAACAGGGTCTACGTGTGGCGATCTGCTCATGAAGCGTATAGACCGGAGTGCATGTTTGCAGAATGCAAGCCCAAAGTTTCAGTCATGATCTGGGGGTGTATTACGAAAAGTTGTTTCAAAGTTCCAAAATGTTAACGTGATTGGATTGTGTTATTTTGTTTCATAATATTTGGTTTTGTTTGATACCTCTTTAAATTTTTAATTATTACAGAGCTTTTGAATTTAATAAGATGCGTTAATATTCATTTTCTACAAATAATACTATCAAATTTTTAGTACTCGTTTCCCCTTTGTAGGTTATTTTCATATTTTGGGAGGACATTTCTACAAGGTTACTTTATTCACCAATCATGCTGATAATTTCAGTTCTGCTCCTCTCTTCTTTTGGTCTCTGTAGGGAAGCTACAGCTCTGAAACCAGGTATGAATAACAAAATTCTTTTATTCGATATTGCAATATCCTTAAGATATTTGTATTTTGCAAATTTGATTCGCTTGAGATAGAATAGAATCATATCCTTTAAATGAAGTCATGACCTGATTTTGTTTTAAACCTGATGAGTGTATATTGACCAAAGACGAAGTCCGAGGTTGAAAACCTCTCATCAAGTCTAAAAAATACGTATACGCTATTATAACTGTTTTATTAGAATAAATTGAATATAATACTTACAATTAAGTAAAATTTATAATATTAAATAGGCTTTGATACCGCTATTATAAGGTCACAGTGTCGCACATGCCAAAACCTGTATTTTGTAATGAAATACAGTTTTTTTGTATAGTAAGGTTTATAATTGTTGTGATCGGCTTCGGCCGATCACAGTTGTCCCGTATGAGGCATCCAGCAAATTTTACTATTTGCGCACGCACTGCGCCTCGCACTACTTTATTTACAATGCAGTGCCAGCATCATGTAAATCTTTAATTTCATATTGATTACTAAAAACCAGTATTCTGATGCGTTTGTCTTGAGATTAAAACATTTATAGAGTTACATAATGAGTCAAATCACGTTTTTCTTTGCATGCGTAAGAATTTTAATCGGAAGTACAATTCGCCTACTAAAAGTAAAGTTTATTCATTCCTTGCTATTTTGGAAATCAACAAAACGGTGCAATATATCCTAATTACATTAACATGAAGCCGACCAATGATATCACACGCCGATCATTCCTTTAAAATGAATCCTTGGTCCACATTAACATGCAGTATAGTGAGGTTTGTAACAGATTTAATAGTATTATCATGTAACAGCAATCAACCTACATGTGTCATATCATTGGGAAAAATACGATTTTATAATGAACGCCTATATTCGCGGAATTTTAAATTCGGAATGTTACACGTTTGTAAGTTCATTTTCTATTTTAAGTCAACTACAAAATATTTGCCCAATAGGCTTTCCTATGAAAGTATTTATACTGAAGTCGTGTAATAGTTCCATATTTGTAGCAAGTCGTGACCTTGATTTCAATGCCACTACTGATAAAAATTCATCATATTATTGCTTTAAATCTAAACATATGATACACCATTGGGTATTTATAAACTATTTTACATTTTATCTATACTACTATATTAAAATAATAGACTCGAATTTTTGGACTCTAATACCGAGAAATCGGAGAAGTACTGTCTTTTGTTTTATATATTTTAAACATCATTGGTACTTGAAGATTATCAATTTGTTTTTATTTTTCCTCAATCAAGCTTCGCTAATTAATAATCAACAAAAATTCCTTTAAAAAATCCGGAAATCACCTGGATTTTTTGGATTTTACAATCTTGCGCATGCGCATTACATTCACGCTTAATCACGGGAGGCTCTTTAGTTCATGTTTCCACAATATCACATTTGCATAGATAAACTCAGAAACGATAATACAAATACGTGTAAATTTTCATTGAAAATTTGCTATATATTCTGTTCATCAAAGAAAATACGGGAGATAACTCTAACTCAGTGCATTTAATATGAAAAATCCTGAGAGTTCCGAATGTCAACATGGTGTGAAAAAAAAAGTTGGTGAAAAAGTGTTAAATTCTTCATTAATATGAATTAAATTTTCATATGAAAGGTATTTACAGCCTCAAAATGGTTTGTTATGAATAATTTGACTGTTATTTTCAATGCAGCTTCATTAATTTTCTCCAAAATCGTTTCGGAGCGATTCTGCAATTTTTTGCTACATTACGGGTATATGGGAGGCATTTTAACTGTGGTGAAGGCCTGTCCCGAGACACAGTTAGATTATTCTAACTAAGCAGAGTGTAGTGAAATTATTAATAACATTATTGTAGGCCTAAAGCTAGGTTATGTAAATGTCAACAATACGGTATGTTGATGTATCTATTTCGTAAATTTCCGATATCATATGCAATTTTAACCGGTCAAAGTCTAGTTACTTATATATTTATCAGACTCGACTCTTTTATAGAGTGTCTGGAACCGGGACAGTACATAAGTCTACACGTCTTCTGGTCCTACAGCCCAACCTTGGGAAGATGCACCCAGAGGACATTCGGCGGCCCCGCCCCCTCCGGACGGAATCATTTCGATTCCCTTAAAGACTGTCAAGAATCTTGTGTTAAATAGTCCGGACCTCGGCAATACAGACTTTTATACCAATTACAGGAAACATATGTACATGTACATGTCTCAATGTGTTTATATTACCGCAAGATTTGTTCATACTTTGCTCAATATGTTACTAAATATGTTTGTAATACACACGACAAAGCGTCGTCTAAACAAAAGCAAGAGAGCACACGAATTTTGCCCTATTCCAAAGTGATTTACCAAAATATCATAAACAAGAGGCCAACAGGCTTTTACGGTCACCTGAGTACCATTACCCTTAGATGGACCTGTCAGGGAATCTCATGTTTGCATTTTAAGCTTCAATTTTGAGTCTAAACCCTTATCCGAGACTCCTCTGAAAAGCGTCTCCTTTATAATTTGACATTTGCAAACATCAATTCATATGTGGGTGGGGGAGACAAGAGTCATAAAAATCTCAGATTATCTATACCCTAGCTCGAGGGGCCAAAAATTGTAAACTTTTGGTAAAAAGAGACCTGCAGGTCTTTAATGAATATTCAGTTTCATTTAAAATACACACAAGCATAACATGCACAAGAAAAAGTATATTTCCTAAAATAGAACACGTATCTAATTTAATTTGGCCAAGTGACCGTTAACGTGAAGGTTTCAAGTTAAAAATATCAAATTGTTTACAGACAACGTACGACCAACGGCAATAGGTTACTCGAGTGTCTCAAGTGACCTAAAAAATACATGTTCACTATATCGCCATATTTCCCCCCCCCCCCCCCCAAAAGCATCAACCCCTGCTCCATGGACAGTTAATTTCACTTTTTAAAAAGAGGACTTTATCGCCATAATAATGCATTTAGTTTATCTCAAAAGAGACTGAAAGTACAGAAGAAAATATTTTAAAATTTTGGTAGAGGGTTTCATGGACATCATAACCAATTATTTAGTTTTTTAAATATATATAGGAAAGGATAAGAAAATTTTCAAAGATATAATACATTTTCACTTTATGGCCATATTGGCCCCGTCCTAGGGTCTGAACCCCGGACCCAGGGGCCATGAATTTCACAACTTTGGTAGAGGGCTTCATGAACATCATAACCATGCATTTAATTTTTTTCCCCACGTGTGTGGGAGTAGATTTTTGAAAATTTGTCTCTTTTTTGCATATCTGGCCCCGCCCATGTGACCCCGGGGGAGTTAAAATCATGAATTTTGCAAATTCACTTCCTCTCATTATAGATATGCTTCAAATCAAAAATGGAAACATGGGCCTTGTAGTTTTCAAGAAGAAGTTAACAATATAAACATGAGTGACTCAGGTGACCTAAAAATGGAAATGAAGCATTAATTTGCGCACAAACCCCCGGAAATACTCTACTTTAGGGTAAACATTATATCCAATGCGATTGCAGCATCACTGATGCGTTTTACCCGAAGTCACGCGCGATTGGGCGTGACTTAAACAAACTGGGTGCAAAGATGGCGTAACAGTACACCACACACGTTATCTAGTATCTTTCCGTTATATAAGTGATGGAGAAGACCGACAGATTTACGCGTGAATGGTTCCTACACCAAAAGGGTGATTTTGGGTGCGTAATTTGTCTAACATACCCGAGTTTGATATCGGGAAATTAAAATATTATTTGACAGAAAACAGAAATAAAACGTTTGACAAAGAGGGCATGAGAGCCTACAAATCACTTAAAGCGTACGAGTTTTTTGAGGAGGGGTATGTGCAGAAGATTTCGTCACTACAGATTGACAACTCTTTCCTCGTTCGAGGCGAAGTGATGGCTTCGATGGCGCAGAGAGTCTACAAACCCTACCGCCTACGTTTGCCTTAGTCTACAAGGCGATGTCCGAGGTGGCTCATGTGATTGTGCCGCGGGGTAAGGATAATTTATGAGCTTTCAACATAAACATATGAACTGTTTTAAAAACTGTTTTATAAGATTGAAATTGACATTCATACTCTTATAGGTAATAAATAAATTAAATATACACATTGCATGCATATATGATACATACATCCAGGATTTGTTGAACATCGTGTGTATGACCAAAGCAAATTATATACATATGCCATATTCTGTAATTCAATATTGAAACCTGAACCCACTTTTTTGTTGTTGTTGACATACAGACTGAGAGACAAATATTATCATATACTTATTCCAAGGAAACATGCAATCTGAATGCTATAAGATGGTGTATGTGTATATAAGAAAAAATGGTGCCTATGAGATAGACCCCTCTAGTCAGTCCTGGCTCCACCCTTCATAGGAGCAAGAATCTATAGGGAGTGATGTCGCCTATATGCGGATCAAGAACATTTTTTCTAAGGGGTCTTACGATTATTTGAGTTTGCCAGGCGGGGGGGGGGGGGGGGGGGGGGGGGGGGGGTGTCCTGAGGCATATTTTTGGTAATTTTAAAATGTAAATATTTAAAGAATTTTGAATTTTGCGGGGAGGTCTGGCCTCTGACCCCCTTTATGTCACCTATGGTCTCTTGATATCTTAATGTCAGTACATTCCTTCATCAAATATAAAAATTGCTCTAAACCAAGTTCACCAACATTTGAAATATTTTAAAATATATTTTGTAGAAAGGGTGAGGCATGCAGTCACATAGCAGCATTACTGTTAGCAATGGACGACTTTATTGCTAAGGGACTAAAAGATCTACCAGAAGACAGGGCTTCTACCATAAATTGTGCCAGTGGAACAAACCAGCAAAAAGAAAGACAGAGCCTAAAACCATTCACAATATCAGGATAGTCAAGTATGTATATTAGTCACTGTGTGTAATACTTTTGAATAGTGGAGACTTTAATTAATGAATACTGTGAAATTGTCAGAATTCATAGAAAGGTAAGTACAGGAATTTATTAAGCACTGGCCTCACAGTGGTGCTGCTTACAATCACTTATAGAAATATGTTAAAGTAATGTAGTAGAATACTACTTTCAAACATACAGTAAAAAAACAGTCATAGCAAACACACTTAATTAAAATGAATTCATTCTTTTTATTACAAAATGATCTTTTGTCTTGATAATAACTAATTATTGCTTAAATTAATGTTTAAATTTACAAAGCATGCATTATTTACATTTCAGTATTAAAATGTTTGGACTGCGGTTGTGCACTTGTGTAGATATAAAGGCAAAGAATTTATTTCATTGTGATCATGGTGATATTATTTATAATTTTGGTTTTTTATATTATAGACAGGAGCCAGGGAAAGTGCTGAAAGGGAGGGAGACATTGGCTTCATTGAAATATGATCCTCGGCAACAGGCAGTTCAAGTCAAGGATGAGGAATCTGCACGTCAATTAATAGAAGTTCTTGGTGGTGCAAACCCAACATGTGGATTCATGAAATATAACTTACAAACCAAGTCCCGACATTCCCATTGATACAGCATCTTCTTTACATACACAAGAAATTGTGTATACTGTGAACCATTTTTTAGATTTTGATTTACTTGCTAGTATTTTAGACATCAAAAGTGCATGCATGTACTTAAAGGACTCTTTAAATTTGGATCCAAATGGAATAGCTGAACTTGAAATGAGAACAAGGGGTCA
The DNA here is from genome assembly GCA_016163765.1 of Magallana hongkongensis. Lineage (NCBI taxonomy): Eukaryota > Metazoa > Mollusca > Bivalvia > Ostreida > Ostreidae > Magallana > Magallana hongkongensis. Next base: position 39,339,308 of record WFKH01011925.1, read on the forward strand.
GTCAAGCTCGCAAGAATGGCACAACGCTAGAAAATACAAAATTACTGCATCTGACTTTCACAAAGTGTTCGTGCGCAGAAGTACAAATGAACCATCAAAACTTTTGAAATATTTTTTATACAATAAAATAAAACCAACAAATGCAATGCTGTTTGGACTTAGGCAGGAAAAACATGCGATTGAAAAATTTAAATCAAAGTTGGAGGCAGAGGGTGTATGTGAAGTGATTGTGGAACAGAAAGGCCTGACTGTTGATTCGCACTATACATTTCTAGGAGCTTCAGTTGATGGTATAGCATTAATAAATGGTGAAAAATTTGTTCTGGAGCTGAAAAATCCTGCTTCAACATGGGACATGGAAATTTCATCTGCGGCAAAGAAGTTGACATGCTTAAAAGTTAATGAAAATAATGAAGTCTGCTTAAATATAAAGCATTCTTATTATACCCAGATTCAGTGACAAATGGGAATCTTAAATATTTCAAAATGCTACTTTGTTTTATGCACTAAAAATGACATTCACGTTGAAATAGTTACATTTGATAAGCATTTCTGGGGGAAAGTTTTATGTAAACTTATTCAGTTTTATGATAATTTTATGTTGGTTTGCCGGCCATTGGCATATCTAAATTTTAATGGATATGTAATGATACATCTTTATATAAAGGTGATTACATGTACATTAAAAAGTGGCATCGTTTCATTTTTGGTGTCTTTCTTTCCTAGCATTGTTTACATGCAAGTATTGCTACTAAATTAAACAATATTCTTTTTGTTTATTCTTTGTCCATCATTACCTAATCTTTCACAGAAAATATTTTGTAGCCAAAACTGAAGTATTTTGAGAAAATGGAAAATTTAATCATGTTCAGTAAAATTATGAAATAGTTCATGCATCTTTATAAAAAAATTCTTTCTGCAGACTTGGAAAAAACATAGAAAATGTCTAAATTGGCATTTTAAATATGGATAATGTTCAAAGGAAAACAATGTTCTAATTTAAGCACATGCACTCATACATGTATGTACATGTACCAATACATGTACATGTACCACCATAGGCTATCAATTATCACAATCGCAAACGGGCACCAGCATTTCAGTGGTTTCAACTTGACTTTTACTTATTAATAACATACAAGTGGCCATTTTTTAACCGTTGATACTATGGACTGAGGTCAAGTATGGATAGAGTCCAATGGTTGTCTCGTCTATAAAAAAATTTGTTTGACGTACACCAGCCAATTAAAAAAAAACTGATCCTGATCAAAATCGCCAAACAATTAAAGATAAACTGCAAGCAAGAAATCAATTGAATTATTTGTTTAGTTAATTTACAAACTATATTACAACCAAGCATCTTATATAGTAATATTTTTACATTTTTTATCATTCGAGTCGGGATCAGGTTATTCCGATCTGGTGTGGATTGTTTTGAAAATTAGCAATATTTCGAAAATTTCACAATTTTGTTTCCATTTCTCTTTGTAAAATGATTGTCTCATATTTTTCTCTATAAGACTAACCTCTTTTGAAAATTTTATCAATTTGTATGAAAAATATGAACAATATCCTTCTCATAAGTTACATGCTATAATCTTGTATTTAAAACTAAAACGTCTGAGTGACATATCCGGACATAATTTATTGGATATTTATATCATAAATTTATTCAAAGCAAATTTTAAATTCTGCGGTGTCTTTCCTGCAAACAAAACGCATTTTTCATTTTAGTATTAAAAAAATCGTTTAAAATATCCTTCTTTGAACAACGAAATCATGTTTACGAATTTAAATGACACTCTAACGATTCGTTTAATAAAATTTGTTGTAGCTTTCCATCTTAAAACCCAAAACACAGACGCAGAGATTTCCTAATTTAATTTTTATTCTAAAGTTATAAATGATTAAATAAGAATTTAATAGTTTATTCAACATTTTTTTAACTTAACTGAAAATTAGTCAAAGACAATAGCATATATAAGCTCGCCTGATTTCGTCGTAGTTAGCTAAAATCTTACTTTTCAAAATGGATAAAAGTAATTCATATTCAAAACATAATCACCGCTTAAATTTTCAAGTGTACAACGTTTGACTATGAATTAAAATTTAAAAAAAATTCTTATTATGAAAATAAATTAAAATTGTTAATCCTGTAATTGGATCTCTTAAGTTAATCAAAAGCTGACGCTTTAAATAACTACGCTATACGCTGTTATTCAAGATTGCGTAGGAAAGCAAACATAATATTTCGGATAAATGTGGGGTGGGAAGCAGACCAACCTCTACAACAGAATACTGAAAAAAAAACATCAAAAAAACCCCAAAACAACCAGGAAAAAAAACAGAAATAGAAAAGCAAAAATACTTATTTGACCAAACCATACATTTTTAATCAGTTCATTTAAAAAGAAGTAGTGGAGGGGAAAGTGATAAGTTGTCTTTTGTCTTATTTGATCTTATCAACTCTCTCTCTCTCTCTCTCTCTCTCTCTCTCTCTCTCTCTCTCTATTCAATTTTCCTGGTAAAAAAAGTTAAAGGACCAGTATAGCCTAACATCTTTATATTCTTTTTGTGATTAAAGGACAGTTGACGAAAAGGTTACGGGGGCAGGCTCCTCCCTACCTCCTCCCCCTTTGTGGCTATGTGCAAGTATAGGAAAATAAAACTATAAATAGTATAAATCCCTCTTTTCAACCAGTTTTAGTTTGAAAACATTGCAAGTATCAACGTTTTCAATAAATACATGTAAATATGTGTCGTTATATCTCTGCAAAACATGACATTCAATAGAACAGCTCAATCGACATTTTCGTTGTTTTTTTGTTTGGTTTTTTTTCGTTTTGTTTTCCTATCCTTTTTTTCCCTTTCATATTAGATGTTACAGTAGCTACAGGTAATGAAAGAAAATGTGAGTGAACAAGCCCCCATACCCCACGCTCCTGCATCAGTTGCCAAGCTCCTCATAATGTGGACCTTACGCAATCTCAAGACCCTATTGATTACCCACTAGAAAACACCCAGCTTTATAATTTGATAAAAGGCATAACTCGTAAGATATCAGCAAGATATCAAAAACTTCCTGTAAATTTGCACATCCATTCCTTAGTCTTTAACAACTAAAAAAAATATAAGATCAAAAGGGCCGAAATTTTCACAAAAAATAATGGAATCGGGATTTCCTGGTAATATGCACATTTACACATTGTGTCCTAAATGCCTACAAAGTCTCTCTAAATTCCATGCAGCTGTTTAAAGAGGAGTTGAACTTACAAACTGTTAATTTCTATATTAAACATAGGGCCACAATTTTAAGTTTAAAAGGGCCAAAATTTTCATAAAAATAACGGAATCGGAATATAATGATAATGTGCACATTTTGTCTTGAATGCCTCTAAAGTTTCGCTAAATTCCATGCAACGGTTTACGAGGAGTTGCGCTAATACAAACTGTTCATTACCATATTCAATATATGGTCAAAATTCTAAGTTCAAAAGGACCGAAATTTCAAGAAAAATAATGGAATTGGAATTTCTTGGTAGTATGCACATTTACACATTGTGTCCTAAATGCCTGCAAAATTTTGCTAATTTCCATTCAGCAGTTTTAGAGGAGTTGCGCTTACAAAAAACCCCCAAAACCAAACAAACAACCAGGACTGATGGACGGACTGACTGACTGACGGACGGGTCAAAAACATTATACCCCTCGCAACTTCGTTGCGTGGGATATAATTAGATGTAGAAATAATGACACAAATGGATAAAAAATTTGTTTTATTTTAACCATAAATTTTATTGTAGCTTTATTATGACTAGGCATTAACTCCAAATTCCTACATGTTTAATACGATGTTTTCAAGATGATATTATTCAGAGTATAACCTACTTTTTCATCCAACCAGCAAAGTAAAATTTTCATTTGACAGCTTATGGTGCACCCAGCTTAAAGAACCGTAAAAAAAGATAGATACTTAATAATACTTGAGTGGCGCAGAATTTGATGAGCCATTGAAAATGTTGGTTATGTTATAAATAACTTAGATCATATTAATTAAAACTTTTAGCTATCAAGAAAGGGTTCGGTCGCTTCGCTCCCTCCGCCCCTTAGTAATCGCAATTTCACTTATATGATCTAACTATTACATGTACAAATGTACAACCCCACAAATATATGTCTTTCGACATCATTAATAGCATAAATTCAACGAATCTAATATTGTACATTTATATGTAATCAACATACTTCTTTTTATGAATACGACATAGAACAAAAGTTGATTAATTCAATAAACTATGAAAAAATGTGACCCAGCTCAGATACCCCAAGCTTCCACATCACTTGACAATGATACACAATGAAAGGCAAACATGCAGAGTATGTCTTGAATATAACAAATAATTAAATACAGTACAAGAAAAAAATATTTAATCAACTTTTTTTTCCTGCAAATATGCACATCTGTCTATAACGTCTTAGTTTATTGGCGAAAAAAAGGTCTCGTGTGTTTCTCTTCAGAGCGATTACAAGATGTCTCAGTGTTTTCAGTAATTATCAATGTTAATATTATTAAATAGGGGCAGGGGTGGTATGTCGGGGGGGGGGGATTCATGTCTTTATTAACAAACATAGGTAATCACAGATTACAAAGCTCACCGAGACGAGGCATCACCTTTATGAGGCATCACCTTTATGAGACCATCTTTATCATATTATATGAAAATCATAGTGAATGATCTTGGATATTCATTGATACTGTTTTGACACAATATCGTAGATCATATGTTAAAAAACTCTTTGATAAACATATGTTCATTTCATACGATATTATAAGATACAATGTTTATTAATACAAAAATATAAAATATGATATTGCATCCTATGATACTCAAAATATATATCATATAATACTGTAATAAATAATAATGCAATATGATATTGTAACATATGATATGACATTGTATCATGTTATTTATTATTGTATTTGATCACTTAACACAATATCTTAATATATAATATACATACGATACAATATAGTATAATTTGATACAAAATAATATCACAAAATAGATCACAATATTGTAACATGTAATAATAAATTGTATAATATAGTATGATATTGTATTGCATGATATTGTATCATATTTGATTCATAATATGATATTGTATCATATAATACAATATAATTTGATACAACATTTTATCATATCATACGATACAATATCATGTGATATAGTAATACATTATATAATACAATATCATTGCATACAATATTGTATCTTATGATACAAAATATATATAACAATATCACATAATACAATTTCATGTGATATATAATAATATATAAATCAATATCATATTAAACAATATTGTATCATATGATACGATATTCTATATTATAAAATATCGTATCATATGATACAATATTATATATTGCAATATCATATGAAACAATATCATGTTATAAAATAATATATAATACAAAATCATATAACATTGTATTATAATATACAATACTATACATAAGAATATCATGATACAATATCATATTATATTCAAAGAATTTGATACAATATCATTTCGTATTATATAACTTTTTACAATATAATATGATATAATAGTGTAGCATATAAAACAATAGTATATCATATCATACAATCCTTTATCATAAGAATCATGTTATATCATATAACAACGAACACATCTATCAAGCAGGTTTGAGTGAGGTAAAAGATTTTTTCAGCATCCTTGATAATGGAGATCAGGCTCTGCATCTGAAACTACATGTACCTCTGCGATTCATTTATATTACTGTTAAATCAACCATGCAAGCTATTATCTATAAAACATGTTACCTGTTCAAAAAAAACTAAACCTCCTCCAGCATCCGAACCTTTGGCTAAGATACAGCATTCAAGCCTGTCAGGTGCATCAGTATCATAAGACACACCATCCATGCAAGTTTGGTGAAGTTAGGACCAGTAATAACTAAGACATCATCAACAGAAGGCACCTGCTCCAAAAACTTTGACCTGAGCTTTAAAAACCTTAACCTCCTCCAGCATCCGAAACCTATGGCTCAGATGCAGCATTCATGCCTGTCAGATGCATCAGTATCATAGGACGCACTATCCATGCAAGTTTGGTGCAGTTAGGACCAGTAAAAACTAAGATATATTTTAGCATCCTTGATAATGAAGATCAGGCTCTGCATCTGAAGCTACCTCTGTGATTCATTTATATTATAGTTACATACACTATGCAAGTTTCAAATAATACTATTATCTTTTAAACATGTGACCTGTTCGAAAAAACTAAACCTCATCAAGCATCCGAAACCTATGGCTCAGATTTAGCCTTCAAGCCTGTCAGTGCATTGGTATCATAACACACATCATCCATGCAAGTTTGGTGAAGTTAGGACCAGTAATAACTTAGATATAATCATCAGAGGGCATCTGCTATAAAAACTTTAACCAGCTCTTAAAACCTTAACATCCTCCAGCATCCGAAACCTATGGCTCAGATTCAGCATTTATGCCTGTCAGGTGCATCAGTATCATAAGACACATCATCCAAGCAAGTTTGGTGAAGTTGGGACCAGTAATAACTGAGATATAATCATCAGAGGGCACCTGCTCTAAAAACTTTAACCAGCTCTAAAAACCTAAACCTCCTCCAGCATCCGAAACCTATGGCTCAGATTCAGCATTCATGCCTGTCAGATGCATCAGTATCATAAGACACATCATCCAAGCAAGTTTGGTAATTAAAGTTAGGACCAGTAGTAACTAAGAAATTGCTATCAAAGGGCACCTGCATCAAAAACCTTAACCTCCTTCAGGATCTGAAATTTATGGCCCAGATTCAGCATCCAAGTCCATAAGTAGGTCGAGATGCATTACCATGCAAGTTTGGTGAAGATAGAACAAGTAATAACTTAGATACAGGACCTGCAACAAAAACTTTAACCAGGTCCGGACGCCGACGCCGAGGGTATAGCAAAAGCTCCCCCTGACTTCGTCTCGGTGAGCTAAAAATGTTTTAAAAAAATTCATTCAATAAATTCAGGGGAGTGACGCTGATAAAAAGTTTTAGTATAGTACTGTGTATTCAATAAGAGCCAAAACTCTAAATTCAGTCGGTGCAAAATTCCCGAGATAGAACACAGGTGCTTGAGGACAGGACCTACCCCCCCCCCCCCTCCACCCTCCATCCCCCACCCAACGTATCTAGACCCCCTGGACTTTACTCATTTTTATTCTTTAGATTATCTTTTTATGACATATTTACAGTCTAATGTATACATTCATTGAACAAAATTACTTAAAACAAACATTTAAAAAAAAAATCATATCCACTCTATATATATGGAGGGGAAATTATTTATTTTTTCAAAATGTTTGCTGTAAATAATTTTGTTCAATGAATGTATATATTAGATTGTAAATATTTCATAAAAAGATAATCTAAAGAAAAAAATGAGTAAAGTCCCGGGGATCTATATACTTGGGGGGGATGGAGGGTGAAAGGGGGGGGGGGGGGGGGGGGGGGTTTTCAAGCACCTGTGAAACAAAAAAGAGAGTCAGAGTCAGAATTTCCTGTGAGTTTTCACAACTGCACATTATCATGGGCGCTGGAGCTGCCAATCTATTTCTGTTCTTTTAGATAGTGTGTATGGGGAAATGAGACGTTAGTTTTCTTGTCTTGATACAATAATGTTTAATTTTTTACACTTATAAAAATCATAATAAAACTTCTAAACATTGTTCAATCATTTATGCCAAATTGATACAAATTTTAGGAAAATTTCTTATTTTTTATTTTTTTTTAATAAAATATTACATGTAATTAAAGATTCTAGTCAGTTTAGGTACAATAAATGCCCCCCCCCTCCCCGGGAGAGTATATAATATAAAAATACATAAAAAAGTCGTTATGAATATGAGTTTCCGGATGGTCAATAATTGAACAAGACAAAAAATGAACAGTTTTGGGAAATGCATAGTTTACATAAAATTGGTTCATGCACATGTAAATATATAATAAGCTTTCATCCCCCCTCGCAAAGTTAATAATTCTAATAATTACACTCTATATTCTTTATCTTCAACATTTAAAACTCTGAGATCAAACGTGCTTATTTCACAAAATTGAAATAAATTATATAATAGTACATGTAGTTGAGGTTTAGCCCTTACAATCTGCATGTTTCGGCACATTTATTACTATAAATCTATTTTCAACAAAATACATCATGATAGTTAACTAAGGAGACTGTGTGGTCCACATATCTACCTTAGAATTTAAGATTATTTTAAGATTGCTCAATAGTTGTGGTCATTTTTAGGGCTATGTTTACCTTCTTTAAACGAAGAGCTCTGTATGAATATATTTAAAAAATCTTCAATTTTCAAAACAAAAATTTATTGTGTGTGTTTTTTTTCTTAACTAAATTATAGTTCATGGCACAAAATATCATATTTAAAACTTTAAGGGTTTAAGGCAGAGCTGACTGTTGAATAGCTGACCACACATCCTCCTTAGCCATATGTACATTTATGTACATACATATTAAGAGAAGATTTAGCTTAAAATTTTGAATATTTTCCTACATCTTGATAGAAAGCTTTCCTTTTAAAGGAGATAAATATAGTCTAAAAATGGCCAAAACCACCCAGTCCTCTAAAGATCCAAAAGTTTAAATAAAAGAGTTGCGCATGTGATAAAAGAAACTTTTGACGCATTCCCTGATATAATATTTTTTTTCAAAACAAACCATTAGAATGAATTCAAAATATAATTTAAAGGTTGACGACTCATGTGCTCAAGGTATGGCTACTTCTTTATCATGGACGTCCTAAACATCGTAGTGGGACTTAAACAAAATTAAAATATATATAATAAAACAGTAATTAGCCTACATGTGTGTCATGCATTTAATAAATCATTATTTATCAACAGTTACTAATAATAGCTAATGCATAAAGCAATCTAACTTACATTTGAAGACCCGAGCCGCATAAAGATGAAGTCTTTCTAATCCGTTGCATAATCCAGATTTCCCATCTATATGGTTCCGCCGATATCAGCACCAGGAGAAGATTGGTAGAGGATTTCCTTTGATATAATGGAGAAACAAAGAAGAGTTTAAAAAGTTTTAAAACCTTAAAATGGACATTCATCACCACATTTGTTACTTGACTATAACCAGCATTTACAAAGCTTTTGTGCAGTGTTAAGCCATTTGTAGAATTGTCTACACATTACATTATGAGCGTATACAATTTTTTTTATTCAAATAAAACGCATTACATAGAAAGCATTTGAATTTAAGCATAGATAACAATCGGCAACGACATGAACATATAAAGATAAAATGCATGCATAATTATTTAAATAATTTACGTACCAAGTTCTACAAGGTTTCAAACAAAGAAACTTTTCCATGGCGGGAACCTGTTCTTGAAGACTATGCAAGGTAAACGTCTGTTGTCCTCGAAGACTGCTCAGCACACTGCGTGGTCAATGCTCTTAGTCACGTGGGCAACAGAGAGACCAATCGTGGAGTGAGCGGTCATCATATGACCAATTTTGTTGCACGGGTAAATACAATTAAGTAACAATTAGACCGTGGATACGGTCATCAGACTGTCAATAAAAAGTATCGAACATATTATATTCATAAAAAATTTAATGAAGCATGATCGTAAATAAAAACAAAGTGTAGTAAGGAGGAAATGCTGGTGGGAATAAAATACAAAATTATTTTTTTAAAGCTCTTAAAGAATGAATTAGTCCTATAGGGGGAGGGGGGGGGGCTTGATGTTATAATTTATGTGTTAATGTTTGGTCTGCAATTCAAGTATAACCCGTACCTTAAAGATTTGGCAAGCAGGACCACCCATACCAAAAAAAGTTACAAAAAAGTCATGACTTTTGAAGGCA
>WFKH01011925.1:39371106-39406948 GCA_016163765.1 Magallana hongkongensis
TAATTTGAAAATATGAAGTTTAGTTTTTTGAGTAATCTAAACTCTGTTTTATTTATTTTTTAAATTTTTTTTTGAACAAAATTTGATTTGTACATATAAATAATCGTTTAAGTTTTCCTAGACTTGCAAAAAAAATGTATTGTTCAAATCGTATAACACACTGACATGTCGGGGATATGCTGAAAATTGCGATTAAAAAGACGAATTACTCCGGACACGATTACACTTTTCCCTTAATTTCCTCTCTTGCGCTTGCAATTTATGGACTCAATTTCTGTGCTTTTTATGTAATGTCAGAAAAACGCGCAAAAATGTTATTTTACAAAATTAAATTGTACGATATAAACTTTTTTCAAGGATTCTACCGACTTTTCATTATATCTATTCCAATAAGAAAATCAGGAAATGCTATATTTTATATATTTTGAATTTATGGCTGCATACTGAACCAAAATTACTGATCCAGAGAACCCCTTGTATCCCAGGTGAGTTATTTAAACAATAAAATGCTTTTTTGGTGATTCATGCGGGATACAATGCAGATTATTTCGTGCAGTTCGTGCTTTTTTTTTTTTTTAGGTTGAGCTGAAGGTTTCGACCGATCGATAAACTGGTTAGAACTAGAACGTGCATATTTCAGCCCTGTCAGTTTCAATTTTAAATCGCTTTTCTTTAAAAAATAGAGGAGAAAATACTCGATAGATGTAAATATATATCGATGGTAAATGTCGAGGTTTACCACACGTGTGGTTTTTGAAAATAATAATAAATTTTCTTTACATATGCATCACATTTCGTTTAAAATTGTATTTTGACTCTTAAAAAAAATTAATATATACATATACTAGAAAATAAACATTCCAAAAACATGTATCTTACCTTGTGTGAATTATTTCTGGTCAAAAAGTGATATGCCGGTCGAGTGTCGTGCTTCTAATAACACGTGTGGGTGTGACGTAATGCCCTATCCCCCGGGGTATAGCGGATTGACTTCCCGGTCAGTGAAAAACACGGAAGTCTGTCCTTGAACACTGTACATGACTGACCACGGGTTATTCTGCTATTCTGTTTAATTCTGATAAATTTACCTATTGTATTAATGAATATTAAGTTGCTTTCACTAAATTTTAATGCTTTGAATTTTGAAGTACATATCGGTATATCCAAAATAATGCGATGATTAAATTTTTAACGCAGTTATTTTGAATATTGATAAGTGTTTGCTATCCTATAATATTTGATGTACGAATTCACTACACTGTTTTAAAATAAAGAGGGAAATAAACGAAATACCGACAAAAAAATTAAATTAAGAAACAACATTTATCTCGTATTTATTAACCGATTTCGGAACATGCCGGAAACAATTACACGTACTTAAATTTTGAAGAAAAAACATAACCATCAAACCATTATGAAGAATTTGCCATGCACCATGCATGTATCTCTATCAATTGCATAATCAAGTTCAATCTAATAGTGTATAGCTAAGGGCAGTCACTACAAATAATTATAAACTTTTTACAGAAATCAGTCCAATTGTAAATACGTTTAAGGTAGATAAATATGGAGGACTTGTAGACTTGTATTTCTGAAAATGAAAGAAAATATGCCATTTCCTTACAAATCAGGAAATTGAACTCTATGATTAATTTCAATTGAAAATTAGCCAAAAATATAAACCAATCCATGCATTATTTTTAAGAGCATGTGTCCTTTTTATGTTCGTCGGCGGTGAGGGTCTTGATGTATATACTAAATAAATCAATGTTATTTTAATTATTTAATATAGACTGGTTTTTCAAGATATACGTAAAGTTCTGTTAAACGGTGGCATAAAACCTACATTAGGACAAACTTAAACAGAGATAAATACACGTTTATATTCGATGGCACCCCTCCCCCAATACCCCATTCCCTCGGCAAACAAAGTTATCCCCCTGACCCCCCCCCCCCCCCCTCCCGTTCCAGAAAAAAGGATCTGGATCCACGCATGATGTCTCCACAACCTGAGATCATGTCAAAATGAAATATAATTTGTTTGCGATAAACTTATTTCAATTTGTTTAAGTTGGTATTTGAGCATAAAAATTGAATACAGTTAGAGTAAAGAAAATTAAAAGTAAAAGATAAGCCTCCCTTCCGACCTTTCTCCTTTGGAGACCTTACACGATGGCTTAATATACATGTATGTGCAGCGTAAATGAAAGCAATCATCAATTAAAAGAAGAATTCCTTTCTAACAATTCTGATAATTAAAGTTTCTTATTCTTTACCGGAATTTGTGGGAACACACTAAGTTGACAGGTTATCGAACATTACACTTGACATTGCAGTTGAGTAAGATGTGTTTATAAAAGCAAATTCTTTCTAATGAAAACTTTGAATGTTTTGTGTGTACTTGGTTTTAAAAGATGTCAGATGGATTTCTCTGAGTCACTTGCAATTGCGGTATGGGTTGCGTGTGACAAAGGGGTGTAAGTAGGGTTTTAGAATTCGTAACTGTTTAACACATTCACCTCGTTTGACGTAAAACACCCAGACTGAACTGGTTACAGGTGAATTCGTTTACTTTAAAGTCGAAAGAGGAAATGTCAACGTATAAATTTGAAGGCACACCATATTTTGCTTGAAATTGATTCTTTTTTTTTTTTTTTATCAAAGTTGAGCGTAATTATGTGCGTGCACGAGCTCTTATCCCCAATACAACTTATAATTACATAATATGCAACCTCTTTAAAAAAATTATCTAATGTGACGATCTCTTGTAGCTTAAATTCAAGAATATTTTTCATTATACTCTTTACTAATCTCCTAAAATTGAATGAAATAAATGTCCGGAGCGAGGTGTCTAATAACCCTGTAGTGTTTATTCTCCAATCATTTTTCACATTTGCATACATAATGCCGGTATAGAAGATAAACCATAAATATTTTGTCAACACAGTCGTACCCAACCAAAGCAATGCGTTACACTTCGTGGCTCATCGCACAACCGACCCACCTACTGATATCGATTTCGAATTACATGCACATGTGGATAATGCATCGGAAACTTGTCCTACATGTATGTAGGTCATCGTTAACTCCTCCTCCTCCTCCCTCCTCCCTCCTCCCTCCTCCTCTTTTATATCTGTATTTTGGGTTGAAACAATAAATATGTTACATGCTGTGGACCACACAGAATATTTTCGAAAAAAAATACATTTAAGTTAAATTACTGTATCGGCATAAAAAAAAAAGTTGTTGAGGTTCTTTAGTATTAGCATCAAGCCTTTGTAAACCATAGTCAATGACACATAATATAATGGGTTTCATCTGCAAACATTTGCAATCAATCAATCAATCAATCAATCAATCAATCAATCAATAATGGGTTTCATCTGCAAACATTTGCAATCAATCAATCAATCAATCAATCAATCAATCAATCAAACAAATCCCATCTTTATAAAAGAATGAAAGTCATTTATAAAGTAGCGGTTATCTCTCTTTTTGAGCAGGGCAATGCACCGTAAGTGGACTCTTTTTGTTAATTAACTACTCAGTAATCATTAATTGTCAGCTGGTTCCGAAAGTTTTAACACAGCATCGTAAACAGAAAAACCCCGCACTAACAAATTAGGTAAAATACGGGAAATTCTAGGGGTTTGGATCATTTGCAAGAAATTCTAGGTTAATGAAAAGATAATGAGGATGTATACAGTGTAGTTGGGCAGTGACATCCGGGTAGTATACAGATAAGACTATCGAGGACAAATTAGGTTTCTGACTCACGTTGTTTATCAGTTTAACAGGAATAACTCTCTTTACGTTTTAATTTTTTACCACATACAAATACCTGATCTTGTCAAATACTGATCTAAGTTGTGTATTGCAGACACATCGATTTGATCAAATTGAATGGAAAATATAAGCACCTAACTGAACATTAAAAAAATACTCAAACGTCATTAGAATGCAGGTAAAAAATGTTATACCAAAGAAGAGAAAGTTTGAATTTAAACGAAGAGAAAACTTGAATTTGTACGTTGTGACTTCACCGTAAGTGAATGTACCCACGGTGAACTGAACTGAGTTTGTTCATTAAATTGTTGCTATGAAACGATTTTGTTTATAAGAGAAAGTTTGCTTTTTAACTTGTTTCCTTGTAGGCCAATACATTTATATCCAAGATAAACATGTAAGTGTATAAACATGAATTGGGGTACAAGTAACCGTTGTAAATTAAGCTGTTGCTCCGAAACGATTATCTCTATGAATTAAAAGTAAAGAAAACAGATGAAGAATCAAACCCTCCAATCAATTAAAAGGAAGCAACAAGTTATTGCATGGATATTGCTCAAACATCTCGCGAAAGTCTTGTTTGATGAGTTTTCAAATCGTAACCATAAGTTTTATAATTATAACACAATTTGCAATGCTACACGTGCTTCCGTTCCTTGATAGTTGCAGTAGTGTTTGCTCTAAACATCCATTGCATTTGACCATGTATGTTGTGCCATTCATCAATCTGTAAAGTAAAGGTCCAAAATCCTCCCATACACTCGTGAACCATGAAGTTTACATGCTCTAAAATATTTCATATATATATATGTAAGTTAAATTTTTAAAATTGAGCTGGGGGTGCACACTTTTTGAAATTAGCTTGCCACGCAAATTGTATAGACTTAGATCTCTTATTAACTGTACAATTACGTTCCAATGGTATCATTCATAATGTCAAATTAAATATACACGTACGTTTGATCTGATGATCCGCGCCTGGTAAGGAAACGTGATTCGGCTCTTTGGATCAAGTTACTGTTACTATGATAAATGTATTATATACCCTTGTCTATTTTTAAAGTTTTAATTAATTACAAAACTATCTTTTTAAAATCAATTATTCAACAAAGCTATTTTTGTTTAAAAACGAACAATCTTAAGGAGGCTGGGTGGTCAACAAATTAAACATCAGATCTACCTTAAATTATTAGAAATGATGTTTTAAGCTATAAACTGTTAATTTTTAAAGAAAAATCCCATATATATTTAGTAAGCTTTAAAAGTTGAGTATTTTCCTATATCTTTACATGTATGTATATATTCAGAGTTCCTCTTCTTAAAGAATATCAATATGGTCTAAAAATGACCACAACCATCGAACCCCCCTAAACCGCGATCCAAAGGGGGGGGGGGGGGGGCGGGGGGGGGGGGGGGGGGGAGGAGGAGGGTGGGGGGGGGGTGAATTGGCTATATGTATTCCGAACTCATTTCATACTGTTGCCCTGTCAAACACAACATGTTCTTTTTACTGATCACAGGGAATATGTAACACAGGGCGATTAAACTTGAAGAAATGTAACCATTAATTGTCAGGTTTCACAAGTAAGTGTAACCTGTTTACAAACACGGCACTTTTTGTAGACGGTTTTTTGATCCTATTTTGCAACCTGAAAAGAATGAAAAACTAATTAAAAGGATCCAATGTGACCTATTTAACATCACAGTACAGTGGTGCGATGCTCTCTAGACTGCTCTAAATGTCACTTATCAAAGAAGGGGTGTAGTGTAATTCGACTCCACGGAATGAAAGGAACGTATATTTATACCAAATAATGGACGAGTTATAAGTTCTCTTCTTCAGTCTTTCATATAGTATGCATACTTACAAATACCCGATTTGTGGATATACTACCACCGCCCTTAATTTTAAAATAAAAGTTTTATTTAGATTAGTTGGAGTTGTTTCGATTTTCTTTTACAGCATTTTCTTATATTTTAATAAATTAAATGTTAATTAATTAAATCAAATGGCACCACCTTCTGTTGGGAGAAACATGTGCCATTGAACGCGTGATTTTACGTAGTTATTAGAAAAAAAATTAGGAAATTTTGCTAAAATTTTTGAACACTGAATGCAGTTATATTTGAAAAACGCACACGAAGACGGGACATCTTGTTTGTGGTTTCTTACCTTGTCATTTTAATTATACTTGCATAAAACCAAGCCTAAATTCTGAAAAAATGTCAAGACTGATAATATTTTCCCAAAATGGAAATGAAATAGTTTCACGGAATCCGCACACGTTTCATAAAAGAGTTTATGCAAAAAAAAAAAAAGAAAAAAAAAGAAAAATTATTAGGAAAGGGAATGGAGGTGCAGGGCCCCTCAACGATGTCGGCATACATATTGCCATGTCGGGTAAACCCAAATTGCATCACATGACCACGCCAACGTACGATTGTACTATCTGTGAACTCGTCCAAGGTAAAATACCACCCAAAATATTGAAGCAGATCCGATTTTGTTTTGTCGGTCTTCACTTAAAACGTACGGTACTTACAGACGCGTAAAAAATTGCACGGCAAATTAGAAGTCCAATATTCAAATAACGACAGATATACTGCCGTGCGATCAAAGATATAGGTGAAAAAAGAAGTGTTATCAGGAACAGACGACATTCACCTGTCCTAACAAACAGGTGAGCTCAAATTTTTTTTCTAAAATGCTGATATTTGCATTTCTTCGTTTGACTCATGTACATATGCATAAAAGTGTAAATGGTTTTTTCTTGTTTTATAATTGTGCTTTTAACAGCAAAATGCAATGAGAGAATATTTTTTAAAAAACGAGTATTTCAAATAAAGCGAGTAGTTGGCGAGTTAAGTGCATTTAAAGATTTGTCAATATTAAATTTTATCAAACAGAGTTCGTTTTGTTTACCAATTTCAGCACACATTTGTTTATTCAATTTTTGATAGAAAGCTAAGCATATATGAAATCATGTTTCGAGGTTTGGGTTTAAAACAAGAAAACATTGCAATATTTTCAACAATCTTTCAATTAAATAATAAACCTACATTTGCTACATGTATGAGCATGCCGACCTCAACTTAGAGTTTACTATAGAAATGATCAAGTAAAGCGTTTAGAAATTTGGAGGTTTTTCTCATCTTAACCCAGTAATTTTTGGTAATCTGGGTATTCATTATGTGAAATGAAACGCTCTATTATATCAAACAATCGAGCGAACGCACATGGTTAAAAGAAAACTATTTATCTCATTTCAATATAAAACACGACTTGAGATGCCATTGGCACTTCAATGTCGCTTTATTATATCAAATGATTGAACGTACGTACGGTTAAAAAGAAATTATTTAACTCATTGTAATGTCCAATTCGCCATAACTTCACTGAAACAATTTTTTTTATTTAACATAAAACATCACATGAGATGGTACTTCAATGGCGCTTAAGTTGTGCTCAAAGTATGCGCTACCTGCCCTACAAGTGGCATTGCAACGGCGTTACAAGATACAGATATTGCCGAGAGAAAATCGCCATGAAAGTAGAATTCACAGAAAAGTAAAAAAAAAAACCCAGAAAAGAAAGAATACGAGCTAACACACCTTGTTTAAAAATTTTGCTTGCAAACGCTTACGCAGGACAATACGCAGTCTATGTTACGTAATATCGTGTTACAGCTGCACAGAGTTAATCAAATGTTTGTGTCAATTTACAAACATCCGGGTGTCCTTCTATCTGTTAAGGTGACACAGTTTTTCAAATAATTTCGGAATGAAATATTACTCCAGTATTACCCAAAAACATTATAATTGCAACTTTCTTCGAATAACTGTGTATTTCTTACAATTTCTTCAAAAGATCTATTTCTGGGTGGATTCTCTTATTTCACGAATTAATTCGATATATGCTGAATTTAAACGAGTCGAGTATACGCTGGGTTCCGATAGTTTACGTTTTACCAAATTCTATCAAGTCCCTGAACATGTATGCTATCTACAAAAAAAAATGTACAAAAATTAATCCGTATTGATTATGAGTTCCAGTTCAGTTTGTACAGGTATTTCTCTGAACCCACTTACATGTAGTGATACACAAGGTTATAGAAACAATATACATTTACGAGGAACAAATGAATAATAGGAAATAAATTATGCCATCAAATTAGGAAAGTTTTAAGGAGGACAGAACTTGCTCATATACATGTACATACATGAGAAAGGAAAAGAAAAATATTCTGCACATTGTCATTTATTGACCCTCGCTAGAATGCAGATTTATTTTAATTAGGAGACCTTTGAGTAGGTGGTTGAGTTGTTCTTCAATATGGTGTAAAAATTTCAACAAGTGTAATGTACACTTTACATCACAAAAAACATCTATTCAATTTAAGGCCAAGATCTAGTAAATGTGAGATGCCTACAGGCTTATGAATTTCAGGATATAATTTCTTTCCGTGATGCTTCATAACAACAGCTTTGTTTGATAGGGTGTACCGGGGCTTATTTTCTGGTAAACACAATGAAAAATCATGTTTTTAACAGTCAAATTCTATGTAACATGAAGGATATAAGTAACAAATCTCGGAGTTTTGTCCATTCTTCACTAATGAAATATATCTAGAATGCCTACAGTCTCTCCAAAAACGGCACTAAACAAGCTTTTGACCTCCTCTTTAAAATGATGTCAAATTCAATATAGGTATCGGGATTACTTTTTCAGTGATTTAATAAAGAATGCGAAGAAAATGTTTCATTTATTACATAATTCCTTTAAAGCCGTAAAGTTCGGGAAAAAATTTCATCAAATCAATTATGACGTCATAATGGTTCTAGCACCAAAAAGACACCCTAGAATCATTTACTAGATCTTGACTTTATTCTGAACAATAATCGAAAACTTGAATGCCACACATTTTTTTTCACACATGCAATTAAATTTTTAATCTATCTGTAATTATTTTCTATAAAATATTTACCGGGATTAAAGTGACGTGTACATGTACCTTATCTTGAAAAAGAACTTCCAGTTGATACATGTAAAACTCAAAGTATATATTTTGATGCGATTTCATTTTTTCATAGTTTGAAACAAAACCTATAGTGGTTATATTCAACAACATTTCCTCAACAACATGTAATACAGTTTAGTCAATTGGAAAAAATCTGGTCTGATATGAATATTCCTGTGGCAAACTCTTATATTCCTTTTCATTTTTATAAAATTCTGACACCAGAAAATTATTGGAATTCTGAAATAAGTTGTCTTTTATTCACATAATTATGGCAAATTCTTTCACTTTTGGATACTCATCGCCTTATTTTAGATTTTACTGGGAGATAATGGTTTGTTGTTCAATGAAATATTGTTGCCTGCAGTGGTCGAAGTCAGACCCGCGTTTGAGGTTTTCTTCTTCCTCAAAATCCTTTAACTTGTCAAATGCATTCTTTGTATAAACATGCGCCTCTGAATTTCTTATATTTAACTTGACGAATGATTACTGTTTGCCGTCTGCTAGTAGTTGTTTGGAAGGTAGTGTACATTTTTAAACCAAAATATAATTATTTCGCAATGGTCCCGAAACAAAAGAGAATGTATATATAAGATTAAAAAAAGCCAGTAGTCCTATCACTTTTTTGCTTATAGTTTATATCATAATTTTAATGAGCAAGTAACTTTTCTTTACTAAGATCTATTGAAAGTTTTCACAATGTGACTATTTATACTGTAGATTCCTAATTAAACGCGAGGACTTAATATCCGCGTAAAATCGCGAGAAGCACAACTCGTGGATTTTAAAACAAATCTTTTATTTATTTATCGGATAGATGTAAACTAAACTAAATGAAACTATGATAAAAATTCGGCGTTCGCGATTTTTTCTTCTCGCAATTTGATGCAAGACGTTTGAATCGCGGAATTGAGTACTCGCGCAAAATATATAAGGAATTTACAGTATTGACTCTCGATTCATCTCCTATCCGTAGAATATCATTGTTCAGAAAATGTATCTAGCGAGTTCTGCATGAATTTTTTCACAATTTTTATAAACACGGTCGTCTATCAATTTCATCAAAATTAACCAGGACGGCATATGACCTTGTGACCTTTAAATTTTTTTCGGGTTTTTTTTCATCTTACAAGAAATGTAGCTTGCTTTGCGTGGTGTCAGATTAACTGGGACAGAGGGACGATAATGAATACTCCGTTTTAAGCGTCTGAAATTATTTCAAAAATATGTTTTCTTTTATTTGCGGATACACCTAAGTCATTTTTTGTACGCCATAAAATTCATTTCTTTTGTTTGCCGTATAAAGAACAGTTGCAATACAATCTGTAAGGCTTAGATTGATTTTCCACGAAAAGCTATAGTTCTGCAGCCACGCGTACAGGTATATAGATATTAGTATTGCTTTATGTTGAATGTTAAAACTACTATTTCACTTATCTTATTATCGTCAAGGGATGTGATAATTTTAGCTGTTCACATCCAATGATTATTGCAATATAAATATTTACTAATGTATAGATTTAAGGAAGAATTATGTTTTGTGTATACATACATGTACCTTGCTTACTGAAAATCAGCACTTCAAATATTGATGTATTTTATCAGGATGGTATGTAATAAAGAATGAATGCATGTTATATAATTATGTATGCAATTTAAGTATGATCGACATTACAACTACATGTACATTTAAAAATACTTATATTTCTGATATTGTTACATTAATTGCTGAGAATGAAAAGATGCGTATCTCCGTCACATGTTTTTTTTTCCAGGTGCCCATCGGTTGAATATCACCCATGCGATAAATGTTAAGGAAACATCTATTTTAAATAGTCATGTGCGTATAAAATATGCCAGTGATTTAAATAGAAGATTATTATCAATGAGGTTATGAATACTACACTGGATTTTTTAAAAGGACGCATACGTTGTTTAAATAGCGTATGTATTCACTTGTACTCTCAATACAGCTGCAAAGCAATTATGCTTCGCAACGATTTAAAAAAAAAATTCCGATGACAAAAATGCAAAATGTTCTCTTTAAATTTTTCTGAACATAATTAAAGAATGTGGTAAATGAAATTGATGCACCAATATACTGACATTTTACTAAACATTTTAGCGGTAGGTATAATTTTTGACTTCCAATATCTTAGAAGTCAATAAAGATTTTGTTATTTTAAAATAATTAACTGTTATTCGGACACGTTCCGTTAGGCATTATTTTTACCAGAATATTTTACAATGCATTGTTATCATATTTGCGTGATTTATAAAAAAAATATAGTGTTTCAACAAGAATTCAACAAGTTTTTGTAATCTTTCGCTAATGCAGCTAAGAAAGAAAATAACATAATCAAACGGATATTAAGAAACTTAAGTGACTTGTCATCCTTTATATGTACGGGCAATTTTAAACAAGATATCCGGTTTGGGGCACAACCCATTCCTAAAATGTTTAGTTAATGACACACTCAAAAGGAGAAAACAATTGCATTCTTGTTTTTGATTTTCTTTTGGTGAGTTATTTGTGAACTTTCATAAAAAAAAATGACTCATTACTCATTTTCGTCATGAAATACAATGGTAAGCGTAGAATTGTGTAACATTCAAATGTTTTATTGATTTAAAAACAGGACAGAAAACATTACACTTTGTTTTAAGGAGATACATTTTATTGACGCAAGGTGAAAATTGAGGGAAAAAGCTTTAAAAAAAATATTGATCAATTAAGAAAAGTATTTCCGACCTTTAAAAATATTTTTACTGGCAAGAGCAAAGCTTTCTTAGACCTACAACCAATCCTGTATGCACTTTCTGGTCAAGGGCAAACTCGTCGGTGACTTGTCTCTTTCATACAATATTTTAACAATGAAAATATCGCCTGTGAAATTCCTCTCAACGACTTGACTTCATCTACAATGTAGTTGTTAGCTTTCGATCGTCAGATCAGGTCAGCAGTTGGAGCAACCTTTATTTCCTCCTATATACTCAATGTTGACCTGACAAAGGATGTTATAATGCGATTATAAAATTAAAATTTTGAACATTGTATATGTACATTGATAACCAATTTATCAGACAAACTTTTAAAATATCAACCAGTTATCGAAAAAATGCATGTAGTTTATGGGAAATAAATGGACACTTTAACCGCAAACCAAGACGTACCAATTTTTATCTTTTCTTCGTTTGGAAAATCTGATCATAAATATTTAGCTTCTGATAAAAAAGGGACAGAAAATAAAACAAATAAACACCCCGAAGTTTAAAACCAAGGTGCAAAGGCGTGAAAAAACTAATGCAAGATGATAATTACCCTTTTGTGTGCAAGTTTCAACATGCAGGATTTACTTACATAACTTTACAATTCATATCAGATATATGCTGGTATCTTGGACAAACACAAACAATACTGATTATCATGATGCTTTTTGTTGAGACGAGTTTCAATACACTTTACTGTAAGAAACTATTATTGAATTTATTTTAAAAAGTAAGACAAAAAATATATCAAATATCAGGTCATTTTAAAAGAAACCATTAAAATACCTTGTTCAACGGTAGATCAATCTATGCTTCGTTCTAGGTTTGAGCGACAAGGTTTATTTCACAAATTGTAAATGTTATAATACGGACATCTTAAATTCAAACAGGAAATATATAAATTAACTGAGATTGATAAAGAGTGAACATTTTGCAATAGCTGGTTTGGCTCGATGAATCCCTTCGAGACGGTTGGTATAAAAACACTTGGTCATTTGAAAATTAATTATTGTTTCATTTAAACAGATAAAGGAAAAGGCGGATTCTGTAATGAAGAACGTTTGCATTTATCAATATGTTTAAAAAAAGCTCGTTTTATTTTTCAGAAGCTGCATTATGAATAAAGGGGTAAACTACTGTTCGCATTATTAATTAACTTTTAAATTTTTTTCTCTTTTCAGAGTAGTTAGGAACTTGATCTCTACCAAACCAATGAACCTCATAGAAACTCTAAAGTCCTTATGGTCACGGTGGATTCATAAGAAAAAGAGCCCAAGATCATCAAATGTCCTTGTCTCCTCTTCCATACCGCCAGATGCAGCAGATATTTTCTACTCGCGGGCGTTTCTCAATGAACCAAATATAGAGGAAGAATTTTCAACAAACTGTCAGCCACTATGGCGGATAAGAATTTGGAAAGATTACATCTTCGTCAGTGGAGATGATAACAGCATCAAACGTATAGATCGGGCAACACATATTTGCAAAGATGAAAAAGAGACGATTTCAGGAAATTCCCCCGATGACTTCGCTGTAACAGATTCAGGAGAAGTTATTTACGTTGACTGGCAAGAACGAACAGTCTGTCGTCTGCTGGACAACGGTACAACGGAGGTAAATTTTAAGTTGAGAGGATGGAAACCATGGGGTATTTGCTGTTCGATATCGGGCGACATCTTGGTTGCCATGCGCTCAGACGATACAAAACAAGCGCGAGTAGTAGGTTTCCGGGGAGCAAAGAAGACGAGAGAGTATAAAATGGACCAAAAAGGGCATCCATTGTACGGTTCTCCGGCGTTTGTTGCGGAAAATCTAAATCAAGACGTCTGCGTCTCAGACGTCCATCACAACCGCGTCACTGTTGTTGACGTCAACGGGACTTTTAAATTCCACTACCACGGTAAGCAAGCCGCAGCTTCCTACCCAACTTTTTACCCAAAAGGCATAGCCACGAATAGCCAGGCTAACATCTTGATCGGTGACCAAGAAAACAACTGTGTTCATATTCTGGATCCCATTGGTCATTTGGTTAGTTTCATATCGACGGGATGTTCTCTGATGGAGCCTTACTGCCTCCTTGTTGGAAGCGAAGATGAGCTATACGTCGGAGAGTATCATCAAGGAAAGGTCAAGAAAATTAGATATTTACAGTGATAGTTCACAATAGTGCAACTACATGTATTACTATGACTATGTTTGTGTAAAATATTGTGTTTCTTAGACGTGAGGCGTTTTAATTAAAAGAGCTGGATGGTCGTGACAATATTAAGGCTATATTTACCTCTTTTGACAAAGAGCTCTGTATAGAAATGCACATGTGTAGGAAAACGTTTTTAAAGCTAAAATACTAGGACTTTTTAACTGTATAATAATTTATGGCCTAAAACATATAAGAAATATAAAAGCAAATCTGACGTGTAATTAGTTGATCACCAAGTTTCCCGAACTCCTTAACCGTTTCAAATACAACAATTATTATTAATAGTACGTGCAATATGGATCCTAAATGGGCGAGGAGAAACACATTGCTTTGAAATTATTCCTTATTTGTAAATATTTCCCCTGTGATTCATACATGTACCAATGTCAATCAATATATTTTCCTATAGATATACATGTAAATTGAATTGAAGGTAAATTGATTTCTTTATAATACATAAAAGTTTGCATATATTGTGCTTTTGTTCTCTTGGTAGTTCAAATCATTAACTGTTTTAAATATGCATAAATGATTTAATATGTTCATCTATTGTGTTTACATGTAAAATAGTGTAAATACACGTATAATACAAACAAATCAAGGAAAACTAATATTTGAACCAAATACAATCTATCAATATTCTGTTAGAATTTATTCTATATTAATTGTATAAAAGTGGTCGTTAGAAGTTTCCTCTTTCATTTCAGATCAAGAAAATAATTTATCCAGTTAAGAGTTACATTGTATATTCAATAATTTTTAGATTGTGTAACCATTTACATTACATTGTATACATGCATACAGTATGATTAAACTTCGGATATAATTCTTCAAAGTAAATAGTTTGCTCTGAACAACATTCTTGCAATTCAATTGAATAATAAATATCGATTGCTGTAATATAACCCCTGAAATGTATGTATTATATCATGTTGTATAGTGGACTTATTCAATTTCATTAAGATTTTACGTTAACTCTGTATGATTGATTTAAAGCTGTATTTCACAATTAGATTAACAAAGACTTTAATTGTGACTTAAAGCAATTTTATCATTTTGAATTTCTTCCTGGACTGATTATTAGCTTTGAAATTGCAATAAATATTTCCTTATTTCAAAAAAAAAAAAAAATAATAATAATATGAAATTTCAATATCCCCTATTTCTTTTAATTTCTTTTTTAAAGTAAAGGAAAAAATATTTATGAAGTCAATTATTTTACCATATAATGGCTAATGATTCTGATAATCTACACTTAACTATGGAGATATATTCCTCGATTAAGGAATATATCTCCATAGTTAGACAAACAAACTTTTACACAATAAAAATAAAGTATTAGATGATTTTCTCGTCAAATATGAATAGAAAAAATATTTGATGGGTGCATATACATGAACATTTATTAACTATAATCATAAAAAGAACGTAAAAGTTGTACATGTACTTAATATGTTTACCTAAGGAGTTCTCGAACGATGGGCGCTATGTTGAATGCATTGATCCTTCACTATGTACAAGTACGTATAAACAAATATTTACAGTTCCCACTGCCATTTTCTGTGATTAAACAACTAATCAAAATTGTAACGTATAGTTTAATACCATTCATTAATGACGCAAATAGCATACTGTTTGGTCGCAAGCGGGTCTTGTATAATAATACGAAATGACATTACTTTTAATATTTTAATTGGTTGATATTTAAAGGCACAGTTGCTGAATACTCCTTAATTATAAGTAATCAAAAAGGAAACATTTGTTGAATATTATGTGGTGATGATTATAGTATAGGCGTGATCAAATCTATCATAAAGTCCTTCGACTTTATTGAATTTTATCACGACCCGATCTCATAATACTCAATTCCTTATTCCTTATTCCTTACTTAAACCCCTCTACCATTTTGTTGTGTTTTTATTTCCAAAAAAAAGATTTTGCTCGGTTACGGATCTGGATATAGAACAATAAATTAGAAACATTTATTGAATCGGATCATGTCAAAGCGACAATCTTCATTCTTTAAATATCAAATCAATGCATAAGTTTCACCCTTTTGCTCAAAGTTTTGTCATGGGTTATATATAACCATTGTTTTCATCAATGTCAAAAAAGTTTAGTCATGAGTAATTACTGGGTTTTTTTCAACATCAAAAACTATGTTATCATTGTCACGTTTTCCTTTATACAACAGAAAATAATCCTTGGAATCTTATTACATGTGCTTGTGCTATTTTGGAATTTTTTTAAACACGGAATGTATATAATTGGTCAAAAGTTTGAAAAATTATCGAAAGTTGTTTTCATTCAAACAGACCTAAAATGACAGCGCCTTATTCAAGTTTGTAATATTTTGCCGTCCGATAAGATCTGTTAGTAAGCAGACAACTTATCGGCGATAGCTACTTGACAAAGGCATAAGGATTTCATTTTTTTTTTATTTTGACCGGAACGATTCTTTTCACACGAGATAACTACAAAAAAATCTTGCATCCTAAAAATATCACTTGTAATTTGTTTTTGAAATATTTTATGCAACTTGAATATTTTACATGTTGAAATTCAGGACAATTATATGGGTACATATACATATCTGATTTTCTTTTTACATCATTGCTTACATGTATTATGACATAGAATCATTATATCAGATGGTAATATATACTAGGCAGTTTTAAATTTAGGTGATTGGGTCATATAAAAGTCGCTAGTACATTGATTGCAGTGTATACACACACAAAATTGATTCCTAAGTAATTAGTTAAAGAGACAGTACGGCGCATCTTTTTAAAAAACCGACTTGAAAAATATTTCCTTTCGGGTTCGATATTTTTGTACTACTCATAAATGTATAAACTTTCAGAAAATTTCAGATTTCTCCATGAAATCAATCTAATTCTTTCACTAAAATTAACAAGATGATACCCCGCGCAAGCGCGGGAATTAACACTTTACACATTATTATCATATAATGCTAAATCTGTTGAACCATTTTTTTTTTTCATTTTTGTATATACTTTGTCCGATTTTTTCCTTATCTTATTCTTTAAAATTGAAATAAAAAACAAACTGCATTGTTGGATATTTAGAGGAGCGGGCAGGGATGAAAAATCTAAACTGAAATGGATAATATATTCATGTACGTGGCCTTAATCCTGTTTGTTGCAGCTGACTGAAAAAAAAAACTTTTTTATTGTATTTACTAGTATTTCAAATCAGTGAATTGGTATTTAGTGTATCTCTCTCTAAAATTTGTTTTTTGGTCAATTTTCAATATAATTTGTATTACTCTCCCAAATAAGAATTTCAGATAAAAGACTGTTTTGATAAATAATCTGGAGGGGGGCATCCCCATTAAACTTATAGACGTAGAATACAATAATATGTTTATTAATGTTTACAAATTAATGTCTAAGGTTTACAGCCAACCTGTCGTGGTAAAAAAAAGTATGAAATAAAAACACGCTGGGTTATGCATTATTTTCCATTTGCATGCATATTTTAAACCAAAGTTGTCAGATTCAAAGTATCTGGCCGATGGTTAACTCGCCCTACACTTTCCGCCATGATGTCAAATAGTCAACCCGTTTCTGGGCACCCCGTTCTGGAAAGTTCTTTCCATTAATTCTAAAATCGCATTAATTGTTCCATTTTATTTATTAACTTTTGTACTAATAGAAGTCCGATCCAAGGTATCTGCCCGCGATGCATGACTTTTCGTTAATTAGACAATCCGCGTTCTTGGTTACCCGGTTCTGGAAATTTCTCAAGCGAATGTGTATCAAAATTAAAATCGCCTACTAAAGAAACGAATTGACTCATTTTATTTATTCAACATTTGTCAAATCTTAACTTCATTGTATTCTCTAAATAGGCTCACAGTAAATATATTCACTCCTTATGTAATTATTCTATACTATTTCATTGCAAGCATATATTTTGATGCAAACTATCCCTGACTTGGATCCGCCAAAGCGTGTCCACCACCTTACTCTCAGTTTTGTTATTTCGGGCTTGTTTATCGAAAATAAAAGTAGGTTTTTGATTAATTTCACAATAATAACTTATCAGTTAAAATTCAATTATACCTTACGGACATCATCACCCATGTGTTGAAATACCAAAGATGTAAGCAAGTACTCTGGTTCAGGCATTGGGTAGGTTATTTGCAAAATGCCTTAATTTATAAGCATAGATAATTATGTATAACCCATAAATATATACATCGCAACGTGTTACGGGGTTCCTCCTTCTATACTATTACGCATGCGTATTTACTATAAACAAACCACATGCAGGGCTCGCGAAGATTCTCCTGGACAGGTTTGTAGATAGAAATATGTCTTTTCTACTTCTTCAAGGTAATTACTGTTCAAAGTGTTAAAAAAAACCAGAATTATAATTTTTAAACAAGCATTTTGCGTTTTTATCACAGGAGTTGCTACAACCTAAATTCATTTTGTGAATGAGGCCCCTTGAGTGGTTATTTGACATATTTATGTCTGTTTATTTTAAAATGAACTGAAATTGGTAAACCATTTATAAACTATCGTTAAAGTGATGATATATTCCGTTTAGAGAGTTCCTTTTATCCCGTATTCCACGATGACCGTAGTCGGGCGAAGATCTAAATTGTAGTTTTCAGCCCGTGTGAATTAGGGTCCATCAAAATCCACGTGGTACAAATAAACGATATCAGATTAATCCGGCTTGTACGACCCTTAAATTTCCGGAAGCTCATAATTACACTAATAAGGCATGTGAAAGAATTTTATTTATGTATTTCAACTGTCACTATCAACGTTATTTCTTATATCCACGATACAATGGGTAAATCTGAAGTTAAACACACCTATGTTTTCAGATGTACTGACTCTTTAAAGTAATTTTTTACATAGCAGGATTTTATTTTAGACATTCAATTAGCCTAATACTTATAAATGAAGAATATATAATTATGACTACTGTTAGGGCTTATTTGTCTGAAATTCCTGTTAATATTTAACAAGTATCAACAAGACTTGATTGTGAGTTATAAGGACCCGACCCTTTAAACCACACCTAATGGTTGCATCTCAATGATATTGAAGAGATAGAAATAATGGTAGTTTAACAGTGTCTGGTGGTAAAGTAAACCTCATCGGGGGTCTATTTTTTAGATAGGTTACCTATTGTAAGTAAGTTTTAAAAAATCTCCTATTTTTGTGTTTGCTGTAAACATTAATAGGTTCCGTATCAAATAGCTTTTTGCATGCTTAGTCTGTCTCGAAGACATCCCAATACTTCAAGATGCGTTTTTTATTCTTTGATGCCGGGTTTGAATTTTGTAACCGTGACATTTTGATGTTTAAGGGTTTTTCTTCCGTCTTACTCAGTAAGAGTTTTCTTTCCTTTCTTGAAATTACGTTAATTATAGAGTTTATTATTTTTTTTCAGAGTAACCTCTCTTTGAAAAAAAAATATTTTCTCTGTAAAATGTTTTGTTTTGAGGGTAGGTGGATCGTTTGTGTTTAAGAAGACGCTGAATGAACTCTTAGGATTTGTATGTATACGAGGGTTGTTTGATATGTAATGAGTATTGTGTGATATCTCAAAAGCATTTGACTCAAATAGTGGAATGAACAATACATCCCTACCAAGTATGTTCCGTGGTTTGAAACACATAATTTTAATCTCTGAATACATTTCTGAAATGCATCACGGTACGCTGATTTAGGTAAACCTCTGAATCAATGAATGATGACTGAGCCAAGGGCTTGTCGGGACCTGTAACGACGACCAGATAAAGAACTTTTTAAGTTTTGGAAAAAGGTTAAAGTCCTATGGGGTTAGATCTAGAAAGTATGGTGGGTGTGGCAAGATGGTAAACAAAAAATTGCTTAACAAGCTCAGATGTATGTTATATAGTATTATCATGAAGTAGACAAACATGTTTAAATCTTGACATGGGGCATCCTTTATGAAAATATTTTTTGAGGTTTTTAGAATAACATCTTTAATTAGTAAAACCGAGCTGTAGCACTTTTGTCCTTCGGCATTGGAATTTTTACGACTATACCATCATATGAGAAGAATGTGCAATGAAGAACCTTCTTTCTGCCTATGGTTCTTCTGCCAACTACAGGCCTTCTACCGTCTTAGTTAGCCATATATTGTTTCCAATTTTTCTTAATGGTTCGAAATAGTGAACCTATGGTTTGTCATCAGTAACAATATTTGCAAATTGTCTTTAATTGAATTTGTCCTTAGTATCAATACACAAATCGTTTGGATGGTCTAAATTGCAGTTGTTAAATTAACGGAATAATTGTTCGCCCTGATCTAGGATATGGTTACTAAGGAAGTTAAGGTATGTTTCAAGTTCCGACTTTGGCTGTCAGTAGTGATGCCGACTGGTTCAAATGGTTCCTTAATTTATTCAGTAAGGATTTATGTTAATTGTTAGATTGTTTAAGCATTTTTATTATATAAAGCATGATCAAACTTAAGATATAATTCTTCACAGCAAATAGTTTGATTTTACCAACATCCTCGAGATTCATTTGAAACATAAATATCCTATTGACATAACCCCTTAATGTACATATAATATCATGTTGTATTTTTAAAAAAAGTCAACATGGCTGAGATTTTATGATCGTATGATTGTAATTTTAAAGCTGTAATTCACAATTAGATCAACAAAGACTTTATTTTTGTGACTTTAAGCAATTTTATTATTTTTAATTTCTTCCCTGACTATTTAATAACTATTAAATTGCAATATGTATTTCCCTATTTAAAAAATAAATATACAATTTCAATATCCTCTATTTATTTTTCTTTCCTAAAGTACCGGAATATTTATTTATGAACTAAATTATTTAACTCTATAATGATCCATGATTCTGGCTACCTACATTTAAACGAGGAATACATCTCCATTGCTCGTGTTTATACCGTTTGAATAGAGTTATTTAAGAGTATCATTATCCACGAAATCGTACAAAGCGTTATCGTGCTGTGCTGCAATACACATTACATATCGAAGAGCCCCCGTAAATAGAACTGAACATCAACCAAGTCATCATTTAATTTTTCAGTTTTATATTTTTGTTCTTCCGCCATTGAAAGTTCGCTTGTAAAACTTCATAATGAGGTGAATCTATTCTGCCATTTAGTTGAACTTGCATCGGACTGATAGGTAACTAAAAGAAGACTTGATGGCAGAACTCTGTCATTGAGTCACCTTTTTAGAATTTCCAGTAATGTTTCGGTTGACTGAATGGCACTGGTTCATCTTCTGGTGCATTCTATGGCAGTGTCTCAGGTTCTCAGCTTATACTCTTGGTCAGGTCAACCGGTTCTCGTATTGTTACATGTATGTGTACCACGATCTAATTCAGTACTTTATTGTTATTATAGAAATACTTAATATACGCTACATGTACTTTGCTTCTTGTTCAATTAATATTCATCTTGTGATCCACTCATTTACCAAATCTAGCTCTCATATTCTGGTCTCTTTCTGTTCAACTGTTGAACTGGTTTTTAACACGGACTGATTTGTCATTTATCGTTATTATGGAAATATCTAAAAACATATAATTTGCCTGGTGTTTAACCCATGTTTACTGTATATTTTTTTGCGTAAACCACGAGTATTATACTTTTGAACAGTATTTGTTATGACAAAATTACATTAATATTATTGTGACCATTCAAAATTATCTCTGTGGATACCTGAATTCTAATATACTTGTAGACATATAATGATATATAATACAGTTATCTTACATCACAAGAGACTAATTTGGGTTTTTTTTAAACTAGTTTAAAAGGAGAATCAATGCCCTACAGAAAATGGCTGTTTAGTAAATGGTGTATTGTTTAATACACAGAAGTTGATCAGATATTTAAAAAAAATATGAGTTTTATGTCTCTGGGTCAATAAGTCAGTAAGAACGTTTATCTAACTTTGATCCAAGAAAACCGGATTGAACATACGATGACATCAGACATTAGTCTAATGATCCATTAAAATCCTTTGAAATTTGATAAGCTTGTTCTCTGGATGCGCAATAATGTTTCCGAAACTTCATTTTAATCCTTGTTTGTCTTATTTTATGAGTTAATTAAGACTTCATTCCTTAAACAAGAAACATAGTACGCAAAATTCCTCAAGCATATTGATCATTTCTTTCCGTGGTTCATTGATCTGTTCTAATGACATTCTGGGTTTGCCAATTTTTTTCAATTTAGCATGCCCTGCAGTTGACTGTACATGTCCTGCAGTTGACTGTACATACTTAAAGGGAGGTGCTATTTGTCAAAGTTCAGGATATAAAACAGAAATGCTACTTTGTATTATTTTTTCTTAGTTCATTGCAATTTTGTTTGATTGAATCCACACTAGTAACTTCATCATACAAGCTATAAACATAGATTAAACTATTTTAGTATCATTTAAGCGAATGTTCGACGTAACTGACACCTTGATAAACTTTCTGCAGAGTTCGGTGGTGTGCAATAAAATTAATAATATTACCTCATTTTACTGTTCGGGGGCTCAATTTAAAAGCGTGAATGCACATTTACCCTCTGAACATATGCTAGTTACATATAAAACATTTGGGGACTTTGTTTAAATTCATGGATTTTTTATCATGTTTGGTGCATTTTTTTTCAAAATAAATCTATTGAAGTATTGCATTTGATGTGATATATTGTTGCTCTCATATATTGCCTCTAAATTGGACCAACGTTGACTCAACGTAATGTAAATGTTATACATATATAAAGCACATTTGCCCACCATTGGTCCAGTGTAAGGAGATAACAAATGCCACATTATGCCATCGAAGGGCTATCTGTTGGCTGTTGACAACATTTTTGGGCAAAAATCGTTTACCAACGTTTGTCAAATGCAACACTGAATTCGGCACAACATCTATTGCAGCTACCAACACATACTGAAGTTTCTGAAAATTGTCACATCGGTTTTTTATCGGTACTTTAACTGTGAATTTATTTCAAATGTTTACTAGCGACATGAGCCCAAGACCCATACAGTCTAAAGGAGAATGTTAATAAGTGTCAGTACTATCTTTGTACTTATAAATAGTATAAAATTCACATTTAGACTGGCTTTTTTTTATTTGCAAAAAAGATGACTTAAGGACGGCGGACCCAATTCATTTCTACAATAGATTTTTTATTCGAATTTTTATATAATATTAATCAGTTAATGGTGAGTGAAAATCAATAAAAAAATTACATGATCATCGACTTCCTTTTTTTAATAGGGGCGTTACAAAATTTGGGCACAGAAATCGGCAGATATAATAGAAAGTAATGGGAATTTTCTGGGGCGTGGTATAAAAACTGATATTTTAAAAATTCTGCAATAGATTTTTTACTCTAATTAAATTGCAATATTAAGAAGTCAATTAGCTTACCGATGAACAGAGAAAAAAATGTAGGTCATCGACCTAAATTTTTTGAGGGGTTGTGTCAAAGTTCACGGCATGGTTCCTTTTTCTTCAGAAATATTATTGAAAAAAGGACATAATTATTTATTGCCTGACGTTACATTAACTGCTGTATATATAAATATAGTTCAGTTAATGTATAAATTCAATATCTACCAGAATATAAGAATATAAACTGCCTTTTGGCGTTGTATGATTTATAAACTGTGGAAATATAACGGACATGTCGCAAACAGAGGAAATTCGGACTAATTTTTTTTCTTAATTTTTCTCCACTTAAAATATTTTGGCATCACAAATTATGTTTAGTATAATGAAAATTTTATTATTTTCTCTTATTCTGATGTACGTTATTACGACAGTCATATTTATAGCATAAGCGCGGTTTCTGCGCAGAGGAGCGAAATCTTGAATTGGGTCCGTCGTCCTTAAGTTGAAATCAACCATACTCTAACTCATGATTTGACCTTTACTCATCCAAGCAAAGTGAGCCTAGTTTTTTTTTATTCTGAACAGACCTAGTCTAAGAATGAATTTTAATCCATGCTGTTATATAAAAAAAATAATTGAACATTCCCATAAAACACTACATCTGTTTTGTAGAGTATCGGCGGGTCATAGCACTTACATTTTCCTGATCACATAATTGAACAAAGTGAAAAGTTTTGAGTCGAGAGGTTTTTGACTAACATTAAATACATGTACTGAAACACCATCAAAATGAATATAAACCCTTCAAAATGTTTTTCTGATTGAGAATAAAAGGAAATTTATTCGTAATTCTATCCTTTTGTCTAGTCTAGATTAACAGAGACTGGGGTGCATGTAGGATATATCCATAACACTAGAAAGCGCCATTATTTCGTTGTGGTTACATGGTTTACACACGTTTCAACGATTCATCTTTCGTGTATGGAAAAAAAGAATAACATAGAAATTTAAGACTTAGTGTTTTTACATATAAAAATGTCAAAATAAAAAAGTATCGACATGTGATTACGGTATATAGACAGTCATTTAATTCTAAGATAGTGTTTATAATACTGGTGTATAACCGGTATAAAAACACCACTGTTTAAATGTTAGATTAGAGTTATTAAAACTAGCAAAGGAACTTCCGTTCTGATCCAAGATATAGATTGATATGGATTGGTTGTTGTAGTCTATTGTCAGGACCCTACTCTGGCTGTCTGTAGTTATCCCGATTGGTTCAAATGATTCCTTGATAGGACAAAAAGGATCGGTGTATGTAAACCGGAGTTTCCCGGACTTATTGACCACCACTGCTACTAGCGAATCGGTAGAACTTTCATATCCACACAGATGTATAGGTTCTCATCCTTATAGATTTATTTAATGTGATCATCAAATGAATTCCTTTATCATAGTATATGATCTTTTTTTCCTCAGTGGCACCCGAGTAACGCAAAACTTTTTATTGTTTCATAATGTCACTGATTACTAGTTTGACCATCATGTCACCAAAAGAGATACTACAGACAAAGAGAGGATAACATCCCTGAAGTCTGATCATTGTTTTTATCTGTTTATTCTTTACCATTTTCACTTGGGTCAGTATAAAATAGTTCACCACTCTGTGTCACTACTATGTCCCCCGGTATTTTTCATGACTTGGTTTGAAGCGACTTCACTAGTACACCGTTGTGGTTGTAGAGTCTTAGCATGATGTCCCTACCATACGTTCATACTTCATCAGCAGTCAGATTCATTAGATCCTCCGTTATTGGTCTTTATATCTATGATGATCCGTGATATATTAATATGAACTTGGCTCTCCAAAATGTTAATACAGCGTTGGAAAATGAACACAAAAAAACTATTCCGCCAAACGGTAGCCATGCTTGTTTTCTATGATATGGAACAAAGGATGTTAACACCGAATTTTGGAATCCATAACGGTCAGTTCATCATATGCATTGAGACTGCTCTAAAATAATTCCAAAATAATCCAAAGTAAATATAAAATAGTCACAAAAGTCCAAAACATGGAATCCGTATAGTGACTGCACGCGGTGTATCTAAGAACTGACTTTCTTTGTTCACCACTAGCGATTTTGGCGGTCAAGCTGAGAGCAACCTGGTAAATTGCATAACTCCCAAGATCGGCAGTGCTTGCTGTAGTGATGGGTTCGCATCCCCATCTCACCGACCTGGGTTTTTTTTTTTACGAAAATCGAGTGTATTTCATACAGAAACTACTAAGATTGAAATATATCTGCTGTGGTTTCATTAATTTTCAAGGGCATCAATTTTCGAGGATTTTGTAAAATCCACTGTTTCGAGGATACGTAAATTCGTGGGTTACCATCCTTACAAAAATAATCATTTTTTTTTTCGGAACGTATTATATAGATACTAAAATGTCAAAGTTTAATTTCTTAGATATGAACATCGAGCCCTTTTGAATAAAGACGTATTTCAATCATGAAATCAAAAATTCTTTTTTAAATTTACATGTACTAGTAATTTGACAGAGAGTTGTTTATTTAACTTTAAAAAGGAAAATGTGGTTTTGACAAT
The DNA here is from genome assembly GCA_016163765.1 of Magallana hongkongensis. Classification (NCBI taxonomy): domain Eukaryota; kingdom Metazoa; phylum Mollusca; class Bivalvia; order Ostreida; family Ostreidae; genus Magallana; species Magallana hongkongensis. Next base: position 39,396,891 of record WFKH01011925.1, read on the forward strand.
AAATGTAGTTTATTCTATTTTTTCAAACAAACGTTCGGTTGAGTTGTATTTAATTTGTACTAAAGATCTGCCTGGGGCTGTGAGTAGAATTCATAACTTATATATAACTACCGATAGTAACCCACCAGTTCTTAAAATCAACCAGAGATATCTTGTTTGTTATAAAAATTTCAAAAAAATGGACCTGACTTCGTGGTTGAAGACTGGTAAAATTAAGAAAAGATTTCCGTCGGGCCCGGGTCTTCCTGATCCTTATGAAGAAAAATCTGAGGTAGAAGCTAATTCTGTCCAAGCTGCAAATGGTGCTGTCGATGCCATTTTATTAAAAACACCGACAAAAAGAAAAAGAGGGGAATACGCTTCATACGATGATGAAACGAGACCAAAAATTGCAAGATATGCCGTCGACAATGGTGTCGCCAAAGCCGCCAGGAAATTTTCGGAACAACTAGAACACAAAGTCAGCGAGTCAACGGTCCGAAGCATGAGAGGTATCTACATTAAACAAAAGAAAGAGGTTCGTATATTTGATGACTTTTTCCCTTTAACTATTTATTTTTTATCATCGATTTATTGACTATCGTTCATAAAGTTTTATGAGTTTTTCCCCTTTGTTCATGTAATGTGTGGCGGATCACGAAATTTTACAAACTAAAAGACGAGAACTGTATAAATAAAAATGGTATGTTCTTCTTTTAGGTAAAGTCGACACAAGTTCTCCATCTTTTCCAAAATCGCCCAGGGGTGATCCATTACTCCTAGGAGAAACACTGGACAACGAGGTACAAAACTGGGTGAAGAAAATTAGGGTAAACGGGGGTGTTATTAACGCAAGGATTGCTATGGCAGGTGCCGAGGCCATTGTCCAAAAAACCACGCGGTACAAATCGGCAAAGTACGGTGGTCACATTAATATAACAAAATACTTTGCTGTGTCTTTTTTTAGACGCATGAGTTTTGTGAAAAGAAAGGGAACTAAAAGTGTGAAGCAGCTACCAACTGATTTTGATGAAATTAAGAAAAAGTACGTCGAAAAGGTTTTTTGGGACCAAAGAGGGTTCCAGCTTATACCCGAAGGAGACTAGACAATGGATCAGAGAAGGGCGCAACAATTGAGCATACCTGGATTGGATCACAAACGTCAGATAACGCTTCTTTTGGCAATCACCAAGTCGGGTTCATTATTATCTTCCCAACTTATCTATCCGGGAAAGTCTGATAGGTGCTTCCCTAAGGGCGTTGTTTTTCCATCGTCATGGGATATAACATACACAGAATCTCACTGGAGTAATGAACAAACTATTGTTAGATTCGTCAAAAACATTATCATTCCATTCGTAAATGGAATTCGCGAGTCCCTGCCGCTATCCAAATGCAATCAACAGGCCGTGACCATATTCGACGTGTACAAAGTTCATAAAAGCCCCAAACTGTTAGATTTGCTAAAACAAAATAAAATAATTCCACTATTTGTTCCAGCGTGCTGTACTGATAAACTTCAGCCACTCGACTTAGCCGTAAATCGGGAGTATAAAGATATTTTAAAAGGGCATTTTCACGATTGGTACACGGAGAAAGTTTGTGACGACACCGAGTCTACCATAGTTTATCTCCGCACTTCATTGGTCAAACCAATTCATGCTCGTTGGGTAATTAGCACCCATGAAGCGATGGAATAAAAAGAGCTGCTTATTAGGAAGGGATTCGAAAAAGCATGACTTGTTTAACTACTACTAATTAAATTTCTTCTTTGTCTCTTTGTATTATAAACGATTAAACGCTAGCTGATTATTATCTACTAGTGTGCTTTTCACGTCGTCATGGTAATGATTCACTTTACTACCGAGGGACTTATGCATATACTATTACACCTGTTCAATTTATATGTATATGATATGTCAAATACAAATAAATATCATTAATTTTTCTTTATACTGTTCCAATTTATTTTATGTTTATATACAAATATAACTGATTGAGACGATTATCAAGAGTGTTTAAAATAATATGCTAAGTAATTCGGATTTTTTGCGTTTACCGGCGATGGTTTTTCATGTTAAAAAAAAGCACGAAACTTCGATTAACATTAGAATTCGTTGATCAACTAATAATAATGAAACCACATTATGTCATCAAGAAAAATCTACTGTCGGCATACGAATATACCCATTAACATACTTTTGAAACTGTCTGCAGATACATTGTTAAGCTTACTAAATGTAAACTTCAATTTCAGTGTAGCTATGAATTTTTTTTTTTGCATCGTTAATTGATCTATTTTTGTACAGTAGGTGTTGATTTTACGTGGATTATTTCTTAATTGATTAAAACTAAAGCTACTTTGATTAAATTTTCATTTGGCATGAATTGTTTTAAAGTGCGTTGCAACAATGCATACAAATCCTTCTGTTTATTTGAAATATCTTCGGTCTTCTTCCAGTTTTTATTACTTAAGATAGTATATAAAATAATTCATTTAAAATGTAAAACAACTCTATTATATGACTGTATATTTACAGAAAATGTCGACATGTAATTTAATATGTTTATAAACATAGATCGTTTGTAATATTTTAGTAATATGTAGAAACAGTTTGTTTAAATGTAACTATATTGGATTTTTTTAATTTTTCCAGTGTAACCATCTGCCACAAAGAGATTGTCTCTGGTGTCAACACACAAACCGTTTGGACGCTGTAAATGACAGTTGTAAATGTAACGGAGGAACTGTCCGTCCTGATCCAGGATGTGAATACAGTTGTTGTTATAGTCTGATATCAGGATTCTACTCTGGTTGTCTGTAGTGATTCCGACTGGTTCAAATGGTTCCTTGGTAATTAACGGAGGGCCTGTGTAATTAAACCGGAACCTCCCGGCCTGATTGACCACCACTACTGCACGCGAACGGGTGTAACTGTCAGCCACACATATGTCTAAGTTTTTGTTTTCACATATGAATTTGGTGTGACGTTGCGATGAATAGAGGGGTTGACCTTTCTCATTGAATTGTATGCTTTGTTTCTCTGTGGAGCCAGAATAACGCACAACTTTTGCTTGTTTCTTATCATCAGTGATCATGACAACCAGGAGGTCACCAGAGGAGGTACTACAGACATAGAGAGGTTTCCATCCCCTTAGACTGATTACTGTCTCTATCTGTGTATTCTTCACTATGTTCACAGTTCTATCAAGGTAATCAGTATAAACTAGTTCACCACTCTGTGTCACTGTTATGTTGGTTGGCTTGTTCCCTGACTTCGTTTGAATTGACTTCACTAGTTCCCTCTTAAGATTATAGAGGCTTATCATGTTGTCGGAACCACAAGCCCATACTTCTAAATCATTTAGACAGGACACACTCTCTAATTCATTAGATTTTCCATGTTCTGTGCTTATATCTGTAATGATCCGTGGGACATCAATAAGCGGTCTGTCCGGGGGAAAGAGTTCAGCACCGGGAAAATCCATTGTGTGGCCATGTTCTTCTGTTTTGATAGATAACGGTGACAGAGAACCAAACTGTCGATAAATTTGTTCTTTGTTAATCATCCGTGGAATGAATCTTGGTAAGGAAACGTTGGGTATTGGAGGTAATCTTCTCAATTCAGCGTTCTTGGACTTATAGGAAGAGACAATGAAGACATCATCAGAGTTCAGTGATTTATTCAGATCAGCAATGATCTGTGCAATATAAGAAATGCTGCGCTTTATTTCATCTTCCTGCTTATCTAGGATAGCCAGGTGTTGTGATTCTATTTCAATTAAGTCAGATTTAAATTTCCCGATAGCAGTGTCTATTTCTCTGTGCAAATATTCTTCATGTTTTTCTATAGCTGTTGTCAGTTTATGGAAGTTTTTATTCAGATCAGCTTTCTGAACTCGGACGTTAGATGCTATCTCTTGGTATTGAGGATAAATTGTATTTTCTAATTCTTGTAAATCTCTCTGTAAAGCTTCTTTCTTGTTTTCTACAATTTTTGAAATCCCAACCTTTTTATGCCCTAGATGTTCTCCAGAGGAAACACACTCCACGCAAATTGGAATGTCACATTCTTCGCAATGAAGGTCACATAATTGTATGGTATGTTTTGAACATTTAGGATTAAGTCCCCGCTTTTTAAATAGCACTACTTTGTGTTCTGTAGATTCATCAGAGAGATGTTCCCCGACACACGCTTTGCACAAATGTCTGTGACAAATTGCACAGTACATAGGGGGGCCTGGGGCCTCACAGATCTGACACCGTAACACATCCTGGGCCCAACAGCGATCCATGGTCAGACACCTTGATAAATTTTAAGAAGATTCTGAAATAAAAATAATGAATAGTTAACCTCCATTGATTATTTATCAAATTGATCTTAAACTCACAATAAAAATAGCACTTTTTAAATTTAGCGTGATAGTCTTTATTAAAAACATATCCACATGCAAAATCTTTCGATTCATTTTAACTGAAATTCACGCACTTGTAACAGACTATCTCATGATAATAACTTAATTATTTTTTTTATGAAAAACGACAAACCTTCACATACGATGCAACATATAGACTAGGGTTTGTATCCCTTCCTGGTGTTGATTGTCTTTGATTGTCATCACGGGATTAAATTAAAGAGCTGGCGGATATTAAGCTTTAGAGGGAGTAAGAAGGGCATGCCTGTATTTTCAGTAATTGCTGCTCAGGCAAAATCAATTAAAAGAGTCTGAAAGAAATCTTTTGTTTTCATCCTTGTTTCTATTTTAATTTTTTTTATACACACACTAAACAACCTTAATCTTTTCTTTGTATTTTAAACAATATAAAATCAATTTTAAACTGACTATTGTCATTTTCCAAAACGAGGACTAGAGTTTAAATAAATGTGAACAATGGTATATCAATTATTATTGTTGCATTCTTTTTTGATCTATAGAGTTTTGTATACGAAAACAACTTGTTAGGTGCTTCTCTTATGACTTCATCTAGTTAATATTTGGATTGACATTTTAATTAAATTTAGCCCCTAATTTGACCCTTACTCATTACTAATCTGAGAATAGCGAGCCCACGTTTGATTCAAATATATCGAAAATGAAGTAGATCATTGAACATTCAATTAAAACAATTATGATATGACCATTCATCTTTTTGTGGAAAAACAATCGGAAGAGTATCGGCGGGTCCCAACACTTACAGTTTCCTGCTCACACTTTGACCAAGTGAAGAGCTTTGAGTCGAGAGGTGTTTTACGATCACTAAATACTACACCACCGTCAAAATGAACATATACTCTTCAAAATGTTTGTCTGTTTGAGAGTAAAAGGAAACCTCTTTCGTAATTGTATAATTTTGTCTAGTCTAGATTAACATAGAAGTAGGATATATCCATAACACTAGAAAGCGCTAATACTTGATTAAAACATGGTTTACACACGCTTTCAACAATTCAACGTCCTATGTTTGAATATAAAAGTGTAATATAGAAGTATAAGACCTTGTGTTTATGTGCATACAATTTTAATCTTTATATACAGTGGAGACATTACGTCATAATTACATATGATTATATTTATAAAAAGGGTAATACGACCACAGTATTTTCTATAAAAAAATTGTTCTTTTTACAGCCCACTTTTTTTTCTTTGAAGTTAAAAAAGGTAATGGTAATTATTATTCAAATTTATAAGTTAAACCGTACCTATTGGTTTTATTGGACGGCCATACTAGCATTGTAATTTTTATAACGCCTCTTCCAAACTAAGCAAACTTTAAAGAAATTTTACAAATATATACATATGCACCTAAATTCTTTTGATTTATTTTTTTGACAAAGATCCCTTTAATGTGTTTAAAGATCGTAACTTAAAGTAACTGAATATATTACTAATAAGTTACATCAAAAAAATGTGTTGCGTTGCCTAGCAAGGACCTGGATAAAGTATAGAGTCTCTTGTTCAAAAAATTGGTCTACTACAAGAATCGAACCCTTCCTTTTTTAACGACAACAGGACCCCAACCCTTTTAACAAAGTAAGATGTTTTAAGAGAACTAGCTGGTCGTGGCCATATAAATACTATATCCACCCCATCCCCCCCCCCCCCCCCACCCCCAAAAAAGAGACAAGTTTTTGCATAAACGTTAGGGAAATATCAAAATTATCAAAAATTTAAAGTAAAAATATATTGATTTGTTTATTTACTATACATTAGTTTATTTAATCTTATCTTAGTTTTAAGGTAGATCTGATGGGTAATATGTTAACCACCTAGCCTCCATAAAAAGAAAAATACTCTCTAAGAGCTGACCAAGGTGAATCGATGTTGAAACAGCAAATCAGAAACCATACTTTTATAATGCAATGATTAAGCGACAGACATCGAGACAGAACATAGGTGACATTCAAAATACATGTACCAGATTATATTGCGGCCCTTTTCCTCTTAAATGAGCTTGCTATATCACATGAAATGAAAGATGCAAATATAAAATTTCATATTTATTATTCAGATAAATATACAAATACTAATATGTAAATCGATATAGGCATATGACTTAAAAACATTTTTAAAGTTGCAAATATTTCTTTCCAGAAACAGCAATTTTTTAAAACTTATTTCGTCATGTCAGGATTCAAATAACCTCTTAAAAAGCTTTATTAACAAGAGTTTATAAATAGTTGTAAAGAAATCAATTTTATAAATGCAGTTTTTTTACATTGATAAAAATACAGGTAATTGAAATGGCGTATAAATAACGACATTTTATTACTCGGTTCGGTGTAAAATAGGTATGATTCATACTATAATATTAATTTGTTGAAATGAAATACATAAAAACAGTCACTCTAATGACATGAACTAGAAACTATCAGGTGTTTTTTTTTTTTTTTTTTTTTTTTTTTTTTCATGTATTCGTTTTATCATAGTTACATTTGCAAATATGTTTTCTAATATAAACCCATAGAAAAGCAAACACATTCAATTCTGCTCACATGTTAACGGGTTAAGAGGTCATATTGTGTAGGTTGCAGATCACTGCGCGAGCCTGTGGTTTGACAGTTACATAACTGTAGACATAAAGGCAAGGGTGTGTTTTAATTCTGAACATTTGCCTTTTTCAAGATGATTGATAAACAGGAGTGCATGATAAAATCTTCTGAGAAGCCTTTCGGGCTTAACCGGTTTGTTCACGTAACCGTCTAAATTAATTTTTTCGGTAAACATTTTAACTTGCTGCTTTATTTTTTAATATTCAATCGATTTTTTCTGTTGTTTGTTTTTTTATGTTTTTGTTTGTTTTTTTTGTTTGTTTTTTTTGTTTTTTGTTTGGCTGGGTTTGTTTTATGTTGTATTAAGATATTTTCAAATAACCATTATAAAGTACATTTTGATGTAAACCTACTATTCGATAAAAAGATCGTTTAAAGAATTCTTTAAAAAAGAAAAAAAATGAACTGACTTTTTTACTACCATTATTGCAGAAGCTTAAAAACATATATTCATTTACAATTAATCCCGGTTCGAACAAATATCGTGGTGCCTTTTTTGTCAATAACTAGTCTATTTACAAAAAGGTTTTGATTTGAAAACATTCAGAGAGATACATAATGTTAAATTCGAGTTCAGCAATTCTTTTAGATCAGCAATAATCGGAGTGATCTCAAAGAGACGACACCATAACACATTCTGGGCACTACAGCGGGGGTCCATGGCCACCTAATTCATATACAAATTTATATATAAATTATTGATATTTTTTTCATATTATAAATCTTTGCCTGGCAATGAAAACAATGACAGTAAGTTTACCAATAAAGGTCTGAAACATTTCTAATTGTGCAATATATTTAGCAAAGATTTTTTTTATCACAAGTTACTTATTAAATTTAATTAATCAAACCCTATATACTATGAAACATGGTGCATTAAAAAAAATCACGTGGTTTATTTAAATATGAATACAAGCGCCCTTTCACCTTATTAAAACTTTTCAGTATCAAGGACTTGTAAAATATCGGAAACATTTTCTGAGAGATGAAACAATTAAGAAAAAAAATGAATTAAATATGGAAAATAAGAGGATTTTTTATTTAATTTGAGACCTTCCTGATGTGATAATATTGACCAGTGATATCTCTATCTAATATTGTTTTTAAAGTATATGTTCTTACATTATTTCAATTTCGTGTCAGTTTTTAATTTTTCGTTTTTATCAATGTCATTTTTTTCACATCAGGGACAGGTGCCGGCCTTTGGTGTCGGTCAATCTACATCTTTAAGTTTGACAAACACTAAAATATTTGATAACAGAGATATTTTCGGATGTATATTGTTATATTCGTGTCTTTTAAATTACTTTTCTTTGGAATACATGTAAACGCCTCACCCCTATCACCACTCACAACTATTTCTACCTAAAACCTACTACTTCAAACTCGTGCAAACATTATTCATTAATATAATGTTAAAATATGAGAGTGACGTATTGATCCGTTGGGATGGGTGTAAAGATTCAATATTACTCGAAAGAAATTTGCGTCTGGTAAAACACATGTATAACTCAATCAGATTATTAATTGACTCACTTGCTTTAAAAAATGGAATCAAGAGTCAAAAACCTCAATATTAATTTTATTCTTTTGATTACGATCCTCTATGATAATAAATTTATTTTCTTTCCACAAGGTAAAAAACAAACAAAACCATTACGTTAATTGAACACAAATTATTTCAAATAAACACTTTAAAAACGCGCTAACAAGTAAAAGTTATCTCTTGTGTACCACGTCTTTAGCTTCAGAGAGTAGTGGTAATACATGTAATTTCGCTTTGCGTCTCGTTTGATATGATGATTCACGCCTTGCGACTCCACATGATCATAGTGGCGGCGACTTCATTTCGCGATTAACTTCCGATAAAATGATTCGCGACGACTAATGTTCGCAACCAAACTTTACACGTGTTGTTATACATGTAACAATCTCATGACAAGGAATGGTTCGTGGCGGGAAATATTCGCGACGACGAGGCTCTCGTGACCTTGCGAAAATTTCTCGTACGCGAATAAGCGTTGGTTTACAGTATATGCATCACCGGAAATATAAATTTTTCGCTGTTTAAGCGGTAAGCGTATACGCAAACGCTGAATTTCAGTTAACCAAAATAATTACGCAAACAGATGTGGACAAAATATTGAGCGCACCGAAAGCTGGACCAGTTAAAAGTGTGTGTATCACATTTTTTAAACAAGATTTCAAAATTTCTTCTTTAATCAAATATAGTGATTTTTCTAATAAAGCAAGCATTTCCCGAGTTTTGATCCACAGTTGGGAAACAAAGCGACATTTATAATGAAAAAAAAATAAACAGGATCAATAGTATGAATAAAAAAGCGTTTTGAGAGAAAAATAATTGTTCATTGTGTCATTAAATGACATCGTCCTCTAAAAATACAGCTGATTTTAAAATGAAAATATGCATGCCAGATAATACCTACATAATAATACAACAGAAAAACTCGGTTATAGCAAAGTCCCAGGGACCAGTGGATTTACTTCGTTATATTCGTATAACGAATTTCTAATGATAAGTCTAGTGAATTTGCTATACACGTGTTTTTCTTTAAGATGACTACCATTTGTGGTTACTGAGGCATCAAATTAAATATCTACTCTAGAAACCTTAAATACACAAATGGTAACGACCCGCATTAGTGTACTATTTTATGGAATACTTGTTGCATTGATCAATAATCTAATGATCTAATTCTAAAGCCAGTGTGAACGCCAAAGAAAATATATTTATTTGTTATAATTAAACATTTATCAAAATAAATGTGTTGAAGTATTTCTCCTCTCATATATATACCCATTCCGAATTATATTTGTCCATTGCATGTATATCAGTGTATGATCATCATTACATGTATGATAGTGTTCTATATAATATAAGTAAATATAAGTAATGCATTTTAAATTGCAAACAATAATGAAAACTAAGTTCACTTTTGTTTTGCGATTTCGAACAGCGTTCAAAGACCGATTCATCATTGCGGTTTGTGTGTCTGTGTGTGTGTG
>WFKH01011925.1:39407048-39421847 GCA_016163765.1 Magallana hongkongensis
TTTCGGACAGGTTTCAAAAGGCGCTTTATCGTGGGGGGTTGGTGGGTTGGTGGGGTCGGGGGGGGGGGGGGGGGGGGGTGAGGTGACAAAAGCTCAATGATTTGATTGCACAGTTTAAATATTTTTGCTTTGTATGATAAAAGTATTGTATTAAACTGAATTACCGTTTAATTTTTCTATCATGGTGTCCATACGTATAATGTCTAATATGCATGACAGAAATCCGAATTAAATCTTGAAGAGGATCAATTTTGTCTGTTTTTTTTAACTGTTGAGGGCATGTGTATAAAACCATTCTTACGAAATTTCAAAACATTGTCTACATCGCACACATGTATATATGTACATGTACAATACAATTCATCATCGTCATATACAATACCTATCTTCATCCATAAATTTTATTCACACATCGAACAAATACATTGTAATTTTTTAATTTACCGGATGAAAGTAAAACACGACAGAACTCTCAACAAACTCAAATTGTTTTACAAAAAACAAATAGTAAAAAAGGGACATTCCATACTTCACAAAAAGTCCCTCTCCGCTTGAAACCTTACTGAAGCCTCGTAGTTATCCCCTCCACCCAACAAAATACCTTACTCTTTGTTAAAATTAAATTTGTATCAATTTGTCATATTGTAAATTTTGAAATTAAACTCACCTATAGTAATTTCAAAATTCACAATATGAAACCAAAATATATGGTTATATTAATAATATTGAAATTCATAATAAGTCCGTGTAGCATAACAGGTAGAACCTCACCCACACCCTTCATCAAACCGCCTGTTGCTTAAAACCCAAAACATAGATCTTGCACAATAGTAAACATATACGTTTGCCTTATTGCCTACGCGAATGTCGCGACCCCCCCACCCCCCCGAAAAAAAATCAAATGATAAATAAATTAACGAAGACTAAAAGATACCATTTCGTACTCGTCCGTGAGTTATACGACGAGGAAAGCTCTGTCCGTATATAGCTCTTTCCATTCCGCTACCTTTAGCAGCCGGTCTCCCATAGACAATCACGCAAACATCACGCAGTTGTTCAAATAAGATACACATTCAAGGTTTTTTATGCGCTAATTAACTTACGTATAAAGACAATCCTGTGAAAGTGTATATGCATTAGCTTCTTTTATTTGATCACAGTATCATTTGCTTTTTTCATTCAATAGTTTGCTCAATGTACGTCGTATCAATATTATCAAACAATTTGTAGAAAAAATATGTTTAAAATATGGATTAATTGATAAGGGTACTAGTATTTCAGCAAACATTGTCGTTACAGGCATGTAACACCGTTTTTGAAAGTTTTTTTTTTCGGGGGGGGGGGGGAGAGTAATAAAAACGTAATCATAATTCACTTTTTTATATGTAAATTTAATGTAAAATGATTAGCTTATTCTATGTCTACATACATAATTTTCGTATACTAGCATAAATACAGTATTGATACACAACTAAGTCATTTATTACTATTCTTTATTTGGTTTAGATATATATCTAACTGTTTTATGAACAACAGTGTTATTTCATTCATTTTTACAATTTTGTATCATTAAAGGGTGCAACTGCAACGCTTAATGATATAAAGTTTGTATCATGAACGTATTATTATGTAGGTATTATCTGGCATGCATATTTTCATTTTAAAATCAGCTGTATTTTTAGAAAACGATGTCATTTAATGACACAATGAACAATTATTTTTCTCTCAAAACGCTTTTTTATTCATACTACTGATCCTGTTTATTTATTTTTTTCATTATAAATGTCGCTTTGTTTCCCAACTGTGGATCAAAACTCGGGAAATGCTTGCTTTATTAGAAAAATCACTATATTTGATTAAAGAAGAAATTTTGAAATCTTGTTTAAAAATGTGATACACACACTTTTAACTGGTCCAGCTTTCGGTGCGCTCAATATTTTGTCCACATCTGTTTGCGTAATTATTTTGGTTAAATGAAATTCAGCGTTTGCGTATACGCTTACCGCTTAAACAGCGAAAAATTTATATTTCCGGTGATGCATATACTGTAAACCAACACTTATTCGCGTACGAGCAATTTTCGCAAGGTCACGAGAGCCTCGTCGTCGCGAATATTTCCCGCCACGAGCCATTCCTTGTCGTGGGATTGTTTCATGTATAACAACACGTGTAAAGCTTGGTTGCGAACATTAGTCGTCGCGAATCATTTTATCGGAAGTTAATCGCGAAATGAAGTCGCCGCCACTATGATCATGTGGAGTCGCAAGGCGTGAATCATCATATCAAACGAGACGCAAAGCGAAATTACATGTATTACCACTACTCTCTGAAGCTAAAGACGTGGTACACAAGAGATAACTTTTACTTGTTAGCGCGTTTTTAAAGTGTTTATTTGAAATAATTTGTGTTCAATAAATGTAATGGTCTTGTTTGTTTTTTACCTTGTGGAAAGATAATAAATTTATTATCATAGAGGATCTTAATCAAAAGAATCGGATGCCGTCTCGTTGCGAGGCCAAGATCATTAGATCAAACTCGACGCTATGTGTTACTTATGATGATCTGCACCTGGCAACTTCACGTAATCCGACCCTTTTGATGAAGTTACCGTTGTAAGAATATAACTAACATTTACATGCATCTACGTTATCTTATTTGATTTGTCAACCACAAAATAATTCATTCCTTTATTGCATAAATAAAAAAAAATCTATGCAGACCAAGAAGTCCTTTTGTTTGACCGTACAAATAGCTGTTACTAAATCTAATTTTGGTCATTAAATCTTTGGGCTCTGTTACCATAACAACGGAAGCCTTTAGCAACAAATTTTTGTTAGCTAGCTCCTTATTACATCAATATGTATCATCGCATGCAACATAAAGATAATTGGTGACTATGCGTGCCGGAACTCCTATATACAATTTTGATTTTTACATAGAATTGATCTTAAAAACTAAAATTATGATTGTTTAGCAAATTGAAGAAAATGAAAAGATGTTATTTCATTCATGTTAACAATTTTGTACCAATAATGGGTGGAACTACAACGTTTAATGATATAAAGTTGGTATCATTAGCTGTTGAGGGTGTCGATATTTGCTTGTTTCATTAAGCGTTAGGGCTGCTGTGCATTTGTGACGCTTAATGATACAATTCTATCATTAAGCGGCGATTTATCATTAACAGTTGGACATGTCAACTGTTAATGCAAGAATATATAGCATTAAGCGTTGCAATTGCAACGCTTAATGCTATTTATATCATTAAGCAGCGTTGTATCATTAACAGTTGTTACACAGCATCGTAAACAGAAAATCCCCGCACTAACAAATTAGGGAAAATACGGGAAATTCTAGGGGTTTGGATTATTTGCAAGAAATTCTAAGTTAATGAAAAGATAATAAGGATGTATAGTTGGGCAGTGACATCCGCGTAATATACAGAAAAGACGATCGGGGACAAATTAGGTTTCTGACTCACGTTGTTTATCAGTTAAACTGGCACATAAAAATACTGGACTTGTCAAATTCTGATCTAAGTTGTGTATTGCAGAGGCATCGATTTAATCAATGGAAAATATTAGCACCTAACTGAACATTAAAAAAATACGTCTCAAACGTCATTAGAATGCAGGAAAAATGTTATACAAAAGAAGAGAAAGTTTGAATTTAAACGAAGAGAAAGTTTGAATTTATACGATGTGACTTCCTCGTAAGTGAATGTACCCACGGTAAACTGAATTGAGTTTGTTCATTAAATTGTTGCTATGAAACGATTTTGTTTATAAGAGAAAGTATGCTTTTTAACTTGTTTCCTTGTAGGCGAATACATTTATATCCAAGATAAACATGTAAGTGTATAAACATGAGTTGGGGTACAAGTAACCGTTGTAAATTAAGCTGTTGCTCCAAAACGATTATCTCTATAAATTAAAAGTAAGGAAACAGATGAAGAATCAAACCCTCCAATCAATTAAAAGGAAGCAACAAGTTATTGCATTGATATTGCTCAAACATTTCGCGAAAGTCTTGTTTGATGAGTTTTCAAATCGTAATCATAAGTTTTATAATTATAACACAATTTGCAATGCTACACGTTTTTTTCATTCCTTGATAGTTGCAGTAGTGTTTACTCTAAACATCCGTTGCATTTGACCATGTATGTTGTGCCATTAATCAATCTGTCAAATAAAGGTCCAAAATCCTCCCATACACTCGTGAACCATGAAGTTTACATGCTCTAAAATATTTCATATAAATAACTTAAAGTAAGTTAAATTTTTAAAATTGAGCTGGGGATGCACACTTTTTGAAATTAACTTGCCAATAATGTTAAATTAACTATACACTTACGTTTGATTTAATGATCCGCGCCTGGCAAGGAAACGTGATCCGGCTCTTTGGGTCAAGTTACTGTTACAATAATAAATGTATTATATACCCTTGTCTGTTTTTAAAGTTTTAATTACAAAACTATCTTTTCAAAATCAATCATTCAACAAAGCTATTTTTTAAAAAAACGAACTATCATAAAGAGGCTGGGTGGTCAACAAATTAACCATAAGATATACCTTAAATTTTTAGAAATGATGTTTTAAGCTATAAACTGTTATTTTTTAAAGAAAATTTCCATATATAATTATTAAGCTTTAAAAGTTGAGTATTTTCCTATATCTTTACATGTATGTATATATTTAGAGCTCTTCTTCTTAAAGAATATCAAAATGGTATAAAAATGACCACAACCATCGAGCCCTCCTAAACCGCGATCCAAGGGGGGTGGGGGTGGGTTGAATTGGCTATATGTATTCCGAACTCATTTCATACTGTTGCCCTATCAAACACAATATGTTCTTTCTACTGATCACAGGGAAAATGTAACACAGGGCGATTAAACTTGAAGAAATGTAACCATTAATTGTCAGGTTTCACAAGTAAGTGTAACCTGTTTACAAACACGGCACTTTTTGTAGACGGTTTTTGATCCTATTTTGCAACCTGAAAAGACTGGAAAACTAATTAAAAGGATCCAATGTGACCTATTTCACATCACAGTACAGGGGAGCGATGCTCTCTAGACTGCTCTAAATGTCACTTATCAAAGAAGGGGTGTAGTATAATTCGACTCCACGGAATGAATTAAAGGAATGTATATTTATACCAAATAATGGACGAGTTATAAGTTCTCTTCTTCAGTCTTTCAGATAGTATGCATACTTACAAATACCCGATTTGTGGATATACTACCACCGCCCTTAATTTTAAAATAAATGTTTTATTTAAATTAGTTGGGGTTGTTTCGATTTTCTTTTTACAGCATTTTCTTATATTTTAATAAATTAAATGTTAATTAATTAAAACAAATGGCACCACCTTCTGTTGGGAGAAACATGTGCAATTGAACGCGTGATTTTACTTAGTTATTAGAAAAAAAATTAGGAAATTTTGCTAAAATTTTTGAACACTGAATGCAGTTATATTTGAAAAACGCACACGAAGACGGGACATCTTGTTTGTGGTTTCTTACCTTGTCATTTTAATTATACTTGCATAAAACCAAGCCTAAAGTCTGAAAAAAATGTCAAGACTGATAATTACATTCCCAAAATGGAAATGAAATAGTTTCACGGAATCCGCACACGTTTCATAAAAGAGTTTATGCAAAAAAAAAAAAAGAAAAAAAAAGAAAAATTATTAGGAAAGGGAATGGAGGTGCAGGGCCCCTCAACGATGTCGGCATACATATTGCCATGTCGGGTAAACCCAAATTGCATCACATGACCACGCCAACATACGATTGTACTATCTGTGAACTCGTCCAAGGTAAAATACCACCCAAAATATTGAAGCAGATCCGATTTTGTTTTGTCGGTCTTCACTTAAAACGTACGGTACTAACAGACGCCTAAAAAATTGCACGGCAAATTAGAAGTCCAATATCCAAATAACGACAGATATACTGCCGTGCGATCAAAGATATAGGTGAAAAAAGAAGTGTTATCAGGAACAGACGACATTCACCTGTCCTAACAAACAGGTGAGCTCTAATTTTTTTTCTAAAATGCTGATATTTGCTTTTCTTCTTTTGACTCATGTACATATGCATAAAAGTGTAAATGGTTTTTTTTTCTTTTTTCATTGTGCTTTTAACAGCAAAATGCAATGAGAGAATATTTTTTAAAAAACGTGAGTATTTCAAATAAAGCGAGTAGTTGGCGAGTTAAGTGCATTTAAGGATTTGTCAATATTAAATTTTATCAAACAGAGTTCGTTTTGTTTACCAATTTCAGCTCACATTTGTATATTCAATTTTTGATAGAAAGCTAAGCATTTATGAAATCATGATTCGAGGTTTGGGTTTAAAACAAGAAAACATTGCAATATCTTCAAAAATCCTTCAATTAAATAACATTTGCTACATGTGTGAACATGCCGACCTCAACTTAGAGTTAACTATAGAAATGATCAAGTAAAGTGTTTAGAAATTTGAAGGTTTTTCTCATCTTAAAGCTGAACACCGCTCGTAAATAGGCACCGTCGCACAGGTACCTGGTATATAAACCCTTCGATTTCGTTACTTCCGATTGCACACCTGAAGCTCGTGTAGTATTTCTTTCGTGTTCTTTGGATTTTATGCATTTATTTCTTATTCTATGTGCATATTCTGTTTGTAAATAATGCATTGACCAATTTATTTGATGTGAGTATTCTCCTGGCTTGAAAAAAGTGCGTAAAACTTGATAATTTCATCGCGACCGAGTAACACGGCGAGGCAAGATGTACGTCCACAGGTGAGACCTCTACAGCGAAGAAGGGACGTAGCATCAGGGGGGCCAGGGGGGCCCCCCCCCCCCCCCCCCCCCACTTTTTGTCGCAGGAAAGATTTTTCCTAAATTTACATATAAAAAATTGAATAATGAAGGAGTTGGCCCCCCCCCCCCCCACTTTTTTTGGACCATGTAAAAAATTGAATTGAAAATAAGGATATGAACTGGAATCGAAGTTTTGAGGTATCCTCTCACACGGATTAGGATTTTCATGACTTTGAGAAGTTGCCTTTTCTTTTCTTGTTTTTTTTGCTTGTCAAGCTTTTTTGGATGGATCTGGTCACCCCACTTTCAAAAACGATGCTACGTGCCTGCGAAGTACTTTGAACTGTTTAGAGGTCTGTCCCTTATATAAGGGTTGTAGGGACAGCAGTGATTAAAGAGAAATATGGCGGACAGTGCCTATTTACGAGCGGTGTTTAGCTTTAACCCAGTAATTTTTGGTAATCTGGGTATTCATTATGTGAAAGGAAACGCTCTATTATATCAAACAATCGAGCGAACGCACATGGTTAAAAGGAAACTATTTATCCCATTTTAATGTAAAACTCGACTTGAGATGCCACTGGCACTTCAATGTCGCTCTATTATATCAAATGATCGAACGTACGTATGGTTAAAAAGAAATTATTTAACTCACTGTAATGTCCAATTCGCCATAACTTCACTGAAACAATTTTTTATTAAGTATAAAACATGACATGAGATGGTACTTCAATGGCGCTAAAGTTGTGCTCAAAGTATGCGCTACCTGCCCTACAAGTGGCATTGCAATGGCGTTACAAGATACAGATATTGCCGAGAGAAAATCGCCATGAAAGTAGAATTCACAGAAAAGTAAAAAAAAACCCAGAAAAGAAAGAATACGAGCTAACACACCTTGTTTGAAAATGTTGCATACAAACGCTTACGCAGACAATACACAGCCTGTATTACGTAACATAGTATTACAGCTGCACAGAGTTAATCAAATGTTTGTGTCAATTTACAAACATCCGGGTGACCTTCTATCTGTTAAGGTGACACAGTTTTTTAAAATAATTTCAAAATGAAATATCACTCCAGTATTACCAAAAATCATTATTGCCACTTTCCTCAAATAAATGTCCATTTCTTACAATTTCCTCAAAAGATCTATTTCTGGTTGGATTCTCTTTTTTCATGAATTAATTCGATAGATGCTGAATTGAAACAAGTCGGGTATAAGCTGGGTTCCGATAGTTTACGTTTTACCAAATTCTATCAAGTCCATGAACATGTATGCTAGCTGCAAAAACAAATGTACAAAAATTAATGCGTATTGATTATAAGTTCCAATTCAATTTGTACTGGTATTTCTCTGAACCCACTTACATGTAGTGATACACAAGGTTATAGAAACAATATAAATTTACGTGGAACAAATAAATAAAAGGAAATAAATTATGCCATCAAAATAGGAAAATTTTATGGAGGACAGAACTTGCTCATATACATGTTCATACATGAGGAAGAAAAAGAAAACCTGCAGATTGTCAATTAAAAGACCCTCGCTAGGATGCAGATTAATTTTAATGTCAAAAACCATATATTCATATTTTCAGCATAGGACCTTAATAGAATAGTCGAAAACTTAAATGTTCGAGTCCTATTACTTTATTGCTTATGGTTTACATGTATCAAGCACATAGCATCATTTTTAAAAAAAGAGGATGTGTGGGTGTGGGGGGGGGGGGGGGGGGGGGGGGGGGGAGCGGTGCGTATAGAACTTCTTTATTTCTTTACCTTCAATTTCACTGTTGTTCCCATCTATTAATGCTACCAAAAAGTGTGGGGGGTGGGGGGGGGGAAGGGGGCAGGGGTTTGGGGCAACTCCATGATAATTCAGTTTTTATATTCAAATATAAGAAAAATATTTATTGCGAGAAAAAAAGGGCACCCCCCCCCCTTTAATGCTACGTGCCTGTGTATATCATATATATAATCAACAAGTTAATTTTCTCTATTACGATCTCTTGGAAGTTTTCTCTATGTGATTGTTGACTTTCGATTCATCTTCTGTGCTTAGAATATCATTGTTATAAAAGAATGCATCAAGCGAGTTATGCACAAATTTTTCCAGAATCTTTTTAAACACGACTGTCTATCAATTTCATCAAAATTAACCAAGACAGCATTAACACTGACTTTTTGCCCTTGAAATTATTTTGTTTTTGCTCTTGCTTGCTAGGCGTGGTGTCAAGTTTACTGGGACAGAGGGACGATAACAAATAGTGCGTTTTAAGCGTCTTAAATTATTTCAAAAATATTTCTTCAGTTATATGCGGGTACATGTAAGCTATGTAGGCATAAATTTCATTTCTTTTGTTTGCCATATAAGGAACAGTTGCAATAAAGTCTGTAAACTCGAATTTCCACGAAAAGCCATAGTTATGCAGCCACGCGTATCGGTATATAGATACTAGTATTGTCTAATGTCGAATGTTACAAACTACCATTATCGTCCAGGAATGTGATAATTTTAGCGGTTCACATGCAGTGATTATTGCAATATAAATATTTACTTAAGTATAGATTTAAGGAAGAATACGTTTCATGTAAACATACATGTTCCTTGCTTACTGAAAATCAGCACTTCGAATATTGATGTATTTAATTATATAATTATATCATTATGCAATGTAAGTATAATCGACATTACAAGTACATTTATAATATACATGTACTTATAGTTATGATATTGTTAAATCAATTGATGAGAATGAAAATATGCAGATATCTTCGTCACATTTTTTTCCAGATTCCCATCAGCTGAATATCAGCCATGCGATAAAGGTTAAGAAAACATCTATTTTAGATAGTAAATAGTCATGGGCGTATAAAATATGCCGCTGATTTAAAAAAAAGGTCATTATCATCAAGATTATGAATACTACAATACCTGTTTTAAAAGGACGCATACGTTACTTTAATAGCGCATATACTTGTACTCTCCATACAGCTACAAAGCTTCGCAACGATTTAGAAAAAACCCACATTCCTTTGACACAAAATGCGAAATGTTCTCTTTAACTTCTGATGAACATAATTAAGTGCGTGGTAAATCAAATTGACGCACCGACATACTGACACATTTAACTAAACATTTTAGCTGTTTGTATAATTTTGCACTTCTAATATCTTAGGAGAAAGAGTTTGTTATTTTGATGTTAAAAATCATGAACTGTTCTGACAAGCCCCGTTAGGCTTTTTTTTTACCAGAATATTTTACTATGCAATGTTACATGTATCATATTTGCGTGCAAAATATCTAAAAAGAAAATACAGTGTTCAAACAAGAGGTCAACAAGTTTTTGTAATCTTTTTCTAATGCTGTTTAGAAAGAAAACCATGTAACCAAACGGATATGAAAAAAAGTAGATCGCCACCGTTTTCACGTACGGGCAATTTAAACAAGATATCCGGTTTGGGGCACAGCCTATTCCTAAAATGTTTTGTTAATGACACACTCAAAAGGAGAATACAATTGCATTCTTGTTTTTGATTTTCTTTTGGTGGGTTATTTCTGAACTTTCAATAAAAAAATGACTGTTATTACTCCTTTCCGTCATGAAATACAATGGGTAGCTTAGAATTATGTAACATTCAGATGTTTTATTGCTTTAAAAACAGGACAGAAAACATTATACTTTGTTTTAAGGAGATACATTTTATTGACGCAAGGTAAAAACTCAGGGACAAAAACTTAAAAAAAAGAAAAAGAAAAATATTTATCAATTAAAAAAAGTAGTTCAGACCTTTAAAAATATTTTTACTGGCAAGAGCAAAGCTTTCTTAGACCTACAACCAGTCCCGTTTGCACTTTCTGGTCGAGGGCAAACTCGTCGGTGTCTTGTCTCTTTCATACAATGTTTCACCAATGAAAATATCGCTTGTGAAATTCCTCTCAACGACTTGGCTTTATCTACAATGTAGCTGTTAGCTTTGGTCAGATCAGGGTCCGCCGCAGTTGGAGTAACCCTTGGGTCCTCCTATATACTCCTTGTTGACCCGACAAGGGATAAAGAAATGCGATTATAACATGAAATAGTTTAAAACATTGTATATGTACATTCATACCCAATAATTCAAACAAATTTTAAAAAATCAACCAGTTATTTAAAACTTACATGTAGTTTATGGGAAATAAATGGGCACTGTAACCGTCCAATCAAAACGTACCAATTTATATCTTTTCTTCTTTTGAAAAATTTGATCATAAATCTTTAACTTCTGATAAAAAAGGGACAGAAAATATAGCAAAGATCAACATGAAGTTTAAAATCAAGGTGCAAAGTGGAAACAAATAAATGCAAGATGATAATTACCCTTTTGTGTGTAAGTTTCAACATGCAGAATTTACTTAGAGATCTTTACAATGCACATCAGATAAATGCTGGTATCTTGGACAAACACAAACAACACTGATTATCATAATGCTTTTGTTGAGGCGAGTTTCAATACACTTTACTGTAAGAAACTATTATTGAATTTTTTTTTAAAAAGTAAGAGGAAAAATATATCAAATATCAGGTCATTTTAAAAGAAACCATACAATAAAAACTCTGTTTGACTGTAGATCAATCTATGCTGTGTTCAAGGTTTTAGCGACAAGGTTTATTTCACAAATTGTAAATTTTATAATACGGACATCTTAAATTCAAACAGGAAATACATAAATTAACTTAGATTGATAAAGAGTGAACATTTTGCAATAGCTGGTTTGGCTCGACGAATCCCTTCGAGAAGGTTGGTATGAAAATACTTGGTACTTTTAAAATTAATTATTGTTTAATTTGAACAGATAAAAGAAAAGGACGGATTCTGTAATGAAGAGTTTTTGCTTTTATCAATATATCTAAAAGCTCGTTTTATTTTTGAGAAGCTGCATTATGATTAAAGGGGTAAACTACATGTATTGTTCGAATAATTAATTAACTTTTAATTTTTTACCTCTTTTCAGAGTAGTTAGAAACTTGATCTTTACCAAACTAATGAACCTCATAGAAACTCTCAAGTCCTTATGGTCCTGGTGGATTCATAGGAAAAAGGACCCAAGTTCATTAAATGTCCTTGTCTCCTCTTCCATACCGCCAGATGCAGCAGATATTTTCTACTCGCGGGCGTTTCTCAATCAACCAAATGTAGAGGAAGAATTTTCAACAAACTGTCAGCCACTATGGCGGATAAGGGTTTGGAAAGATTACATCTTCGTCAGTGGAGATGATAACAGCATCAAACGTATAGATCGGGCAACACATATTTGCAAAGATGAAAAGGAGACAATTTCAGGAAATTCCCCCGATGACTTTGATGTAACAGATTCAGGAGAAGTTATTTACGTTGACTGGCAAGAACGAACAGTCTGTCGTCTGCTGAACAAAGGTACAACGGAGGTAAATTTTAAGTTGAGAGGATGGAAACCATGGGGTATTTGCTATTCGATATCGGGCGACATCTTGGTTGCCATGCGCTCAGACGATACAAAACAAGCGCGAGTAGTAGGTTTCCGGGGAGCAAAGAAGACGAGGGAGTATAAACTGGACCAAAAAGGGCATCCATTGTACGGTTCTCCGGCGTTTATTGCGGAAAATTTAAATCAAGACGTCTGCGTCTCAGACGTCCATCACAACCGCGTCACTGTTGTTGACATCAAAGGGACTTTTAAATTCCACTACCACGGTAAGCAAACCGCAGCTTCGTACCCAACTTTTTACCCAAAAGGCATAGCCACGAATAGCCAGGCTAACATTTTGATCGCTGACCAAGAAAACAACTGTATTCATATTCTGGATCCCATTGGTCAGTTGGTTAGTTTCGTATCGACGGGATGTTCCCTGATAGAGCCTTACTGCCTCTGTGTTGGAAGCGAAGATGAACTATACGTCGGAGAGTATCATCAAGGAAAAGTCAAGAAAATTAGATATCTACAGTGAGAGTTCACAATAGTGCAACTATAACTAATATGTTTGTGTAACATATTGTAAATCTTAGACGTGAGGTTTCTTAATTGAATGGGTTGGATGGTCGTGAAAATATTAAGGGTATATTTACCTCTTTTTGACAAAGAGCTCTGTATAGAAATATAAGAAAACGTTCTTTAAAGCCAACATACTAGGAATTTTTTTTTACTGTATAATAATTTATGGCCTAAAATATATAAGAAATGTAAAGCAGATCTGACGTGTAATTAGTTGATCACCAAGCTTCCCGAACTCCTTAATCGTTTCAAATGCAACAATGATTATTAATAGTACGTGCAATGTGGATCTTGAATGAGCGAGGAGAAACACATTGCTTTGAAATTGTTCCTTATTCGTAAATGTTTCCTCTGTGATTCATGCATGTACCAATGTCAATAAATATATATTTCTTTAAATATAAATTAAATTGAAGGTAGATCGATTTCTATATAATATATAAAAGTTTGCATATATTTTCATTGAGCTGTTGTTTTCTTGGTATTCCAAATCATTAACTGTTTTAAATATGCATAAATGATTTAATATGTTTATCTATTGTGTTAACATGTAAAAAAGTGTAAAAACACGTATGATTCAAAATCCAAGGAAAACTAATATTTAATTCAAATACCATCAATCAATATTCTGTTTGAATTTATTAATACTGGTATCAAAGTTGTCGATAGAAGATTCATTTTTCATTTTATTTCAAGAAAATGATTTATTTAGTAAGGATTTATACTCAATCACTGTTTATGCATTTATATTACATTGTATATACAGCATGATCAAACTTACGATAGAATTACTTAAAGCAAAATGTTTGCTTTCATTGACTAACATCTTTGAGTTTCAATTGAAAAATAAATATCCTATTGCCGTAATATAACCCCTCAATGTATTATATCATGTTGTATAGTGGAATAATTTAATTTCGTTTATATTTTACGTTTGTATGATTGTAATTTTAAAGCTGTATTTCGCAATTAGAATAACAAAGACTTTAATTGTGACTTTAAGCAATTTTATCATTTTGAATTTCTTCCTGGACTGATTATTAACTTTGAAATTGCAATAAATATTTCCGTATTTTAGAAATAAAGAATATGAAATTTCAATATCCGCTATTTCTTTTTATTTCTCAATGTACAGGAAAAAATTATTTTTGAAGTCAATTATTTTACCATATAATGACTATTGATTCTGATTATTAACACTTTAACACGAGCAAAGATAGAAAACTGAAAATTTCAGAAATGATAGAGGACATAAACGTCTAGCCTCACGAGGAAAATCATTGTCCGGAAATTCCGGGTACGGAAGCTAGCTGGGGTCAAAATACAGGACACGTTTTTGACGAATACTCCTTGTCCACGCATCTTCTTAAAAACGAGTAAAAATAGAAAGCTGAAATTTTCAGGAATGATAGAGGACATAATAGTCTAGCCACAGGAGGAAAGTCAAAATCCGGAAATTCCAAGTAGGGAAGCTAGCTGGGGTCAAAATTTAGGACACTTTTTTGACGAATTCTATTTGTCCACGCATCCCTTCAAAAACGAGTAAAGATAGAAAGCTGAAATTTTACAGAATGGTAGAGGATATGGAAATCTAGCCTCACAAGGAAAATCATTGTTCGGAAATTCCGAATACGGAAGCTAGCTGGGGTCAAAATATAGGACACATTTTCGATTAGTTTTCTTTGTCCACGCATCTATTAAAAAGCGAGTAAAGATAGAAAGCTGAAATTTTCAGGAATGATAAAGGACATGATAGTCTAGCCTCACGAGATAAATTATTTCTGGAAATTCCGAGTAGGAAAGCTAAATTTTTAAACTCGTATCAATTGTGTTATAATGACCTCAGACTAATTTTAAAACATATTATCTAAGTTGCACTTACAATTCTGCGTCTAATGAAATCTTTCTCAAATTAATTGGATGAAAATTAAATTTTTCAAAAAATTTAAACTCATTTAAATTGTGTTAAAATGA
>WFKH01011925.1:39442039-39454280 GCA_016163765.1 Magallana hongkongensis
CTCTAACCACTGAGCCATTTCAGACACAACAAAGTAAGCTGTTTAAAGCTGAACACCGCTCGTAAATAGGCACTGTCCGCCATATTTCTCTTTCACTACTGATGTCCCTACAACCCCTATATAAGGCGCAGACCTCTAATCAGTTCAAAGTATTTTGCTGTAGAGGTCTCACCTGTGTGGACGTACATCTTGTCTCGTCGTGTTACTCGGTCGCGATGAAATTATCAAATTTTACACACTTTTTTCAAGCCAGGAGAATACTAACATCAAATAAATTGCTGAATGCATCATTTACAAACAGAATATGCACATAGTATAAGAAATAAATGCATAAAATCCAAAGACCACGAAAGGAATACTACACGTCGGCCACGAGTTTCAAGTGTGCAATCGGGTCTAACGAAGGGTTTATATACCAGGTATCTGTGTGACGGTCCCTATTTACGAGCGGTGTTCAGCTTTAAGAAGTTACTGACAAGTTCCCAATAAAAATTTCCGATATAAAAATTGCAGCTCGTATAGATTTAATAATCGACGTTGTAAGTAAAGACAGCAGCTTTAGGTCCATACTGAGCATTCAAGATATAGCTTATGAATACATATAGTAAATTATACATCATCATTTAAAATTGGACATTAGACTTGAGACAGTGGACAGAATACGTTTAATGTTTTAGAACTTTTCAAACCTGCTTGACTGGCTAGTAGATATATCTTTTGGCATCCGATGTAACTTTAATATGTTACTTTGTTTCAATTTGGGCCAATACTTATACAATAATAAACCAGAAACTAGAATTGCAATAATGACAATAACTGTCATAGATATGGCAACAGCGGTTGTTGATGAACTATCATTGATCTTCTGGATGTAAGGATTCTTCGCAGCATCTACAAATATATTGATGATATCTATATTTTAATGAGTGTATCACTGATCATTTTGAAATAATATTTTTCTTGATTAGATTATGTCTTATTGGTAGTTTTTTTCGTCAACAGACGTTGTTATTTATATCAGGTTTGTTCTTCTTATAGTGTTGACATTACAAACAAAAACAATCTATTATATACATTGTGCATGATTAGAATGGAAAAACACATACACAGACTTAACTTTGAAAAAAAAACTCTGTTTACAATTTATCCTAAATCGATATTTGAAAAATAATTGAAGATAAAGTAAGGTATCATACATATGAACGTGTTTTCTTTAGTCCCTATATTTGACTTTAAAGGGGATCTGCAATATTGGTTAATGTTTGATAATTTTGAGAACTATCAGGAAAAAAAAACTAAAAATTTTACTGCGGTCACATTAGTTCTTTTCGAGAGATTTGAGGAAAACCACATTTTAGAACCAATAGGACGTAACTATCTATTTCTTGTCTCAAAACAAATTAAAAATTACACTGGTTTCAACGCGGCTATGTTAAGGCTGTCCGAAGCTAAATATATATCGAAAAACGATACTATTTCAATTATCGAAAATACTTTAACCGAACGATTTTCCTTAAACTTTTATTACATAAATTAACAGTGATATCTAGCACTACATTTGATGAATTTTTGTTACGTCATATATTTTTCTTAAGCACGTGACGGGCCCATTGTAACCTGGTAAAAAATCTATATCGGCGCAAGTGAATAATGACATTAAATCAAAAAATTTTTTATAAAAAATCCTTTGATAAGAAATGTATTTTGCAGTTTTTGCTGGGGGTTCATGTAAATATTTCGTTTATTTGAAATACTTCATATCGGTGATATTGAATTTAGTATCACTAGTATTTACGAGGGTGTTAGAAAAGTTCGCGGACAAGTTCGATTGTGAGCGGACTATTCACATGATACCAACGAAACTTTTCAGATTTAATCTTGACGTATTTTCTAAGAAATATTTAAAGATTTGTTTGTTTTATATGCACCTTAAAAAATATACAGCTTAATTATTTTGATAAGATATGCTTCACGGAGCATGTCCGTTTTTTATTTTTTTTTATTTTGTACGCATTTTTCCTTCTTAAGAAAATGTACCGTTTAAACGCAATAAAATTAACGATATTTAATATGACATCACAATAACTTATGAAGGCCATTTTGTGAAAGTTTCAATTAAATTGAATAATTTTTAACCGTTTTATCGGCGAGTTTGTACGAACAACGCTTGGAAAATGAGTAAAAATCGTTGACGTCAATGGATATCTTGGAGCACAGGGCCTTCATTTAATTTTGTATGCACGTAGTAAAATCTCTAATGGAGACCAAAAGGTTCTTTGATGCTGCTATTTTAAAGGACAAAGGTTTACAATTAGAATCACGGAGGTTTAAATATGGACGAACTGATCTTTTTAACTCTTGCAGCACCCCAACCCCCCATACAGCCTGCAACTTGCACCTATAGATTTCGCCTTTTTCCCCTTATCTAAAGTCGAAACTGCGTGGACAGAGATTTTTGGACCTAAATGATCTACGATATGCCACAAAAGACATTATACAAAAACTTGACAAATAATGGTATGAACGTGCATTTTATAAATTGGTTAAAAGACTTGAAATGTTTGCGGACCTGAAACGTGTTTTCTTTGAAAAAGAGTAACATGTTTGACTTTCAGTTGTTTGACGTCACCCGACGTCGTGGAGATATGAAATGGTGCTTCGTAAATCTAATTCATGCAAAGTGAAAATCGCTGTATCTTTTGAAAAAGCTTTCAAATGCATAGGATTTTTCAATTGGTTGTCATTTAATAAAACATAGGCCATTCTACATAGAACACAGTAATTTTGCTGTAAATCACTTTGGCCGCGAACTTTTCTAACAACCCTCGTACAACAGTGTCTATGTAAAGGAATGAAGCGGTTTTTATAATGCACAATAAATATCACTTATTACGTTACGATACATTCCTTAAGGACGATCGAAAGGAATGCAGACCATGACCACAAAGTTAACTATGACGTCATATTTTATGAAGTACAGACAAGTGACTTTCTACACATCGCTGTGAAATCAATCGGGAAGCCTTAACATACCCGAGAAGTTGAATATGCATTGATTGCGTCGTCTTTGTTCAAAGGCCATACAAATCATTTCAAAGAGCCTTGGCTGAGTGGCCAGGAATGAAATAGACAGGCCTAAGGCATATTGCTGTTTGACACAACTACCCAGAGTCCACGCTTTTATTAGTTCACCTGAGCTGAGAGCTCAAGTGAGCTATTCTGATCACGTTTTGTCTGTTGTCCGTCTGTCAGTCTGTTTGTCCGTCAGTCCGTCCGTCTGTTAACTTTTCACATTTTCAACATATTCTCAAGAACCAATGGGACAATTTCAACTTAGCATAAATCATTCTTAGCCTAATTAAGGGAATTCAAAGTTATGAAGATTAAGGACCAAACCCTCTTACAAGGGGAGATAATTAGGAATTAATAAAAAATTTCAAGAAATTTTCAAAAATCTTCCCCTCAAGAACCAATAGGCCAGGAAAGCCGAAACTTTGTGGAAGCATCCTCAGGTAGTGTAGATTCAAAGTTGTGAAGTTCATGACCCTTGGGGGTAGGGTGGGACCACATCGGGGTCGAATTTATACATAGAAATATATACTAGAGTGAATCTTTTAAAATTTTCTTCTCAAGAGCCATTAGGCCAGAAAAGCCAAAACTTATATTGAAGCTTCCTAAAGTAGTGTAGATTCAGGGCTGTGAAAATCATGACTCCCGAAGGTAGGACAGAGCCACAATGGTGGAGGCGGGTCAACTTTTCACATAAGAATAAATAGAGTAAATATTTTAAAATCTTCTTCTCAGAAACCGTTAGACCAGCATAGCCGAAACTTATGTGGAAGCATCTTCAGGTAGTGTAGTCAAAGGTGTGAAAATCATGTTCCCCCGGGGGAAGGGTGGGGCCACAATGGGAGGGTCGATTTTTAACATAGGAATAAATAGAGTAAATCTTAAAAAATCTTTAAAAATCTTCACCTCAAGAACCATTAAGCCAGAAAAGCTGAAACTTATCTGGAAACATTTTCAGGTTGTGTAGAGTAAAAGTTGTTAAAATCATGACCCTTGGGGGTAGAGTGGGGCCACAATGGAGGGTCGATTTTTAACAAAGGAATATATAGAGTAAATCTTTAAAATTCTTCTTTTTAAGAATCATTTGGCCAGGAAAGCTGAAAGTTATGTGGAAGCATCCTCAGGTAGCGTAGATACAAGGTTGTGAAAATCATGACCCTCAGGGAGTAGGGTTGGCCTACAATGGAGGGTCGAATTTTTACATAGGAATATATAGAGTAAATCTTTTAAAACCTTCTTCTAAGAAACCATTTTGCCAAGAAAGCTGAAACTTAGGGAAGATTCAAAGTTGTAAAACTCATGACTCCCCGGAGTAGAGTGGAGCCACAATCGGGGAAAGGGGTTGACTTTTTACATACGAATATATAGAGTAAATCTTTTAAAATCTTCTTCTCAGAAACTAATCAGCCAGGGAAGCTGAAACTTGTGTGGAATTATTCTCAGGTAGTGTATATTTTAAAATTGTGAAAATCATTACACTAAGGAGTAGAGTAGGGCCACAATTGGGATTGAAATTCTTCATAGGAATATATATAGAGTAAATCTTTTAAAAATCGTCTTCTTAGAAACTAATAAGCCAGGAAAGCTGTAAATTGTTTGGAAGCATTCTAAGGTAGTGTAGATTCAAAGTTATAAAAATCATGATTCCTGGGGGTAAAGTGGGGCCACAATGGGGGTGGAATTTTTACATAGGAATATTAAGAGTAAATCTTTAAAAATCTCGTCTCAGAAACTAATCAGCCAGGTGATTATTCAATATTGTTTAGACTTTGGCTTCTGGCTGATTCCTGGGCGTTTGGGTCTCACAAGGGGTTCAGAGTTTGATGTAGGTTTATATCCCATATATAACAAATTGTTTAGGATCTTTGTGAGAGCTGCAATGCTCAACATGTGATATAACTATAAAATCATCCTGTTAGAAAAGGTACTAATGATAATAAACATAAATATATATCCAGTGGAAAAAAATTTGATTGTTATTTACACAGGATCTACATGTATTATAATACATTGACCAGATAGTTTGTATTATGACTCCATTAAGCTGATTTGATCATACCTATTGTTCCTTAGGTGAGCGATGTGGCCCATGGGCCTCTTGTTAAACTTTTTTTTACTTCTAAGCGATTTTTAAATCAAGCCATTTTGGCCCGAAATGAACGGTAACATCACAAGGTCAACGCCGCTGTAGGAGAAACAATACTCATATGAAAACTGTACGCTTTCTTGCATTGTTTTATCGTTAAATGACTTCGGTGTTATAAGTTTTTAAAGTTCTTAATCAACTCTGAATGACTGTAAAATAATGTTTGAGTGTAATCCCGTGTTATTTTCAAACAAAATTCTGAAAATTGTTTGCTGTCTATCTTAAGCTTGAATCTATTAAATTAAAGATTTCAGAAGGACGTACCTTTTCTTAAAACTATGTACAGAAATGTTCAGCGCATGGAACAGAATAATTTGTATATTGATTTGTTATAATAAACAATTAAAAAAGCATGGATGAAAACAAGCATCCGACACTGAGAGATCATGAATGAGACCAAAGTCCATAAAGTTTGTCTTGAACATCTATTTCCGTAAAAGAAAAAAAAAATTAGCATGTTCTTGAACACAATTACGGCGTTTGACATCAAACACTTATTTGCTTTTGTTGTCTAATGAAAATAAAAATCATTAGAGTGTATTTAAAAAAATAGAAATAATTGAACTCTATCATATCTAAATGACAAATCTCTTTAATTAAATTTGATTTAATGTCAAGTCATTTACATTGAATATTGATTTCCTCTTCTTTATTCATTAGTTTACAACAGATGGACTTACTGTAAACATGTACTTTTCAAGCCTATATATGCCCTTGATTTTATATTGTGATATATCAATTATGTTTTTTTTTTCTGTTGATAATTTACTAGATATTTACACACAAGTTAATTAACCTGCAGTGTAGATGTTATGAAACCAATTTTTGTTTACCAGACATGTGGACATATGTTAGTATATACACTTGTCTCAAAACAATGAAACATGGACATAAATCTGTTCATTCCAATGCTTTTAGATGTCGTAATCAGTGATAAAAAGGCGATAGGAATTGCAATTTAAGAATTCTTCCAAACAATTCTGACTCGAACAAATATACAGAAACAAAGCGATAAAGTGTTAAATGCATAAAATAACTGAATAAGTCAAAACAGAAGACGTATTTAAATTATTTTGTGTTCAAAATAGAAGCGTCATAACTTTTTTGCATTGACTTTGATGTGGTGTTTCGCATTGATTTCAAATGGATACAATTTATTTTTACATTTCAACATTTTTGCATTTGTTTGGTTTCATGTACCCGTTAAGTCTTTTATATTACTATATAATTTATGTTTATGAAAACTGTATGAAAGATTTAGAAACAAATTTAAAGTGACAGAATTTAAAAAAAAATCGTAATAAGTTGATATGGAATACATAAGAATATTTAAAATATATTGAAAATCTTTTCAATGGCAGTGTACTCTATGATTACATGTTTGTAAGTAATTTATCGCATGGTCTTTGTTTCTTGATTAAATTAATTAACATGTTTGGGTTTGATTGGTATAGACTGAAGTCAGATAAACATCGACACTGTTCTGAAATATAATCACCTTTTCACCTTTCAGTAGTACACACACTAGCATATTAAATATTTGGTTCATGGACATTGCTAAAATAGATTATGATATTAATAATACGGCTCGAAAAATACAGGTATTCTTCAATATACAAATACCGGTATTTTAAACTTACCGGTATAGAAATGTAACAAGGTATAAGAAATACCTTGTTCGTCTGTCCGTTCGTTCGTCTGTCTCTTTTTCTTATGAAGGAACATTAGAAGTTTCAATTTCACACAAAGATTGCTTATGACCTGAGGATGTGTCATGATAATGAACCAAAGTCATTTAGTCAGGTTCAAGGTTTATGGTAGTAAAAGTTCATACTTTATGTCTAGTCTATATCTTTCATATTGAGAAACATTGGAATCCCTACTTCACACAAATATTGCTTATGACCAGAGAGAGTAGGTGATGATTTTGACTCAAGGTCATTTGGTCAAGCTCAAGGTCAATGAAAAAATGGAAAAAAATCTGTGTCCGATTTAGATATTTTTATGGAAATTATAAATATTGGACGTTTCTAATTCACAAAACGATTGCTTATGATCTGAGGGTGTGCCATGCTTTTGACCTGATGTCATTTGGGCAAGTTCAAGGTTACTGTAGGAAAAAAGTCATAGTAGGTGTCCGGTCCATATTTTTTATGGAGAAACATTTGAAGTTCCTTCATTACATTAACTTTACTTTCCAAAAGGAAAACACTTGAGTTACTATAGTTTCTTAGCAGGGGGTATCATTTGTGTGCTTGCTAATAGTTCTTCTATTTTTTTCAAAACTGATTTGATTATCTGTGATATATCCTATGAAAATTGACCTGAGGTTAAGTACAAATTAATTTTCAAATGATTAATCAATAAACATATAAAAATTCATGTGCAGGAATCAGTGAGATACCACGAGCAATTAAGTAAAGATTTGTGGTCATTGGAATCATTGGTGTGGAACCATGCAACAAACATGTTTTAAAGTATAACGAACAATTGAATTAAGCAAAAATAAACTCACCTCTTGAGGTTCCATAAAAATGTAGCTTCCAGGATATAAGAGTTGCTTAAAAAATAAAAGGAACAATCTTATACTTAGCCTCAAAGCAAATACAACTATGCTAACTTTAAAAAAAATCAGATCTTACAAAACTTTCTTTTTTTAAATTTTATCTTATGTTTTCTTATATGAAAAAAAAATTGAATACCTGAAACATCGTGAGTATGCAAAATGTCTTCAGGATCGTACTTCATCGATAGATTCCATTTTCCTTGAATGTTCTCTCCCCAGAAATGAACAGATGTAAATGTCCATGTCATGTTTCCAGGTATGCCATGTGTTGAACGAGAGTCTAATTCTCGTGGTGTCATTAAGTAGGACTTAGTATTTGAGGGTGACTCCAAAATCAAAGTAATATCTCCTCTTCTTGAATCATACGAAAAACATATATCTATTTGAACTTTTTCTAGTGAACGTATTGTGCAGTTGTCACCAGTGTCTAGTATTGTAGTGGTTAACTCTGAAATTGTTGTGTTAAACTCATCCCGCGTATTATTTCTGCCAAAAAAAAACAAAAAAAAAAAAAAAAAAACAGTAGAAACTAATATGATAAGTACAATAACCTTAACTTTACGATAATTACAACCTTAAAATATCCTAATTATATATGATTATAATTATCAAATAAATAAAGGATATGCTTACACGTTTTTGTTGACATTCTTTGTTTCAGAAGAACAATGGAGCTGTGGGTCTACAAGGGTCCATGTCTTTGCGAGGAACACCATTGCTTCTGCATCCATCAGTCCAAATCCGACAATCTGACTCACTAACATATATATGACATTTGAAAAAAATAAACATGACAAAGTTTTGTAACTTTCAATTTTGTATACATAGAACATCTGAGTATGTTTTAAAAAGACGATATAAAAAAGTTTTTCTGAATTTTTTTTTTTCATCTACTTGTAAATAACTTTATGAAAAAATACCCAGAAAATAATGTACCATTAAACCCTGCTCCATTGATTTGCCAAGGTTGTTTCTCAAAACCGTCGTCAATGTCGTGTCGTTTACTTGTCTGCACAATCAGATGTTGAACATCTCGCCATGTGAGCGAAGGACTACCACAACAATCATTTGCATTCAAAGTAGTAAACGCAAGACAATTTAAATATTATACTTTTTGTATTGATAAAGACACTTGTAAAACTGCAATTAATTTAACATATTAGTAAGTTAAGATGATAATGTAAAATAAATAACATAAGCTGTTTTAGACACACATAAAACTCAGAAAAGTTTCAAAAGCAAAACAAGACGTCAATATCATAAAGAAAATATATGCTGTTTACAAGTTTCTGTAAACACTTGAAAAACTACTAAAGAATCAGTCGCAAATACTTATTACTTTGCCTGAAGAGCTAATGCAACAATTGCTGAAGCTGCTGGAGCCGAAAAAGACGTCCCCGCCAGGCTACTGTTGACGCATGTAGAGTTTAGAGATGTAGAAGTCTGTAGGAATAAAAGTATTTAAATTACATGTAATAAGAATAAGAATCGTTTATACAAAATATGCAGCTTAATAACATTCCAGTCTTTTGCAAAAACCAATAATTATAAACGGAACAATAAAAAAAATACGACTCCTTGGACTGTTTTAAAGGGTCCTCTACACCTTTGGAAGAAGTTTCGCATGCAAGCCTTTTTTTTTTTATTTTCTTAAGGATTTAAAACAACTTGGATTCGACTTGAAAACGAAAGGAAAAAATCAAGTTTGAAGTTTTATTCCGATTTAGAATAGCAAAAGTCTTTGCCGTGTTTAAACTCGGGATCTATTACCCATTGAGCTATACAGACAGAGGCCCATTTTGGCGATATAATTAAGTTCATAATGAATATTGAAATCGCCATTTTGTGACTTAGTGTCATTAAAGTAAAAGCCGTGGGGTGTCGAGGACCCTAAAAAAGATTAAAGTATTCTTATATTACCAATTGTCGTTCTGATATGCTTGAATATGTTGCAGCGAAAGCGGAAGCACAAACTTCGGAATAAGGAGCAGCCTTTCCATCAATGCCTATACTCGTTATTGGAACTGTATATAGATTACTGACTTTGCCATCCGCGTTGCAGTTATCATCTTTTCCGCCATTGCCTGCAGCGAACACGTATATAACACCTTTCCCATTTCGTCCCTGAATTTCAATCAAAGTACTGAAATTACTGAAAAGCGCTAAGCCTGGAAGAAAGTGTTAAAAATGTATCGATTGATATGAAAATACATGTAAAGAATCATATTTGAATCAGGATTTATTACATATATTTACTGTAGTATTTCAAGTAACTCGACAGTTATACTTTTTATAAATTATATTCAAATCATTGGTTTTTGGGAAATAATCAAATTAGAGATCAATGCAAATTGATAGAAAAATATTCCTGAAATATTGCATACAGAAAACGAAGCCTAAAATAATGTTAATAAAAGCAGCACATGTACAAATTATTGTAAAAAAGGTGTTAATCGAAAATTTTCGTATAAAAAAATCTGCATTTTTATATAAAACATGGTGTTCATAACTGTAACATATTACATATAGTTCGAAATATTATGGGTAAACGTGGGTATCGTGCCCTACGCCGATAATGATTTTAATCAAATCACCATTACCAAATAACAGGTGAATGCATTGTTTGAAAGGGCTAAGGTGACTTTTTTTTCACAATAATTAACACTTTTAATATTAAAGATACGGAAAGCAATTTAGTGTCTACTGACACTTTAAATTTTTTCGTCCTGAGTAGAATTAGCAATAATCGTTTGAAACGAAGGTTCGGCGGGCGAGAAACTTCAAGACTATACCGTTTAAAAACACTAAAAACTTATTCATATCGGTGTCACCTAAGCCCTTTCAAACAATGCATTCACCTGTTATTCATTCTAATTACTACTTAACACCTAAAACAAAACTCAATGCATATAACATCTATTTTTTTTACAGCATCCGCTAGTAGGTGGCGGTATATAGGAAACGCGAAAACGAAAGTGGAAGTAGATTTAGAAATCTGGCGACAAAAAAGCGCTGCAGCTATGCTTAGCGCTTTAAAAAGAAACCCAAACAAATTCATTCGTTCAAAAGAAAAGCAGTGCTCGTTTGAGGACTATTTGTTGTATACCCGTTATGTGTTTTCCATGTAATCATGTCGTGCATTTAAAAAATTAACAATATTATATTACAGTCTTATCTTTAAAAGACGGTTTACAAAGTTGAAGTGGTTTGGGGTTTTTTTGGACTGTGTCCTTCCTTTCCTTTTTAGGTGGTAGAAAAGAAACATGATGTGAGAAAGATCTCATTAATTTCAGTGGTGTTTAACACAACGGAAACAAGTTGTTGCTAGGGAACTTATTTAGATGAGTCAGTAAAGTTAATAATTATTAATCGTAAAAGAGAAAAAATAGCAACATCAATGCAGTCAATGTCAATTGCATCTAACATTTACCCGATGTCAATAATGTGTAAATATTCCCTGATTGAAATTCTTTCACCGAGCCAAAAAAATCTATCTTAGACTAAAATTTAACACAAATATCACTTAAGACAATCAAACAAAGTTCGCAGTTTTAATTCTGTGTACTGTTTTCTTAAATACTGCTGCCTGTGTAGCACTCATATAGACAAAACGTTTGAAAGTAAGTAATCCAATTCCATAGATACTAAGCGGAATATTGCAAAAACGAAGAAGGTAATTCCGTAAGAACCTTACTTGAACAAAATATTCTTCCATGCGCTTCTCTTTTTGTAAATGGCTTTGTGTAACAAAACATAAGTTATGGTTCGCAAATTTGATATTGGTTCATAACTTGTTTATAACGTGTTATTAATCTAATAATAATCACGAAATAATTTCTAAGACTTGTAATTAAAAACATTTTTAATCAACATCTTCATGTGTATACATGTACCTTCATCCTAAAAGACGAGAAAACTAACACGATATTCTTATATGTATACTTTCTTAGCGTTATTTTTCGCAAACAAACACGAAATGACTTGACTTATAGAAATTATATGATGGTCTGTTTATCATCTAAAGGTATTTAAAGAATGACTGTCATTTTGAAAGGAGAAAAATATACATCTAAGGAATGACACAAGCACATAAGAACGCGTATTTGTTCCAGTTTGTTTAAAATTAGAAAGTCAAGATTCTTATATGACTTGCATATTTCGGTTCACTTTGATCAATTTACATCCACGATGGATTGTTCCTCTTCTTTCTTTTTTTTTTGGAAAATCTATTGTAATTTATGCAGCTACGCGATCCATACATGTATAAACGATATGGAACCATATATATTCTTGTTTCTTATGTCATTATGATGCATCAAATGGTGTAAAGTACATGACTACCAGGAGTTGTCTTTAAACCATCCCTCTTCTGAAATAGGAAATGATGATATATTTTGATAACTTTTGAGATCCCCATCCCTAAACCATATTTATTCTTGCTCTTTGCGTGCTTGCGCATC
>WFKH01011925.1:39464820-39475318 GCA_016163765.1 Magallana hongkongensis
TGAAAAATTGCGCGTTGTATTCCGAGTGACTTCCGAATGGAGGAAAGTTGTAAACATTCCCCATTATAAATCTTCGTAAGAAATCTATTTTCTATCCTGTGAATTTTTTCGAGTGAAAAATAATAATATGTCAATGAAGATATCTTGAACATTTTTCCTTTCATCATTTTAATTGCACTTCTTTCAAAGGTAAATGTATGTATATTTTTATTAAAAGATCGACCAAATGTGCTGCAAAAATATCTTGAAAAAAACTATAATTTAACAATTGCATTACCTGTGCACTACATAATATAAAAAAAAGTTTAGATATGACATGAAATAAGAGAAGGAAGGTAAAGTTTGTTATTTTAACATTCGTACATAATTTGATATTTTTCACAAATCGGCATACATATAAATCATAATCACGTTAATTGCAAAGGGTGCATATATGTTGACTATATAATTCTGTAATAGTTCATCAGTGCGATGAAAAATTTGTTCAGATCCATCGAAGATGTAACAAATGATTTGAGTGCGTCACTGCAAAACATAAAGTTTCCGACCAGTGACACTGACGTAACCAGGACGAAGGAGGGTTTTTACTCGATCGCCGGATTTCCCAATGTGTCTTTTCAGGTGTCTTCATAAAACTGGGGAATTTTAGATTATCAACCCACGAAGTGTTGCAGGATAATCTATGTATGTTGTCAGCTGCACAACATCTGCATCGGCAGGCGTCTTCCAGTGATTGAGAACAACCTGAAGAAGATAACGGAAAAGTGGTATACCAGGCCCGCTCAATGATGGTAAAACAGCAGAGACCAACTAATCAGGCAAAGATTGTCTTAAGTAAATTATTAATTAGCCTTATGATATGAGTACATGTATATGTATTGTTACGTTTTATTATTCATTAGTTATTCAATTTATGCCTTTAGGTATGAAGCATCTTTATTTTTGATTGTGCGAGGATGGTAATGGGGACTTATTGATTTATAGGTGGGTGGAGAAGCTTTAGAAAATTTCTGTTGACGTGTGTTTCATACTGGTATGGACGAATGTAGCTATCTATATAAATAAAAAGACAGCAAACATGAGCATCAATGAAGAATATATTTATGATTTAAACAAAACAAAATCAAAACTAAGAATTAGCATCCAGATAAACTCTCTCTCTCAACGACTCAAAGAAAAGAATAGTTCCGCTAGGGCACTCCGTCCGCCATGTGCCACACCTCATTCAGTGACCTTAACAAATTTCTCTGGAGCTGAGCTCTCTCCACCTTCAGTTTGTTCTTCTCAATCTCCTGTTCTAGAACCTGGCATTGGAGCTCTTTCTTTAAAAACTTCGTTTTTAATTTTAATTTTGTTCTACCGTACAGTTCTTAACTTGTACAGACTGTGGACAAAAGTATCGGTTTGATTTGATACCAAAAATAGCCGTATTATATAAAAGACAATAAAATAAATTACACCGTTTTAAAGAGGAGACAATCTTGCACCTTTTTATCTAAAATAAAACTTATTTGTAAAAACGTACCTTCATATTTTGTGATATATCCCTTGGCTCACCGTACTGCAGCGATTCTTGAGGGGAGGGATCGATACAAATTTTGAATGGTTTCACAATTGAAACGGGTCCTAATTGAAAATATTTTTTTTAATACAATTGTTCCACAGATGTTATTTCATGTGGGAATTTGTGGGCCTTCAGCTTTAAATATTTATCCATAGCATTCCTACACACTGCATATAAAAGGCAACCAAAGTAGGAACAACATCTGGTTAATATCAAAAAATCTTTGTAACACACATTAATGGTTTTGGCTAGCCAATATTACTTTACTATTAACGAGTCTATCTGACTATTTAGAACCTACAACACTTTTCTTTGAAAATCGGGGGGGGGGGGGGGTAAGTAAAATAAACATTGTACCTATTTTATAATTAAAGTTAGAACTTACTGTTTTTCGTTAGCGTAAATACATCAATTATTGGCAATAAAAATCTTTCTTGTGCGTGCACAGATTGAAGTCTACAAGAGCCTTACAAAGAAAAAGGGTCATTTAGCCAGCATCCTGCCATTATTTTGTGAATCTTTGTAATACATTGTCTGAAAAATATCAAATTGTTTCGGAAAGAATTAAAATTTTTAAAAAATCCCCTAAATATATGTAAATAGTCATCTTTGATTAAACTATATCGCAGTATCTACGATTTAAAGTTAATTATGGCCTGTATATATAAAATTCTGATATTGTAAATATCAACCATTTACTGAAAATTAATGTACGAGATTATGATTTATTCTTGAAAATTCTTTGTGAAAGGGGCATGGTCATGATTTTGGTCAAATTCTTTATTTTACTATGCTTTAGGAATGCATTTCTAATGATAAAATGAAATTTGAGAGTCAAAGAGTTAAAAGCAAACTACAGAGTTCACCGAATTTAATGTTGGAAAGATGTTAGCAGGAGGACTGTGCAACGGATTTTACATAAAAACAGGCGTATGGTGGTGAAGGGGTCAACCGAAAAAAGAGACTTGCGTGGTGGTTACAAAAACGGAGATTAACTGTAAACCAATATTGGAGAAACAAAATCTTCAGTGATGAGTCGCAGATCGTACTTGGTCAAAATAACAGGGTCTACGTGTGGCGATTTGCTCATGAAGCGTATAGACCGGAGTGCATGTTTGCAGAATGCAAGCCTAAAGTTTCAGTCATGATCGGGGGTGTATTACGAAAAATTGTGTCAAAGTTCCAAAATGTTAACGTGATTGGATTGTGTTTATTTTGTTTCATAATATTTGGTTTTGTTTGATACTTTTTTAAATTTTGAATTATTACAGAGCTTTTGAATTTAATAAGATGCGTTAATATCCATTTTCTACAAATGATACTATCATATTATTAGTACTCTTTTCCCCTTTGTAGGTTATTTCAATATTTTGGGAGGACATTTCTACAAGTTTACTTTATTCACCAATCATGCTGATAATTCCAGTTCTGCTCCTCTCTTCTTTTGGTCTCTGTAGGGAAGCTACAGCTCTGAAACCAGGTAGGAATAACAAAATTTTTTTATTCGATATTGCAATATCCTTAAGATATTTGTATTTTGCAAATTTGATTCGCTTGAGGTAGAATAGAATCATATCCTTTAAATGAAGTCATGACCTGATTTTGTTTTGAACCTGATGAGTGTATATTGACCAAAGACGAAGTCCGAGGTTGAAAACCTCTCATTAAGCCTAAAAAATACATATATGCTATTATAACTGTTTTATTAGAATAAATTGAATAAAATACTTTTCAAGAAAACAATTTAGTAAAATTTATATTTCATATTAAATAGGCTTTGATATCGCTATTGTAAGGTCACAGTGTCGCACATGCCAAAACCTGTATTTTGTAACGAAATACAGTTTTTTGTATAGTAAGGTTTATAATTTTTGTGATCGGCTTCGGCCGATCACAGTTGCCCCGTATGAGGCATCCGGCAAATTTTACTATTTGCGCACGCACTGCGCCTCGCACTACTTTGTTTACAATGCAGTGCCAGCATCATGTACATCTTTAATTTCATATTGATTACTAAAAAACAGTATTCTGATGCGTTTGTCTTGAGATTAAAACATTTATAGAGTTACATAATGATTCAAATCACGTCTTTCTTTGCATGCGTAAGAATTTTAATCGGAAGTACAATTCGCCTACTAAAAGTGAAGTTTATTCATTCCTTGCTATTTTGGAAATCAACAAAACGGTGCAATATATCCTAATTACATTAACATGAAGCTGACCAATGATATCAAACGCCGATCATTCCTCTAAAAGGAATCCTTGTTCCATATTTACATGCAGTATACTGAGGTTTGTAACAGCTATCAACTAAATGTGTCATATCATGGGGAAAAATACGATTTTATAATGAACGCCTATATTCGCGGAATTTTAAATTCATAACGCGAATGTTACACGTTTGTTAGTTCATTTTCTATTTTAAGTTAACTACAAAATATTTGCCCAATAGGCTTTCCTATGAAAGTATTTATACTAAAGTCGTGTAATAGTTCCATATCTGTAGCAATGTGATTTCAATGCCACCACATGGAAAATCTAACTGATAAAAATTCATCTTTATTATTGCTTTAAATCTAAACATATGATACACCATTGGGTATTTATAAACTATTTTACATTTTATTACTTATATATTTATCAGACTCGACTCTTTTACAGAGTGCCTGGAACCGTCCTATGAGGGACAGTACATAAGTCTACACGTCTTCTGGTCCTACAGCCCAACCTTGGGAAGATGCACCCAGAGGACATTCGGCGGCCCCGCCCCCTCCGGACGGAATCATTTCGATTCCCTTGAAGACTGTCAAGAATCTTGTGTTGAATAGTCCGGACCTCGGCAATACAGACTTTTATACAAATTACAGGAAACATATGTACATGTACATGTCTCAATGTGTTTATATTACCGCAAGATTTGTTCATACTTTGCTCAATATGTTACTAAATATGTTTGTAATACACACGACAAAGCGTCGTCTAAACAAAAGCAAGAGAGCACATGACTTTTGCCCTATTCCAAAGTGATTTACCAAAATATCATAAACAAGAGGCCAACAGGCCTTTACGGTCACCTGAGTACCATTACCCTTAGATGGACCTGTCAGGGAATCTCATTTTTGCATTTTAAGCTTCAATTTTGAGTCTAAACCCTTATCCGAGACTGCTCTGAAAAGTGTCCCCTTTATAATTTGACATTTGCAAACATCAATTCATAAATGGGTGGGGGTGGGGGAGGCAAGAGTCATAAAAATCTCAGATTATCTATAGCCTAGCTCGAGGGGCCAAAATTGTTAACTTTTGGTAAAAAGAGATCTGCAGGTCTTGAATGAATATTCAGTTTCATTTAAAATATACACAAGCAGTTTTTCTCTAATATACATGTATATGGAAGAAGATTTTTCAAGACTTAATACATTTCCACTATATGGCCATATTTGCCTCGTCCTAGGGCCTGGACCCCTGACCCACGGGTTATGAATTTCACAATTTTAGTAGAGGGCTGAGAGAGGGTGCAGTAGAGGGTTATGAACATCATAACCATGCATTTATTTTTTTTTTCCCACATGTGTGGGAGTAGAAAAGATTTTTGAAAATTTGGCCTTTTTTGCATATTTATCTGGCCCCGCCCATGTGGCCCCGGGGATGGTAAAGTCATGAATTTTACAAATTAACTTCCTCTTATTTTAGAGATGCTTCAAATCAAAAATGGTAACAATGGGCCTTGTAGTTTTCAAGAAGTTAACAATTTAAAAATGTTAACTGACGACGGACGAAGATTTATAGCAATAGGTCATCTGAGTTACTCAGGTGACCTAAAACTGGAAATGAAGCATTAATTTGCGCATAAACCCCCGGAAATTAAATAACCTGCACATAATGAAGCTCTGTCATAATCCTGTTGCTCTTTCCACTGTTTTTTTTTTCTCATAAAAAAAATATACCCTCTATCTAATGTGTATTAGGTAGAGGGTACTATATTTTTTTATCATGAGAAAAATACCGGGTATATAACGTCAGGTGCTTGTGTCTCCTACGTCACGTTTTGCCAAAGTTCAATGGGTATCAATTGTACATCCGAGTTATCCCGCTGTAGTACACGGTAAAAACTACCAAGAAACATTTTCTCAGTAAATTAATGATAACTGTATACATATGTTTAAATATGTCGTATCGATGTTTTATGTGTGCAGATTACGATCAAAACAGAATCCTTACGATCAGAACAAAATCTAATTGAGTTTCATTCAATAATAATTTTTTAATTTAATTCTTGATCATGATGCTGTTAAAATACCGCATCTATCTCACAATCCCAGATCAATATCGTATCATTTTTAACAG
Source organism: Magallana hongkongensis (assembly GCA_016163765.1). Taxonomy (NCBI): domain Eukaryota; kingdom Metazoa; phylum Mollusca; class Bivalvia; order Ostreida; family Ostreidae; genus Magallana; species Magallana hongkongensis. The sequence goes on from WFKH01011925.1 coordinate 39,470,729, forward strand.
CTCATATGAAACGCATTAAAAATAAATTGATATACTTAATGTTTAAATTGTCCGATGTATCTTTTAATAAGAAAAAGAAACTAAAGCAACTTAAAACATGATTATTTCTAAAACAAGGGAGGTGTTAAACAAAAAGTTCTTGAACATATAATAAGGTATTCAATGTATAACAACTAAATTTTGTACCTAATAAATGAGTGGTCCGGTATTTTAAATCATGGTATCATTTTGAAGGTGTTATGAAATGAATATACCCCATGAACTTTCATAATTCTGATTATTGTCCAATCAATTGCACCTTGAATTTTGCATTGAAGTCTATGGGCACCACATGTTTTATTAGGATATTGTAAAAGGTAACTTGAATTTCATACAAATATCTCTCTTTTTTTCAAATATGAAATAAAATAAATCATTTACCGCAGATATTTTGAAAAAAATGAAATTTTCTTTATTTCATCAAGGGAAGATAACTCTTCAAAAAAGTTTTAGATCTAAAATGTCCGGCTTCTTACATGTATATTTGATCAGTCATGTGACATTGGATTATTTCACTTTCATCGTTATCTTGCAGTAAATATTTAACTAATTTAAAATGATTCAAAATTGTTTAACAGAACTGGTGGCTGACCCATTATCAAAAATTTTAGTTTTCAATTCTATTTTTTGTGGACGTTTTCTTTGAGGAACTTATTTTTTATGAAAATTCTTTTTAAAAATATGCTGAAAATTGATGTGTCAATGGTTACAACAACGTTTTAAAAAAATGGAGATCACGTGAACTCCCGTGAACCAAGCTATAATGTATAACTGTGCAAACATCAGGGTTGGAAATAATAGCCCGCCCGACCGCCCGAGACGGCCTGTTTCTCAGGCGGGCGGGGGCGAAACTTCAAAAGACAGCCCGGCGGTCGGGCTAATTTTAATAGCCAGTTCCTATTTTTAAACCGACAATTTCTATTTTTAAGTTATTTACCTCATTCACAAAAAGTACAGACGCTGTCACGTTGTTAGGGTATTGTGAGAATTAGGTAAGATCTAGAAATTGTAATCTATTCGCTCATTGGTCTGAATGATTGTTATAGCCAACCAGCGTTCGCAATACAATTTTGTTCGGCAATATTACAAATGAAGCAACGTGCTAGATGATGCGCAAGTCTACGACCAAAGCAAAAGACGCCGAACGATAGTTCCGGGATGGAAAGTATAATTTGAATGGCTGATAAGTGACGAAACACATGGGAAGCTGTATTGTAAACAATGTCGGGGGTAAATAGGTTGCACACCACTATTAATTTTTTCTATATATTCTAACCAAAATTACGCAAATTTAGATGTGGATAGTTAATTTTAAACAACCTTCTGGGGAAATCCTTCTTTACAACTTTTAAAACAATAATTCTTAAGCAATTTAGTAGCAAATAAACACACAGCCATCTACAAAGGAACGAGAGTTTGTTTAAATAAAACTTTCACATAAGCTTGAAAATCAAGTACGAGCATTTCCACCCCCTGCCGAAATAATTGGCATAAAAAAATCAAGTGACCTCGTATTTTTACAAAAGTTAGAAAATCTGGCATTTTACACATTGTTTTTTTTTTATTTTTCTCATAAAAAATACAGCCCCTGTCACTGGCGGAAACCCCTAAAACAAAGGAGAATTCGGGAATTATTTTGCCTCAGTCATATTTTGAACCTTCGGAAAAATAGTGTTGTGAGACCTAAATTATAGACAATTAGCAGTTAAAAGGAGTGCACCTGACCGAATAAATAAATTTTTATCACTTTCAATCACTGTTGTTTTTTTTTTTTATTCCCTTTCAATATTGGATCTCATTATTGTCACTTTTCAATCTTTAAAATTGTTGTAAAATTTATGATTATGACATTGTTAGCTGTCTTCCAAAAGAGGGTTTATTATCATATTCATCTAGATGAATAGTTAATTTTTTTAAAGCATGTGAAACTTAATAATAAGCATTATTTGGGTTATGCTTAGATATGGTTTCAAATACTGTGTAAAAGGTGAAGATTTCCAGGGGCCTGTGTTACAAATGTAAATATTAAGCTTTATGTATAGTTCATTCACAATAATGAACATTTTTATCAGGACTGGCAGATTTTGGGCAGGGCTGGTAACTTTTAAAAGTAGCCAGCCCTGTGGCTGGCTGCTATTTTTGGTGAATTTCCAACCCTGCAAACATGCATATATTGTTGTATCGTGTATTTCGTCAATTTTTTTCTCTTTCGTTAAATTGTAAGCAACTTTAAGTTAAGATATATATGAAATTTATTTGTTGAATTGTACATTTCATTGCTACAAAAACTTTAACAAGAGGTCCACAGGCCTTGACGGTCACCTCAGTATAATAGGCTTATGTAAAATTGTTAACGGACAATGCACGAACATTGGCAATAGGTTACCCGAGTGGTTCAAGTGACTTAAAAACATACATGTTCACTTTAAGGCCATATCTGTCTCGCCCCCCCCCCCCCACCACCTTAAATAGCCTGAACTCCTGCTCCATGGGCAGTGAATTTCACAATTTAAGAAGAGGACATAATGGACATGCATGATATGATAATAAATGTATTTAGTTTATCTACCCCGACTGTAAATGTTCAGAACAAGAGAACATATCATAAAATTTTATTTCACAATTTAAAAAGGGGACATCATCACCGTATACAACCCCTTTAATGCGGAGGAATCGACAAAAGTATGAGGGTGTCGCGATAGGCATGTCGACTGCTGATGACGTTAACGTATTTTGAATCTCTCCATTTCTCACAACACATTGTTTTGAAGACCAACTTGAGATCTTGCTTGAATTGCAGCTACCGCCCATCCTTGATGCGTTCACTGATTGATTTAATATAATCAACCATTTTTTGCTTTGCTGTACATTTTTCTTCATTTGGCAAACTTTCAACAGGCATAGAACAAAGATAAAATGAAAATGAACTTTTAATTTGTACATTTCATAAAGTTTATTTTTCTAATGCCTTCTTTCTGTCACTCGAATAGGTCCCGTCCGTCTTCATACCCAAACATGTCGACATCCCTCCGACTATATCCACACCTCTTGTTACCTTTTTGGCGTCTGCGCACTTCTTATATTCATTTGCTATTTGTGTCTGAAGAGCATCAAGAGTTATATGTAACACTCCAAATTTAAGTGGACCATTGAGGTCAATATTTTTCACATTGAAATCGGATAGAACTCCTGCGTTAGGAACAGTGAAATTGATTTGTGCCGAGTCAGTTAAAACATCCTGTCTAGTAATCCTTTTTTGCACCCCAAATCTTAAATTTGACCCGCAATTTTTGGACCTCCACTCTAAAAAAAGTTTTACTATTAATTTTTAAAAAAAGAATTTGAATTTAGAAAAACTATAAATATTAAGTAATACAATTAGTCAGAATAGCAAGTAAAAGGCAATCCTGTTTAGTAATTGGAATCGTAATTAGTAAATACCACTAATACAATTACTTATAAATTCTTTTACTAATCATTTCTGCAATTACTTAAATGTATATGAAGACTGGTTATTTATTTACTCAATTTAATACTTATTTTAGTAATTAAAATCATTTTTAAAATAAGTAATTACAATACTTAGCTAATATGGTTTGTTATAAGTAATTTAATTACTTGAAGTAGTCAAATATATTACTAATTTCAACTAACACAATTACTTAATATTTCTTTTACTATTTACTGTTATTTACTCAATTAATAAATATGTTTCTCATTTTTAGTAATCAAATTCTTATTCAAACTTTAAGTAATTTAATTATTTGTTGTAGACGAAATCACATTGTTTTCTGAATAAAAGTTCAATGTTAACAATTCTGATTCCTTACACACATAGATTACGACGAAAATAAAAATTATTTTTAAAAAAAACAAGAAAACTCAGACAACAGTGTAAATCATTAATTATGTATTACCATAACACATATATACATATTCCGACTAGCAAAATATTATGTTTACAAGATTTACAAGACTATCTTGTGAATTTACAATGAATGAGCACTTGAGAAAACGTTATAACTTCAAGCAATTTGATGTTAACAGAGAGCTGGTTAATCATAAAAGCATTGAAACTAACTTCCAAGAAAATAAAGTTTTCATAATAAAGCTATATAGAAAATCCGTTCCTAATAAGAGCAAAAATTTACCAAACACTTAACTGTAAATAAGTTTATGGCTAGAAAATTTGTCTTTCACTTTTTTCTATGCACATGATAGAAAATTTCCTGAATCTCTGGTCTCCCTCAGGATAACAAAAATACTAGCTGTAAAGCATACCTAAATATTACATTTCAAAAACATTTGGCAGGATATGCATAGCAAATATAAAGTGACTCACAACTTTATGTACATTGTAAAAAGTCAACCATGTACAGATATATACTCATAAAAAAATAAAAATGTTAAAAAAGAAATTTCAAAATAACATAAAACTGTACGTACTGAAAATAGACCTAATGGATAAAAATTGAAAATGAACCCCTAAAGCCTGATATATCCCCCCCCCCTTTCAGAAAAAAAACCCAAATAACAAAAGAGTTAACCATG
>WFKH01011925.1:39475418-39493164 GCA_016163765.1 Magallana hongkongensis
TGAAAAATTGCGCGTTGTATTCCGAGTGACTTCCGAATGGAGGAAAGATGTAAAAATTCCCAATTATAAATCTTCGTAAGAAATCTATTTTCTATCCTGTGAATTTTTTCGAGTGAAAAATAATAATATGTCAATGAAGATATCTTGAACATTTTCCTTTCATCATTTTAATTGCACTTCTTTCATAGGTAAATGTATGTATATTTTTATTAAAGATCGACCAAATGTGCTGCATAAATATCTTGAGAAAAACTATAATTTAACAATTGCATTACCTGTGCACTACATAATATAAAAAAAAGTTTAGATATGACATGAAATAAGAGAAGGAAGGTAAAGTTTGTTATTTTAACATTCGTACATAATTTGATATTTTTCACAAATCGGCATACATATAAATTATAATCACGTTAATTGCAAAGGGTGCATATATGTTGACTATATAATTCTGTAATAGTTCATCAGTGCGATGAAAAATTTGTTCAGATCCATCGAAGATGTAACAAATGCCTTGAGTGCGTCACTGCAAAACATAAAGTTTCCGACCAGTGACACTGACGTAACCAGGACGAAGGTGGGTTTCTACTCGATCGCCGGATTTCCCAATGTGTCTTTTCAGGTGTCTTCATAAAAGGGGGGAATTTTAGATTATCAACCCACGAAGTGTTGAAGGATAATCTATGTATGTTGTCAGCTGCACAACATCTGCATCGGCAGACGTCTTCCAGTGGTTGAGAACAACCTGAAGAAGATAACGGGAAAGTGGTGTACCAGGCCCGCTCAATGATGGTAAAACAGCAGAGACCAACTAATCAGGCAAAGATTGTCCTAAGTAAATTATTAATTAGCCTAATGATATGAGTACATCTATATTGTTACGTTTTATTTATTCATTAGTTATTCAATTTATGCCTTTAGGTATGAAGCATCTTTATTTTTGATTGTGCGAGGATGGTAATGGGGACATATTGATTTATAGGTGGGTGGAGAAGCTTTAGAAAATTTCTGTTGACGTGTGTTTCATATTGGTATGCACGAATGTAGCTATCTTTATAAATAAAAAGACAGCAAACATGAGCATCAATGAAGAATATATTTATGATTTAAACAAAACAAAATCAAAACTAAGAACTAGCATCCAGATAAACTCTCTCTCAACGACTCAAAGAAAAGAATAGTTCCGCTAAGGCACTCCGTCCTCCATGTGCCACCCCTCATTCAGCGACCTTAACAAATTTATCTGGAGCTGAGCTCTCTCCACCTTCAGTTTGTTCTTCTCAATCTCCTGTTCTAGAACCTGACATTGGAGCTCTTTCTTTAAAAACTGCGTTTTTAATTTTAATTTTGTTCTACCGTACAGTTCTTAAGTTGTACAGACTGTGGACAAAAGTATCGGTTTGATTTGATACCAAAAATAGCCGTATTATATAAAAGACAATAAAATAAATTACACCGTTTTAAAGAGGAGACAATCTTGCACCTTTTTATCTAAAATAAATAATAAATAAAATTCCTCCAGATAAACACTTTGTTGTTACTACCTATAACAATTTGACTCTCGTCTGAAAAAATGACCTTTTCCCAGTCATCGTTTGTCCATGTTGATTTTGCTCGACACCATGCTACTTTCTCTGTCTGTTTACTGGGAAAATCCCTTTTTTTTCACGATATTTCTGATTCTTAAGAAAACGCCACACAGTCTTTTTAGATATATTTCAGTTTTCATTGTTGTTGAAATTATCCGTAGCATCAGCCAATGGGGTTTACCCGTTAGCTTTTACTTGTCGTAAAATTTTTCTTCCGTCGCGATCGCTCAGACTTTCCTTTCTATTTGTTTTGGGGGCTGTTTTAACAGTTCTCCGTTTACAAAACTTTCTGTAAATTCGGTGCACAATTGTTTTCGACATATTCAACTTATCTGCATATTCAACATATTTGCAGTTTTTATTTTCCCGAGTACGACAAAGAGCACACGGCGGGTGTGACCGGTCAGCAGAGGATGCTCACTCCTCCATGTCACCTGATCCTACCTCTATCTTGGGCCAACTTTTTTTATTATTTGATTTACGGGATTTTTTTTTAATTGGGTCGGGGGGGGGTCGAAATAAAAACAAAAAAAGTTAGAAATTCAAGGAGTCGGTGAAAAAAATAAAAATAAAACAAATAAATGGAGGGAAACTTTATTTTTTTCCTCTCAAATTTCAAGCATTTGAGGCAATGATATTGCTTCATTGTCGTCTCTTTTTAATTTTTTTAGCATTCCTTGTCTTCACAGGCTTCTGCAATCTACGGGCATTGCATATTGGCCGCACAATGCCATGCTCTTCTTTCAGCTTGTGGACCTCTTCATTATCTATAACTTCTGGGTCCCACAGTATACACACACATCATCAAACCATAGTTTTCCTTGGAAAGCATTTATAATTCAGTTATACTTCAGGAAAACAGTAACCTCTATTTCTGAACTGCATGAAAGACTTTCCTTGACAATGGTCTTGTCTCGCAACCTCCCAGCATGATATAGTGGATCGCCACATAGGTAAACAAGTTCTTCCTCAACACGGGCAACCGACCGCAACTCAACAGATGTTAACTTTGCTGAACTGTAAACAACTCTGCGTTTACCACACTCTCTACAGCTTATGAATGTCCTTACTTTGGCTGAAAAACATACATGAATATGTTGTAATAGGCATATGTAGCGAATAAAAAGTAATTTGAATATCGTACATGTATAAAGAATATCTTTGATAAAGAGTATAATATGTATTTCATGTGTTTAAAATTCAAGGACAAAACAAAATATTTCTTGAAAACCGATTGTCTAAAGAGGACCATATTTAATAAAAACATATCCCTACAAAAGTTTCTTTGAACTGTAAAGTGTTTAATATCAAAATTACAGTATAACACTAACTTGCTACTAAAATTCCTTTAAACTGATTGTCCCGCTCAGATTTCTCAGGGGTTGCATGTGCATTGGGTTTAGCTGTTTCCTCTGTATTGGTACAATAGATCCTGTCACACTCTAGGTAAGTGTCATTTTCAATTACTGGATTGTATACAAAGTGATGATCCTTAAAGTCATCAATTGAGATCCGAGGAGGACAAAGCACACAGTATGGACATTGATCAGAAGTACATTTATTAATCTGTAAACAGAGAAATCACTAATCCAAAATGTTTACTAAAATATTCTGTCAAAATTGACTAATACCTTAGTTGAATATACTTTTTTTTTTTAGAAATGTATAGAAAGGTTTTAAAAAATATGATGATTAGATATTTAATATAGTATGTTAATACTGTGACTGAATCAAATATGGACCTTAAAGCTGAACACCGCTCGTAAATAGGCACTGTCACACAGGTACATGGTATATAAACCCTTCGATTTCGTTACACCCGATTGCACACCCGAAACTCGGGGCCGACGTGTAGTGTTACTTTTGTTGTCTTTGGATTTTTATGCATTTAATTCTTATTTATGTGCATATTATGTTTGTAAATAATGCATTGACCAATTCATTTGATGTTAGTACTCTCCTGGTTTGAAACAAGAGGCCCATGGGCCACATCGCTCACTTGAGCAACAATAGACATAATAAAATCAGCTTTACGTAGTCATATACAAAATATCTGAACAATGTCGTATAATAGATCCTGTATAAAAAAAATTCCCCTGCATATTCTTATGTTTATCATTGAGAGCCTTTGTAACAGGATGATTTTACAGTCATATCACATATTGAGCATTGCAGTTCTTGAGAAAATGATCAGACTTAAACAACTGTTTATATATGGAATATAAACCTACATCAAACTTTGAACCCCTTATGAGGCTGAAGAATTTTCAAGAATTGTCAAGAGGCCACAGTCTAAACAATTTTAAAGAATAATATGTCAAAATGCTTGCACAAAGTAAAACCGTATATAATAACATTAGAGTTTTAATAAAGTGAATAATTTCAATTTTTTTTAATTTGTAAAATTGTAACCATCCCCCCCCCCTCCCAAGTGGCCCAACCCTACTCCTGAAGATTATAATTTTGACAAATTTTAATCTACACTATCTGAACTGACAAATGTTACAGCTTTTCTAGACAAATTTTTGTTTTAGAAGATGATTTTAAAAAAAAATTCCCTATATATTCTTACATAAAAATTTTACATCCCCCCCAATTGTGGCCCCACCCTACCCCTGGGGATCATGATTTGAATAAACTTAAATCTTCCCTAACTAAGTATGCTTCCGCACAAGTTCCACACAAGTTGCAGCTTTTCTGCCCAATCAGTTTCTGAGAACAAGATTTTTCTCTATATATTCCTATGTAAAATTCGATCCCCCATTGTGGCGCCACCCTACCCTTGGGGATCATGATTTGAACAAACTTGAATTTACACTACCTGAGGATGCTTCTACACAAGTTACAGCTTTTCTTGCTGATCAGTTTCAGAGAAGAAGATTTTTTTAAAATTTACTCTATATATTCCTATGTAAAAATTTGACCCCCCATTGTGGCCCCACCCTACCCCTGGGGATCATGATTTGAACAAACTTGAATTTACACTACCTGAGGATGCTTCCACATAAGTTACAGCTTTTCTGGCTGATCTGTTTCAGAGAAGAAGATTTTTAAAGATTTACTCTATATATTCCTATGTAAAAATTTGACCCCCCATTGTGGCCCCACCCTACCCCCGGGGATCATGATTTGAACAAACTTAAATCTACACTACCTGAGAATGCTTCCACTTAAGTTTCAGCTTTTCTGGCCAAATGGTTTTTGAGAAGAAGATTTTTGAAAATACCAACAAATTTTCAATGATTTTTGAATTATCTCCCCTTGGAAAAGGGCGTGGCCCTTCATTTTAACAAATCTGAATCCCCTTCACCTAAGGATGCTTTGTGCTAACTTTGGTTGAAATCGGCCCAGTGGTTCTGGAGAAGAAGTCGAAAATGTAAAAAAGTTTACGGACAGACAGACGGACAAACGGACGCCCGACAAAAAGTGATCAGAAAAGCTCACTTGAGCTTTCAGCTCAGGTGAGCTAAAAAGTGCGTAAAACTTGATAATTTCATCGCGATCGAGTAACACGGCGAGGCAAGATGTACGTCCACACAGGTGAAACCTCTACAGCGATATACTGTCACCGTGTGAAAAATACTTATTTTGAGTGACATATGGTTTCTTGAATTCAGTGCTAATTAGTTCTAATTAGACCTTCACCGCCGGACATTAAGATGTCACCTGTTATTGAATTCATTATAAATCTTGAGTAATCCTTTAAATTAATTATTACATATGTCAAGAGTAACTCTATTTATTTACACCTGTATGTATGTTTTACCTTTAAATTAGTCGTTATCCACAATGATCGTCAGTTGGAGACTGGACCTTGTATTGTCCATTCCGGCTGCATAGATCGTGTAAAAACGACAAGTTTGGATCGTAAATAAATTGTTATTCGATATACCGACTTGTGTATTTCTACCGGTCATAATACTTTGAACTGTTAAGAGGTCTGTGGCTTATATAGGGGTGTAGGGAGAGCGGTGCTGAAAGAGAAATATGGCGGGCAGTGCCAATTTACGAGCGGTGTTCAGCTTTAAATCTGGGAAGTGCTCATAGCTCCTTGCCGCTTTCATTAAAACATCAAACATGGTCCTACTATATGTACATGCTGGCTTTTCAGGGTCTTTACATGCACTGTCACTGATCTACGACTGTTAATAAACCTATGTCATTATTTAATTGAAATATACTTCGACGAAATTTCATCAGAATGTCTTGTCATAGATCCAGTTAAATTTTCCGTCTTTATTACGTAACACAAACTTTATGTGTTAAAAGATATGTATCAAGTCTATTAAATGACATTTCGAGTTGTTTTAAGGAAATATTTCAATGAAGATACGTACCCAAAGTCTTGCAAAACCTGGAATGTAACGGTGTTGTTCACTTCAACGTGGCCTTTGCCATAACATTTCATTACAGCCACAGAATCGTCCATCTCGTTAATGGCATCGTAAACGGAGAAAGCAAGGTTTACCTTTTTGATTGCCGACTTCGAATTATTACAGTAATCAACAGTGACGATTTTAAAGTAACCAAACTCGTGCTTTTCGTCTGATATCTTGGTGCTGTTGTGAATATCGTCATCATACATGTCAATTGGATGATTCGATAAAATCAGCCAATGACAGGTTTCCTTATAAACGATCTTATTATTATAGTTCCCATTCAACTGTGCTCTGAGTGGCGGGGATGGGAACCAAACTGACGTTTTGATGTTTTTTTTTTTTGTTACATCATAATAAATGGTCGGCGGAAGAAATAAAAAAACAACAACAAACGGGTACTTTAATTTTTATTTCAGTTTTATCTAAATTTGGGTCGGCGCTCCCGTAAGTCAAATAACAAAAAAAGTTGGCCTTGGGGGTCCGTGTTGCTCTGCTTTGAATTTGTATTTCGTTTTATGGATTTTTGAGATGGTTGACGGTTTGTTATTGTCATTTTTTCATCTGCAACTTTCTGAAAAGAATTTCCGTTCTGAACCAATGCTACAACTGATTGTTTACCACCATTCAATGCATATTTACGATTTGCAGTAATTTTCTTTGTGGATGAATTTACGTACTATAAATTGCAGACGACAAAATATGACGTAGCTAATATAAACAGGAAGACGTCATCATTTTAAAAATACTCTAAGTGTACCATCAAATTGTGTCTACTTCGAAAATGCCCGCGGTAAATAACGCGAACATTTACATTCTTGTCTAAGACAACGTAAATCGTTCCGATACTTTTTTCCAGTCTGTACATTGTATAAGGCATATGATTAGTGCTCGAAATTGGTCTCAATTATATTCAAATTGTATTTACTACACTTAATGAACGTTTTCTATTCAAAAGTATCAATAAACATCAAATTCAATATTTTTACTGTTTAGTTTGTAGATGTTCTCCGTGACTTGGAGACCTTGGTAGTGAAGGAGTGGCAGCATGACTATCAGGCAGAACACGAGATGGACCAGGAGATTGTGTCGCAACAACAACTCGCTCGTACTCTGAAGTTATTAGAGGGAAGAGCCACATCTCTTCTACATGTACATGTACCTTGAAGTGATCCACCTCTTACGCCATATCTCTTCTACATCTACATGTACCTTGAAGTTATACACTTCTAAAATAAAAAAAACTATTTTACTTTGCTTTAATTTACCAGGTTATTATTACCGTTGACAACATCTATGTCTTACCCATCTTCGATTCCTTTGACTGATTCAGGTGACATAAAAATGGAAATAAATCTGCATTTATTTGCAAACTAACCCCCGAATATTTAATAACCTGCACGAAATAAAGCTCTGCCTCAATCCTGTTGCACTTTCCACCGGTATTTTTCCGATAATAAAAAAATACACACTCTATCTAATTAATGTGCATAAGGTAGAGGGTATATTTTTTATTATGAAAAAATACTGAGTATAGAAAGTCATGATCAGGTGCTCGTGTCTCCGACGTCAAATTTTGCCAAAGTTCAGTCGGTATCAATTGTACATTCGGTATATCCCTCTGTAGTAAACGGTGAAAAGTACCAAGAAACATAATAAGTTTATTATTCTCAATAAATTAATGATAGCTGTATAAATATAACTCTACACAAACTTCAAGAACCTGCTGCAAATGTCCAGGAGAGAAAATAAAATCATGGTTTTCCTATCCGTAACATTTAGTATTATACTGTAAAACAAGTGTATTTTTGATCTGATAACTTCAAAAATGTTATTAATATTATTCTTTAGAATAACATTTTTTTTATTAGTTTGAAATGCTTATTAGAACGAGAATGAGGAATATTAATCAAAATACTGATAGTAAACTCTTTTAATATTAAAAAAATATTAAGTTAAAAAGTACACCTTTTCGTTCTTTTCAGAATACATATTTATTCAAATCAAGAATACTTGCATCACAAATACCACAAATAAAAAATTACAAGAAAACAGGATATGTCCTTTTTATTTAAAAAGGTGACACATGTGAAATTTGATTTGTTCGAACTGTAGTTATTAAACTTTTAATGTGTATTAGTCAGACAAACTTTTAATGTGTATTTAATCAGACTATAATTTATACGCCAAATCCCAATGTTCTGATATAATAGAGCTGGGGCAGCCGTATTGAAATGTGATGTCATCATAGCAAGGTAATTTGAAACCTGTTTATACATTCAAAATGAAGGATGAGAGAGACAAAGACAAGTTTCTGTCTATGAAAGCAGTATTACGAAGGAGAGAGTGGATCATGTTTCCTCTAAAAGCTCAATTACTAGAGTATCACCTCATACGCTTTGTCAGGAGCTGAACAAAGTCATAAGAAATATATGGTGATGATCTGATCTAAAATCAGATACTATGTCATTAACTGGTCATGGACATTTGAGTGCAAGAGGTTTTATTAAATATCTCTTGAAAGCAATCTAAACTGTATCATGATGTACCATAAACGCACTATGATAAAAAAGCAGCACAAATGAATGTTAAAAACGGCTCTCTACCCGGTCCCAACCTAGTCTACGTTTTATAACATGGCAACACAATTTTAGCAGGAACTGGCATTCCACTCTCAACAAGGTCCGGAATGCGTAAATCATGTTAAAGAGAGGAGGAAATAATTGAAATCGCAGAACGCGATATGGACGAAAAATTGAATCATATTAAAGAATTTAACGTTAGGGCATTCGTCCTCACATCTTATCAACATTTAAATGGATGCCTCCTGTCAATCAAGATGTTTCACTAGCAAGTACCGTATGAAATGGGCCAGAAGCTTTAAAAGTAATTGGTGTAGCATATGAGGACGAGGCAGACCAATATAATCTTATAAGCTATCATATGGTCAAAAAACTATGCTGGGTTGGAGCATAGCTCCAAGAGGAGGGCTATGGCATGGCGGTTGTACCTGGCATTAGCTGACGACATGGGCATGGCGGTTGTACCGTAAATAAAAATCCTGGCATATCATTGTCCGAGAGGAAGACGGGACTCAAAATGGATAAAATTGTCTAAACATGATATGCTGGATAATGTGTGACCACAAATGGCGATGTTAGATGTCGGGTTAGAAACAGTCCTCAAAAACACCCTGCCCCCTGTGGGAAATTAGCCAATAGGATTGAGGATGATATTTATTTATTTTTTTTACTGAAAAAAAATTAGATGATTATTAAGTTCATTTTATTTCTTTTTTTTTTTTATTGATATAAGGAATTAACCATCAGTTTTCATGACCAGGAATGGTCTTTAATTACCCCAATTGATTAGATCAGGACTCGATTACCATTCCTCTTCGCTGAACGTTAAGGTAACCTTCTCTAATTATAAAGATATGGATTTATAAGTTTAGGTTGAGAGCTGGAGTAATCATGAATTTTATTCGGTCTCTCTCTTTTCCTATATCTTTGTTTTCCAGGTTTATGATCATTACCTTCAGGGGTTCAGATTGAAATTAGTAACTTTAATAATTGTAGGACACATGGCATATTTACCGGGAAATTTATAGGCCATTCTGTCCTAAACCCTTTTAAACCAGATCCAGCTGAGATTGTGGTAGAAGACCTGTACGACCCCGCTCCAAAAATATAACTTTTCCAATTAGATGGTTTGATGCATTCTTAGTAAATATGACATTCCGTGTGCCATGGAGTTAAAAGGCCAGCATGTTTCACTCCGTTATCTGCAAATGGTCTGTCAGATGGGGAGTCAAGATCACTAAATCATCAATGAAGAAAATTGTGAAGGATATTCAGTTAGGTGAGCACTTTGTTGTAATGTTTAAATGAGGATTCACATGCTTTAAAATTAAAGGTTAACGTTATTGATTACTGAAGCAAGTTCATTATTAACATTTATATGCTATCTATGTATTTACACAACAAGTGCATAGCTCATAAAATGAATTTTTGAATGAAATTGATTTTTACCTTTTCAATACAGGTAATTGATGAGGTCATAAAAGATATTTCATATGGAGCAAAGATAAACAATACACATTGCAATACCGACTGTAATAGACACATACAATAGACACGTTATTGATGAAGCTATAGAAGAAATGTTATATGGAGCAAAGATAAACAATACACATTGCAATACTGACTGTAATAGACACATACAATAGACACGTTATTGATGAGGCCATAGAAGAAATGTTATATAGAGCAAAGATAAACAATTCACATGGCAATAACGACTGTTATATAGACACCTATTTAATGAGGCCATAGAAGAAATTTTATATGGTGCAAGAGTATACAATATACATTGCAATAAAAACTGTAAATGTTACGTAATTGATAAAGCCATAAAAGAAATGTTATATGGAACAAAAAAAGTAAAGAGTATACATGAGAATAAAGACTGAATAACTAACAATCAAGTGATTAGCTAACGTAGTGGTTAAATTCTGTTGATCAAAAGCAATTTAACGCATTGGTTAGCTAACACTGTGTTAACTGAGTTAACCACTTGCTAACCCATAATGCATTTCTACTTCCTGTGTAAACATGGAGGCTGCAGATGTCTGCTCCAAGCCCAAGAGGGCAAGAAGTCAGAATTTCAGTATTATTGAAATGAACATTATTCATAATGAGGTGAAAGCTTAACCCTGTTTTGAAGAGCAAGTTCTCCAATACATGTACTAATCAAAAGAAACAAACTATTTGGCTGGGTATTACTGGAAAGGTAAATGCAGTTGGTAATACAAGGAGAACAGTGAATGAAGTGAGGGACAAGTGGAGAAACATGTGTAGAGATGCCAAGCAAAAATTCGCAGAGCATCGGCGAGAGTCAAAGAGGACCGGATTTTATTTACCTACAGAATTCTCTGAAATAGTGATAATGTTTACCCCTTACGGCACTTAATCAATAGTAAATAAAATTACCCAAAGAACCGGCCTTTCTAGGATCACAATTGGCGTATTTTTAGTAAAATTCATTAAAATATATATTTTGAAAAAAGTTCCTTAAAAATAAAATTTTGCATAGTTTTATCATTTCATCTCTTTAAAAAAGTATATTTAGCTTTTTGTTAAATAGAAAACATTATTGGAACAAACCGTTGATCAATCTGTATTATATAAATGGCAAAAGATGGGGTTTTTTTAATATCCGTAAGTATTATGGATCGAGATCGGTATTTAGAAATTGCAGTCACATACGCGGAAAACGCTAATTACCTGATATGCTTTCAAAACAAAACCTATATTCAACTATTTTTACTGGTTTTAAAGACTGTTCTAAAAAATAAAGTAATTTTTCTTCAACGTATAATTTTAATTCTAAAAACAATTGTAGGGAAAATATATTTATGTTCGTTGCTAAGCGTATAGAGTAATGATCGGGCACGTGCAAGACGTAATAACGCGTGAATTACGTCATACGTTGTTTTGTGACGTATGGACAATTACCTTAGATTAAGTTAAAAGAAGTTTTTAAGTTGATATGCATAATTATTTTGCATTTCAATTTTGATTGAACAGCAAATCTAAACTGTTTATATTAAGAACAACCTTGACCCTTTGACACACTTTTTAAAACGAAAGAAAATGCATTTTAAAAGTAAATTTAAAAGAAGACAATGGCTCCACCTTCACATTCACTACCTAAAGTACCTAAAAGACTCTAAATGAAAAATGTAGAGATACACATTACCTTTAAATGGTTCTTAATATCAAGAAAAAGTGTCCATCATCATCGGATTATGCATGCCGCCATGAGCGATTCCTGCAGTGCCATTTTGAAATCACTGCGTTAAGTAGTTTAACAATTGCGTTAAGTTTTAACACAGGTGTTAGGAGTGGGTTAAAGTTAACGCAGAGTTAACACATGGTTAAACACTAACACACTTTTGAAAAACACTTAACCAATTAGTTAACTTTAACACCTAGTTTAACACAGAGTTAACGCGGTGTTAGAGTTAACGACCTTTCGAAAAACCGGGCCCTGTTCATTTTACTTCGAAATGTTTGGAACTCTTCTGAACACGCGAGGTGCTTTGTTCAAAATATCATAGCATAGAATATCATAGTATACCATATCATTAAGCCCTTAATTTCAATTTCTGATAGCATGATAGAAAAATTGATATTCTTATGGCACCCACGATTTACCAAATGTAAAAGTAAATACAAAAGGCTCAATTGCATTAATGGTCACCTGAGGAATGAAATGACAATTCAAAAATTTATTATATATAAATATTTCATATATACTTAAATAAAATGAAAAAGATAGACCTATACAATAAAACAGCTGAAGGGCTTAGATGATAGATTTGATCATGCCTGACTGTATTGTGATCACCCTATATTATTAAAAGAATGATTCCTCAATATTAATATTACTTACATTTACATATATTATGATTTTCAGCAATTGTATGATTAAATATTAGAATAGTCATTGAGGAAATGTGTTGGAATAAGCCCTACATTTACATAAATAATATATACACTCAGGTGACCTTAAAATATTAATTCTAAATTAGATTGGTGTATTGATTGACATTCATTTATCCGATAAGTCACCAGAATTTTCAATTTAATGAGTTCAACTTGCTCAGATGTACTTGTCTTGCAAATCTTTTAGTTAGATATGTCATTGAGATTAAACAGTTGTAGCATATATCTTTTAACAAATGTCTTCATCAGGTTGTAGACCTTTTCAAGAAAATTTATAACCAGTTCTCCTTAGAAAGTCAGGAGGGAAGAGTTAAATATGTACAAAATCCTCCGAAGAGACTATCAGTTGCTACAGGAAACAATGATTTTGTTTTGAATAGACAAATTTATTTTTGTAATAAAAATATCTAACATTAAAGTAAAGTACTTTTAATTTTACAAATTATTTTGCATCTATATAAATCAACTGTATTTTGGTACACGGTACTACTAAATATATATTTACCATGATTACATGATTGCTGAAATCCATTTTTACATCTTTAGGAATATCTGAGAAAACATTAAGGGGAAAAGTGGACCCTGATCCCGTCGAAATGGTGGTGGAGGACTTGCAAGTTCTAGCTCCAAAGAAGAAACGTGGTCCCGGTAGGAAGCTTGAAGACTTCGATCAGAAGACTTGGTGAAGAGGACCATTCATGATATGCAGTTGAAGAGCCAGTATGTTTCACTCCGTCGACTGTCAGATGTTCTAGTAGAAAGGGGAGTCTGGATCACCAAGACATCACTGGGGAGACTCATTATTTATAACTAGTTATTATCAAGTTTATTAGGCTTCCTACAGAATCCATTTCTATTTTACTATAGTCAGCAGGTATGTGAAAAAAAAAAATTAACAGGGGTACCCTACTTTCGCTCTCGCACATAAAGATTAAAACAACTGAAGTATTATGATTGATATTATTAAATATACCATTTTCTAGTGTAAAACAAAACATAAACATACCTTTAAAACACCGTTCCAGTTGCGCTGTCATTGCAGCATTCAGTTTCCAACAAAGTCGGCTCATAAAGCAACGCCATGTAGTGTGTCGGTTTGTGTGCAAAATATGTAGGTCATCGCTTTAGAGTGTAGTTGTACTGCATCACACTCGGATTTATATTTTTCTGACTTCTAATTGACATGAGAGTAATTTACAACCAGGCTAAATAGCTAAATTATCATTTATGTTCGCATAGATAAAACCAATCTTTTTTTTTCATTTAATTTCTTTTTATTTATTTTGAGGCGCATTAAGAAATGATAACTACTCCCTCGCACGCTTGGCAGCAATGGCCGAAATTAACATTAAAAAGGCAGTATCCATAAAACTCGTTTAAGTTGTCTGAGGAAAATGTTTGTATCAATTATTTTTTACTATACTATTTAATTTATTATTTTACTATACATTTATATTATATCACAAGGAATGTGCATCAACATGTTAGTTATTATTAATTTGTATCCGATCCATGGTGAAATGAATATATGGAGCAAAAATGACCTTGACATTTATTGTTCAAATTTCTAAGACTTATTTTAATCAAATTTTGTTTCAAAACTTACTTCTTTTTAATTATTTTAGGTCAAGGTTGCATTTTTACTAATTCACAATCAAATGCACACCATTCAAATAATGCTTTTGTATGAAATCTTCGTAACTAAATTTTCAAAGATGGCGTCTTTGACGTCATTTTACGATGCCTATATTGCTATTTCTTTGACAATGTGACTGTCACATTTTTTATAATGAGAAAGTTTATTAGTTCTAATTCATGGATATACGAAACAACACATGAGCGCATGAACATTTATTTGTATATTTTTAACCAAAGTTGTCCGATCCAAGGTATGTGTCCGATGCATGGTTAACTCACCCTAAAGCAAACAGCACACTGCGTGTAGAATTTGGCAGATGACGTAACAGATGACGCATAAATATTCACATCTACGATCATCTAGAGAAAGCTATGCGGATTTGGTACAATGTTGGGCAGACTACCTCTATAAATTGTGCATGTCACTCACCTTAGGCGAAAACAAGCACTGTTTACTATTTTTTTTTTATCTTTTATCATCCAAAGCTGACACAATAGTCATTATAATGGATAATCGATGATCTGTGAAGGTACAAGCACGATAAAGAATCGCTCAAAAGTTCTTTAGGTCTTTTTCAACTTACGTTGAAATTGAAAGTATTGTATCACAATAGCCTAGACCTATCTGACACGTTCATATGAGATAATTAATTGTCGTTACCAGTCTGTGAGAGAAGCTGCATGATAATTCACTGCCCTTGGTAGGTACTAGCACGATAAAGAATCCATAGATGCTGCATCATGACAATTCAATTGTAAACATGATGCTAAGGCAAATCTGTAAACTATATGTTTTTGTCCCCCGCCGCAACGCGGAGCGGGGACATAGAAATGCCGGGCGTCCGTCCGTGGGTCCGTGCGTCCGTCCGTCACACTTTTTTGTAAGCGTTCTCATGCCTACAAATTTTGACGGATTTTCATTAAATTTATACCAAATGTTTATACACCTATTACCTTGGTGAAGTTCGAAAATCAGCATTGGTCGATACTTTTTGCTGGAGTTATGGGACTTTGACCACAATATTGACTCCGTTTTATCCAAAAATTGACCTTGTAAGCGCTCTCATGCCTACAAATTTTGATGGATTTACATGAAATTTATAACAAATGTTTATACCACTAATACCTTGGTTAAGTTCTTAAATCAGCCTTGGTCGATACTTTTTGTTGGAGTTATGGGACTTTGACCACAATAATTACTTCATTATATCAAAAATTGACCTTGAAAGTGCTTTCATGCCTACAAATTTTAAGATATTCATAAAATTTATACCAAATGTTTTATGCTCACACAAAGACGAGCTGGAGGGGGCATATTGTTTAAAATATTGCAATTTCATATACTGTGAAATCATTAGATTTCGTGGTGGTTCAATTTTCGTGGAATTCGTGGGTACCTCTCATCCACGATTTAACATCCTACACGAATTAATAAATAAGGGTAATAAAATCATATTTCCTTTGTAGGTTTTAGAGAATACACGAAATTACGTCCCCACGAACCTGTAAAATTTAAGCAATCCACGAAAATTGGCCCCCACGAAATTTAATGATTCCACAGTACAGTATACTAGTATACTGCTTGAACGGCGGGGGACCCAGGAATTCTATTCTTGTTTAATCTCAAAATCATACAAATTGTGATTATGAAAATTGTAATGTGCGAAAGGGACAATATTCAATTGTGCATACTGCATAATCAAAAGTTGTTGTTTTTTTTAAAGAAAACTCTTTTAATAAAATACGTTTTAGCTCACCGGAACCGAAGGTTCAAGTGAGCTATTCTGATTACCTGTTGCCCGTCCGTCTGTCTGTAAACTTTTCACATTTTCGAGTTCTCTAGAACCACTAGGCCAAACTTAACCAAACTTGGTGGTACAAAGTACAAAGCATCATTATGGTAAGGGGATTCTAAATTGTTATATTAAAGGGCAAAACCCTTTTTAAAAGGGAGATTATTTGCAAAACAGTGAAAGTAGGGTGTATGTCTTAAAATATCTTCTCCTTAAGAGCCACTGCACCAGAGATGCCAATGTTTACACCAAAGCTTGTATATATAGTGAAAATTTTAAATGGTTAAAATCGTGACCCCCGGACTAATACTTTGGCCCCAAGATCACAGGGGCTTGTGTAGAAAAAAAAAAACATCGTTAAAAAAGTGGGTACCTCGGAGGAAAAATAACAAGGGAGGACGCCATCTTGGATACCGCCTCGCTTCATCAGCTAATTTCTCATTTAAATTGTTAAACTAGACATATGTCCCGATTCGTATTCCTTCATAAATGATTCTTCTTTAAGATCTCACCTCCAGTTTAATTCTATTTACGTCTACATCAACAAATTTTATCTTTTTCTCCCGTAAACATCCGAAATCGACAACTCCCTGGCTTTTCCCATAGCCAATCGTATGACAGAGATCTCACGTGCCGTACTTTCGCTTTATGCAGAAGCCAGGGAGTTGTCGATTTTGAATGTTTACGCGAGAAATCAGCAAGTTTGATAATATTGGTGTAAAAAAGAACTAAATCGAAGGTGATAGCTCAAAGAAGAATCATTTATAAAGGAATACGAATCGGGACATATTTCTGGTTTAACAATTTAAATGAGAAATTAGCTGATGAAGCGAGGCGGTATCCAAGATGGCGTCCTCCCTTGTTATTTTTCCGCCGAGGTACCCACTTTTTAAACGATGTTATTTTTTTTCTCTACACAAGCCCCTGTGCCCAAGAAGGGTTCTAAGATATAGGGAAAATGTTTAAAATACTGATATAGAATGACACAAGGAACTGTTGTTAGGTGAGTGATTTGGCTCATGGGCCTCTTGTTAATAGATAACTGACAACACTTTGTGCCATATTTCTTGAAAATAAAGCCTAAACATCAATTTTTACAATTTTTTTTTAAAAATAGGAAACCAGAGAATCGAGCATTTCTTACGAATTCTGAGTTCAATATGACACACCACGGGAATATTTCAAATAACCGCCAATGTTTCATGAAAAAATTATGTTATATCCCCCTTTTGTTCTCCACATCTGACAATATTGAAGAGGAAAGGGTATAACTACCAATATACATGTGCTATACACTGTCCCAAGATATCCTTGATCCACATTTTGCTAAATTACTCGATATATATGAATACTCAAGGGTTCAAACGATGTTCATTCAAAATTATGAAAAATTTCCAAGATATTTTTTGAAACGCCCCCTCTAGCTGATCATGTTTTAATGAACGGCTAAAAAATTCGACGTCTACGGGGATTTTATATAGCAGCAGACATGAACAATTTCCAAGATACTTTTTGAAACGCCCCCTCTAGCTGATCATGTTTCAATAAACGGCTAAAAAATTCGACGTCTACGGGGATTTTATATAGCAGCAGACCGGGTGATAACGTTGAAAAATTGTGCGAGGTATTCCGAGTGACTTCCGAATTAAGAAAAGAATTATAAATATCGTTAAGAAATCCGCTTTTGTTCCTTAGAATTTTTCCGAGTGAAAAATGATAATGTTTCACTGAAGATATATTGGTAATGTTCCCTTGAATTGATTAGGTCTTTCCACCTTTCAGGTGAAAGACCTCTTGTTAGGTCTTTCCACCTTTCAGGTGAAAGACCTTTTGTATTTCTTATG
>WFKH01011925.1:39521190-39532685 GCA_016163765.1 Magallana hongkongensis
GGGGGGTAACAGTGATCTTCCCTCGCTTCTTCATAATAAAGTTATTTTCCTTTGCTTGTTCATATTTAGTAATTAATCATTGAATATAATGTAATTAATAAGTTGAATGATAAAAAAGTTATGCAGGTATATTTATTATTTGAAACGAAAACATTTTTTTTTACTTTCTAAATAAACAAACAGACTTGTTTATAGTAAAGTAATAATTGGCTAACCAAAATCACTCATAAGCAGTACATGTAAAATGATTTTGTTATAAATGCCAGATGGTGCTTAAATGTGTATGGAAGTTGAAGAGCTGGAATAGAAGCGAGTAACACAAAATAGCTTTTAAAGCTTTTTTTTCTGTTTAAATGCCCAGTGGAAGAGTTTCTGTCTGCCCCTGGATGGGGGATGGGAGATTGTTTTAAATTAAACATGTATACTAGCCACCTTGTTTTAGTTTATCTACGAAAACATATACACAAAACCTATCTTGAAAGTTAACAAATATGGAACAAATTATTTTCTATCCGAGTCTTGCACCTATTCAATATTAGGTCATGCACTCTATTATGATCTTTAAAGTTTTTCGCTAACATTATAGGTTTCATAGTCCTTTTTGAATGATTTCAGGCAGGGACTTGGTCGTCATTATAATATTGTAATTTTTCTACTCCAGAATGAAACTTTATTAAATGCATATTTATGAGACTCCTTGACCAGTTTGTGTATAGGCTATGGTACTCGCATGACCGTTGAGCCCTATTGACCCTTGTTTTTCTTTTGTTTGTATTTAGAGCTGCTGGACAATAGTGAGGCGAAATCTAATGGATTGCGTGTGTTTTTGTTGCAAGCCCTCATCGTGCGGGGCGTACAACACACGGATCAGAAACCAATAAGCTTCTGATTCCGTGTCAGTCCCCTAGTGTTGCGCCATGCGGCCACCTTGGGGTAAGGTGAAAATATCCACGGTCCCAGTAAAAACGATTATAACTCCATATATGGCTTCCCTGGGGATCATTTCCCTTGACGCCTACATGTATATGGAGTTAGAGGCTCAGAAAAGGGCCCGGGAACGTGTCACAGCGACACAGACAAGCAAAAAGGCGAGAGAGAGGCCGAATTTATGCAGGTATTTTTTTAAGACACATGAATTGGTAATTTTTCATGAAAATTAATTTTCTATTATCTATCTTTCTTATTTGCATCTCCGTCTCTTTTTGCTAGAAAAATGTATTCAGGGTACATAAGCAGGTTTTTTGCGGGATTTAGAATAGGTAAAATTTCTTTTTAATTATAGCATGCAAAAGTCAATTAATTGCTTATAGGTAAAGTCATTACATGTATATATGTAAATATTTTCTTGTGAAACTATTTAATAGATAAGTGTCGAATGAAATGAAATAAAATCTTCACATTGTGTTTTGATTGAAAAAAGAAATGGGAAAATAATGGAAAATAAGTCACATTTGAACTTAAAAGTACTATATGCAACAAACATGCACCTAATTAATGTAAAAGTGTAAACTTTATAAAACATCTATTAAAAAAAATCCAGGTGGTTGAGGATATAACACCAAAACGCGTTGAGGTACGCCATTTCTAAGAATTTTAATAAATATTTAATTATATAGTTCAGTAAATTTAATCTGTCAATCAGTTTGATTGTATATTAGAAAGTACACATATTCCATTAAAACTAAATGCTAGTATTCTAATTGAAAAGTATTAAATAAAATGAAAAACAATCTTCAAGACGCGTAGATTGAAAAAAGAGGAAAATGATTGAAGATAAATCGCGTCTGACCTTCAAGCATACAAGTAACAACACATGCCTAATTGTAAATTTGCTTTTTCATGATTTTTTTTCCAGGTGGTTGAGGAGGACGATGCAAATACAAAGGCAAATGATGCAACATAAAAGCTCGCCGAAGTACGCCATTTCTAAGCATTTTATTCAGTATTCAATTCATTAAATTCAATATGTCAATCAGTTTGATTATATATTAGTAAGTATATGTTTTCTAATTGAAACTTATAATTATTCTAATCGAAAAATATCAAATAAAATAAAAATTAATACAATCTTCACATTGCGGGATTTGAAAAAAGAACCGAAATAACAGCTGACGATAAATCGCGCCTGTCCTTTAAGGAGACAACTATTATAATGCAATCATCTATATTGCGGGGTACACTTGCATTGATTTTTTTTTTCATGTGGTTGAGGATAACGATGCAAATAAAGAGGCAAATGATGTAGCATCAAAACGCGTTGGGGTACTTCATTTTAAAGAATTCAAATTCATTTTATTTAATATTTATATCATTAATTCATTAAATCAATCATTTTGATATCTTTTTTTTTATAATAAAATCCCATAGTATACAGTTCTAGGGATTGATTTTGTTATTCATATATAACATCGAAGTTTTTGTTTCAGAGGATGAAGAGGTTCAGAAAGTGTTTGCGACGAGTTTTTTGTTGCAGTGGGTTAGTTAATATTTTTCAGCGACGAATATTAAATATACACGTATGAGCAAGGGTATTAGTGTAATTATTTATAACATTTTTTATCTATAAATTGTAATTTGTTTAAATTGTAGTCTTCAGTATACATCAATTATTTGAAACCAACAGGCTTTCCAGAAAGGCATGAATGGCAGTGAAACAAAAATTGTAGTTTTCATAATACAATATTCCTATGCAGCTCTTACCTTACCCTTGAGGAATAACAAACTCTTTGTATATACACAAATTATATCTGAAAAATATCTTAAATATTAAAAAGTATGTTTCAACTTAAATAGATCAATAACTTAAGTCTGGCACTCCAGTTTTGAGGTTGTGGATTATTAGGAGATTGTACCAGCTACATGCAGACGCGGTCGGAGAATTGTTGAGCATGATGTCTTGGCGGAAGGATTACCAGCCTGCAAGAAGTGTGGTCTTCCTCTTCAGTTTGCGCATGAAACCACAACTTAAACATACGGTCTCTCTGCGATTTTGTTTTTGTTTTAATTCTGTTTGAATATATATCCCTATAAGCATATAAAGTACCGATCAGACCCAACCTAACACCAGAGTAAACCCCAACTAAACCCCGGGTTTACTTTTGGGGTTTACTTTTTGAAAATTTGGGTCCACTCGGGGTTTACTTGGAAATTGCTTTTGAGGTCAACTGTACGCACTGAAGTGTGAAGCAGACCCATCTTTTATCTTACCATCCTACTGCCTGTAATTCCTGCCCCTTGTGTATTCCGAATACACAGTTAGCGTCTGCTTTTAGGGGTATACTTCTGACCGGGTTTACTCTCTGTGTCCACTCTGGGTTTACTTTCGGTTTACTCTATGTCCACTCGAGTAAACCCGGAGTAAACCAGCAAGTAAACCCAGGGTTTAGTTGGGGTTTACTTTCTGTTAGGTTGGGTCTGATCGGTACTATATACATGTTTGATAAACTGAATGAATGTGGTTGCATCATTATCAGTTTAACAAATTGATAGACAGACGCTTTAAAGAGTAATCCCTATATGCGGGTATTTCTGCGCCCGTGACGTTTTGAGGATTATAGCCAAGACTACCTTTTTTATTAAAAAATCGCCTCCTTTATTTTGACATGTAGGTCCCTGATATGGCATTCCTTTTGGCATGTTGCAGGTCTCTTGGTTTTGCACGTCTAATCTTTAAAATACCTGGAGACAACCCTTACAAGCTATAGCTGGATAAATAATGATAATTGTATTGCACCAGTTGCTCGATAGAACACAATTCCAATATTTATCAACAGAACCCTAAGCTTGAGGGTGTATGAGTAGTGAACTTTTAGGTCACCTGAGTCACTCAAGTTACATATTGCAATTGGTCTTCGCCGTGCGTTAATAATTTTACATTTTTAACTTCTTCCTGAAAACTACAACGACAATGGTTATAATTTTCAGTGTAAAGCATTTCTTTGGTAAGAGGAATCTAAATTGTGAAATTCATGGTTCTGCCACCCCGGGGGCGCCACAGGTGGGGCCAAATATGGTAAAAAAAAATCCAAATTTTCAAAATTCTTCTTCTCAAGATGTACTACCACACATGTGAGGAAAAAACTGAATGCATGGTTATGATGTCCATGAAGCCCTCTACCGATATTGTAAAATTCATGGCCCCTTGGTCAGGGGTTCAGGCTCCAGAGTGGGGCCAATATGACAATATAGTAAAAATGTGTTAGAACTTCGCAAATCTTCTTCTTTGCTCCCAGATATATTTGTTAAAAACTAAATGGGTATAGTAAACCAATACATTCTCCCACAGCCGATAATGTTAAAAAAATTGTCACTGCATTCTCACTAATTTTCGTTCAGCAACGAGTGATCCTTCAAACTGAAGCAACACAACATCTTTGGTCCGAGTTTCGTGGTTTGATGTCAGATTCGTTTTCCCACAAAATCCGTCTGTTTACGTCAACCCCTGAAAAGAAAGTGAAAGTAGAAAACTTATGCCTATCAGTGAAGCATCACATAACACAAAATAATTCCGTACACTTTCAAGTTAAATCACATTTTGCTTAATGTACTTACAGGGTGCTCCACACTTACAAGTATGATGTTCATAAAAATACAAAGCTTCATAATTTTTATATGTAGTCTGCTAATAAAGGAACATTTTTTTTTATTGGCACTACTTCGTTGTCCTACCGATTCTAAAAATAGTTGAAGGGATAAACCCAATATATAAACCGATTTATCAATCTAATAATTTCTCAACATATCA
The DNA here is from genome assembly GCA_016163765.1 of Magallana hongkongensis. Classification (NCBI taxonomy): domain Eukaryota; kingdom Metazoa; phylum Mollusca; class Bivalvia; order Ostreida; family Ostreidae; genus Magallana; species Magallana hongkongensis. The sequence goes on from WFKH01011925.1 coordinate 39,525,935, forward strand.
TTATCTATAAATTATACATCACTCACATCCATACTACCATGTTTCGTTAAATTCCGATAAATATTAAAAGTTTTAGGGACTTATGAAAAATGCATTACATGTAAATAAAGCTGTTTTCAGACTTGTCTTTTAAGGACGTTGGATCCTGGGATCATAAGTCTTTAAGTTTTTTTCTAAAGTATTTTTTTAAAATCTACATACATAGCCTAACCAAAATTCAAAACAAAATGTTGGGGTCTATATGCTCCTTCCGGTGCTACAGTGTATTTAATATGACCTTTCTGCACTGAAAGTGCAAATTGCACATAAATCGCTTTTCCCTCAATAATTCTTAATAGGAATAAACCATGGCATCAAATACAAATTTATATTATTTAGAATTAATAAAATTAGAATAATCATTAATAAAAAGTTTGCAATTTATTCACCTAATTGATATTTTGACCTTTTTGCACTGATAAAACGCTGTTTGTATCTATTAGCGATTCAACATGCAATAAAATTATTTAAAAGTCTCAAACTTTTTCTCAAATTTTAATAGACTTGTCAGAAATATCTTACAAATTCAGAAAATAAAACCAAAAGTATGGGTCTATGATGGAAATTTTGAGATATTGCATGAAATAAGCTAATTTTAGGCAAAAATTGGAGTTCATTTTTTCGTGACTTTTATGAAATATTAGTTAAATGTGCCAATATACGTCGATAGAAATATTTAAATATTGTTCAAATATGTTTTTTGAAACAACACGAAGATAACCCAATGCATAAACTAGCTGGAAATTTGGTCTGCACTGAAAACAAGGAAGCTAAAATTACAGTACTCTAAAACGACTGAGTTATGAAAAATCTTCAATTTCTTCTTAAAAACCTTCCGCCACAAAATATAGTCCCTTACTTAACTCTGTAAATATGTAATTTTCCCTTAATTATTTCATTCAATATAGTTTATTTGGCATTGTAAAATAGGAATTTACAAGTAGAATTAATATATGACACTGAATTTCCATACTAGAGGTGACCCAAAATGACTAACCAAAATCAGAGGAACGAACCTCTTTAATTGACTTTTACACACATAAATATTAAGTCATCCCATGATTTTTTAAGTTTGAATTATTTCTTAGAACTAGATTTAAGAATATCAATCAAAATACTGAGAGTAAATTGTTCATTTACAAATAAAAATCAGGATCCGGTTGTATCAACGATTCATTAAATTTAATGTGTTATTAAGCCTAATGAATCATTAAACTTTAAATAAATCATTAGTTAATAAACACTTTAAAGTGTGTTGTACAAACCGTTATTAAAGGTTTATTAGTTAATGCCGCATTAAAATATTATTGAGTCATTAAAGCGTTCTTATTCTTTAAATATTACCCATAATGCTATGCTCATCAACTTCCGGGGCATCTGCTTTGTTTGTAATCATTCTGTCAAGATGACAGGCGCCGACATTCAGTCAATGTCAGGTAGAAACAGGGTAAAAAATTTTGATACTAGCGAAATCCATTTACTTACAGACTTAGTGGAAAAAAATATTCATGTAATTAACAGAAAATTTACGAATACCATCACAAACGAGAAAAAGAAGAAAATTTGGGAAAACATCACGTCACAGGGTAATGCTTTGGGAATTGCAAATCGATCTATAAAAGAAATGAAAACAAAGTGGACCAATATGCACCAGACGGCAAAAAAGGAATTAAGTAGCAACAAGCTTTCCCAGAGAAAGACGGGTGGAGGCCCTTGCACAAAACAACTATCGGCAGGGGCTGACAAATACATTTTTTAAGCACTAGTGGCAAGGCAGAATTTACTTGCCCTACCTCAATATCTACTAGCCCTACCAAACAATACACATACCGTACGATGATTTTGCCCTTTAATTTAAATTTTTCCACTTTTAATACTCTTCATTAAATATATATAGTTTTGATTTAACATCTCTTCCTCTTGGTTTTCTCGAGAATGTGTTAAAAAATCAACACTTTACATATTGATATTTACTTTGGATTTATTGTAAGGTAAAAAACAAACATTTTATTAACAGTTTTGGGTGTTTTGATAATTTCTTTCACCTTAGGTGAATGTCCGAGATAATAGGTGACAAGTGCACTCGTGTTCACAACCATGGTTTCAATAAGGCCGCAGAGGTGTTATAAATAAAGTTGAAATGCAATCTTTATTGAGTTGTTTAATTTAAATTAATTATATCTAATCATATTAGGCCTAATATTTTGATTTTTAAAAAGTCTAAGGCTATGATTACGATTAGCGAGTGATAACAGGCACATATCTATTTTTAACATCAGTTATGGCGGCGTACATGGATACGGTGAACACAGCTCAAAGAAGTTGAACATAGAATAAACAGCTAAAATTGATGTTAAATTGTATTTATCTTTTTCTATAGCTTTAACTTGTTGGTAAATTGACTCTTCTTGTTTCTTGTGAAATTCATCCTGACTGTGATGTGATATAACGTAAATTAATGTTTATCCAACCTCTTAACTGTAACAAAGAAATAGAACATCAAAGTAATCAAATGTAGCTTTAGCAATCTAATTATTATTAGATGTTAGATCCGCTCGCTTACTAGCGAGTAAGCGAGTGGATCTAACATCTAATTTTAATAAGATGGCAGCTTTAGGAAAATATTCTTAATATAATCGAAAGTGATGATCGAAGACCAATGGCGTTCATTTACATGTATATTGGTCAATAATAGAGATAATGTAATTACTTAACAATTAACAGATTAGCGCAGGTGAATAAATGAGAGTTTACTTCAGCAATGGCCAGTTTAGGGATAAAGAAATATTCTCTGATTGGAAAATATATGCTAATGATTTAGAGAGGGGGAGAGTAACAATTGATATTGTTATGCTATGAACTGGACTAAATGTGGAAAATACAGCGAATGTTGGGCTAATTCCCAAGTAATCTCGTAATCTCTTGATAAGGAAAATACCGAATACTGTACAAATTTGGCGGTGATAATTTTCTGTGTTGATTCCTTTTACGGATGTTTTAATTTAACGTTTCACCTAATTTTTGTTAAATCACAAGTTCAGAAAATTGACGTTTTTTCCCCTCTTGTTTTACATCCCCTCTACAAAACTGGCTACCAACTTGGGTCTTTTATATAGGTTAAAGATGTAATCGCGGTAAGCTTGCTTTCCTGTCTGTATTAATTGCTACGGAACACTGATATACTGTATACGCTATATTTTTTTTTATCATACATTGTATATGAAACCGACTGACAGAATTTTTAAGAAATAAACAGCAATTTAAAAAGTTTACCGGGATATTAAGTTGGTTGGTCACGTGATCAAATCCTGTGAAGCCCGAAGGGCTTCTCAGTAGATTTGATCACGTACCAACCAACTTCATATCCCAGTGAACTTTTTAACATTGCTGTTTATTACTTATATTTACGTTTGAGAGAGACAAATCGTTCAGAACTGTTAAAATAACCGAGATTTTATGTCTACAATAATCCAAGCAAATAAGCGCGTGCTATGATCATTGTGACGTCACGAAAACGTTCATACAGAATTGAACGTTTTCGCTATTCTATAGGTTCATATAAGGAAACATATTTGCAAATGTAAATATTTAAAATTGCCTTATGTTCAACGAAAATTGTCCCATCGCAAAACTTAATACTCCCCCCCCCCCCGACAAAAACCCTTAATGTATTTACTGTAAATAATTTGTCTATAGGTAGACAGGGTGGTGCAGCTTGGAGTGTCCACGGTGTAGGGTACGAGGTGGTGATGCAACTGATAGAACCATATTTGTACAGATATCACCACCTCGTATGTGACAACTACTTCACAAGCCGAGCTCTCTGCTCTACCCTCTTTGATAAAGACACCTACATGACAGGCACTGTCAGGGTCTACAGGAAAGGGATGCCCAAGTCTTTAAAGAGCTTAAAGTAGCTGCATGTCTGTAGCTCCCGGTCTTAAAAAATTTGGATGGACGACCTGGGAGCTACAGGGCCACCCATTGAAAAAATTGTGTATTTATTGCGCAGAAAAACGTGCGCTAGTTTTGGACTGATTAACCTTATTTATACGCAAATTCTGTGAAAACAATTAGTACCATTAAATTCTTCATGCAATTTACTACTGATATCGTCTCTTTACCATCTTCGCTAGCCAAGGGTTTCTGATCCGCATTGCTTCTCACGAACCCTTGGCATATCTTGCTATCAAAAGTCGGGATTTTTTTTTCTGGATTTTGATTGGGGTTTACTGAGACCGGTCGACCAATCAAAAAGATGCAAAACATCTCTGATTTAATCGACAATGTTTTCGTACTGTTTATCCATGAGTCTCTCTAACATGCATAGCTCAAAATCCGTATTTTTCTGAGTCTTTCTGTTTGAGCCTTCATGATACATGTAGCTTGCATTCCTTGCAATGGTGCAATAACAGGTACCACCTAATCTGTGTATCAAGAGAGGCATGCACTCATAGATGAAGGATTTACCGCTCCAAGTCTTACAACCTTCGAATGAATCCGATCTATATGTAACATTTAACAATATTCCCATTTATTGAATACGCTAGGCATTAAAAGGTTCTTTCAACATGTCAATATCATTGTCTATGGAGGCTGCCATTACTGCACCAGTGACGTTTAAAGTACGGTATCTTTCATTATTTGGCTGATTTATAAATAGGCTGGCTGATCACGTGACCAAAAAAAATCCCGACTTTTGATAGGACGATATGCCAAGGGTTAGTGGGGAGCGGTGCGGATCAGAAACCCTTGGCTAGCGAAGATGTCTCTTTACTTGCCTCAGACTATCTCCGAAACACGCTACAGACCTCGGAAAATCAAGTATATAAAATTTGCATCGAGATCGAGTCGCCATTTTTACATGTAAACAAACTGCACCACTTCAATTTACGGGGCTGGTGATGGTGTTTAAAAGACTATCAGAGGCAAGTTAAGAGACGATATAAGTAGTAAATTGCATGAAGAATTTAATGGTACTAATTGTTTTCACAGAATTTGCGTATAAATAAGGTTAATCAGTCCAAAACTAGCGCACGTTTTTCTGCGCAATAAATACACAATTTTTTCAATGGGTGGCCCTGTAGCTCCCAGGTCGTCCATCCGAATTTTTTCAGACCGGGAGCTACAGACCTGCAGCTAAGCTTAAAGTTGCAGCGTGGAGAGTCAGTTGTAAAGCAAAGCGGACCCATTATGGCACTTTGTTCTAGAGACAGGAAAACCGTAACATTTATGTCCACGCTATCCCAGCCAAAGTAAATTTTAACTATATATCGTTAGATGATTATGGTGATTTTAAAAAGTTAAATAAAATTTATCAAATTTGTAATTCATAGTGAAACAGCTTTGACGCATTCATACATAAAACTGTTCCAATAAAGGGAATTTATGGGAGTATATATTACAGCGTTATTGCAACACAGAATGCCCGGGGAGTTGAAATCCAAATACCGGCAGTCAACTGCATGTACAACCAAAAGATGGGTGGTGTCGACCTGTCCGACAAAAGTTTGAAGCTCTATGATCCTGACATAAGGTCCAACAAAATGTTGAAACGGATCCTGTTCAACCTCCTTCTGAGAGTCATTTTGTAGGTTTCAAACTACAAAATATTTACATTTTTCAGTGTCTTTGCCTGTGATAACACTACGTATCGATTTTGTACTATACAATACAGTCCAATAAATTTAAATGACGTATAATTGGGGTGCAAACGGGGTTTGCTTATTTAAATTCAAATATTTAATCGTACAATTGCTGAAAATTATATAAATATAAGTAATAAGGAATCATTCTTTGAATATTATGAAGTGATAATTTCGATCACGCCCCGACCGAAATTATCACCTCATAATATTCAAAATAAGGAACGGCTTTATGATAGATTTGATCACGCCCCGACCGAAATTATCACCTCATAATATTCATAGAATGATTCCTTATTCCTTAATTAAATCAACTTTTTAAAGCAAAATAAAGAATCATTGACTAACACCTGAGTTAAAAGCCCAACACAGTCTACACTGTATCTATTTCCATTATAAGTGAAACATAATCCCATGTTCTCGGAACAGTTTAGTGATAAAGATTTTTAGAATGTGGTAAATTGTACGTTTCAATCAAACAGTTGTAGGGGCGTCGAATCCGTGAATCTAAGAGAATCTTGAAGGCATTACCTACATGTATCAACACGGGGGTCAAAAGTCATCAGGCGACATGTGCATGGACTCCGTATTTAAGCATTGCAGACTTAATTTTGAAGAAAGCAAACAATTTTTTAGTGCATATCTGTGTATTGATGCGAAAAACCAGTTAAATGATCAAAACTTCCTTCGATTTACTGATTTTTAATTTTGCAATTACCATCCGTAATTCATGTGGGTTTTTTCCTTCCATTTTTACATCGATAAGAGATTTCGTTAATATAAATATATTGTGTATGGTTTTAAAATATTACATCAGAGACATGTTATTTATGTCTATGATTGCATGCAATTAAACGGTAGCATTTAACAGAAATTTAACGGTAACAGAAATTGATTTAGAATCTCGGTTTATAGATTACAATTAATGCTGTGGTTGGCACACATGTAATGTTATATGTAGACAGATACATTTAAGTACAACTGTAATATAACATTGACAAAAATTCGCCAGTCCGACCATTTTTTTTATAATCACAAATCACAATACAATAAAGCTTACTGAATTT
>WFKH01011925.1:39590489-39600937 GCA_016163765.1 Magallana hongkongensis
GATGACAAAGGTGATCTGATAACTCTTGTCAACGCATTAAAACAGAAGAACATATGGAATCATGTTCCTGGCAGAGAGCTTTCAAACAAGGTCCCTGAAACACCGTTTAAGTTCGACAAGAATATGTTCAAACATAGTGTTTTAACAACTGCAAATCGCCTTAAACTTGGGATACCAGTCTCTGATTTGGACGAAGAGGAAGCAGAAGGAGATGACGTGGATGACGAACAGTGATGTTTTATCACCATACATGTACTTAACTGTTGAATTGTTTTGCACTTGTGTACCAATACATTATGCTTGTACGTTTAGATATTTTGATTTTGAAAAGGTTATTAATGTGTAAAATGAACTGTACCTCAATCATCATTGCATAATGTTTATTGCCATTCACAATACATGTATATATATAAACTCAGATACTATGTAATTTGGGTGAATTGTAAAATTTACCAGCAAAATTTCAATGCAATAGTTCATTTCTTGGAATCAAATAAACTGTTCCATTGTCTTTATTTGATATCATATGGGTAATATAGTACATGTACAATTTTTGTTGCTTGTAATTATTTAAAGTGCAATTGAGTCATTATGACATTTTATCAAAAACACAATGCTTACAAATATGTCTCCATGTTACAATTCAACAATAGTGCATGATCTGAATGATTTTTAAGAGGGTACATATACTTTCAATGTATTTAACAAAAATAGATATAATTTATGTACTGTATTTCAATAATAACCAATTCTTTTTAAAAGTCATGACAAACAACTAAATACATTGTAATATGTGCACATATATAAGTACAAATAATAAGTTTTGTTGCATAATGTCCAATATATTATATTATGTCTAATGTTTGATAATGGAATGATAAAAATATTGTATGATTTTTTGCAAGAGTTGCTTTGGGAATGGGGGTAGTGGCAAGAAGTAAGAAATATCATTAGCATAAAATCATTAAGTTTTTGTAACATCATAAACATTCGATCTATGCACTGTAAAACTAGAATAAATTCAGATTATAATGTACAAGTTAATTGCATGTCCCTTCTTTGGAAAATAAATGTGAAATGCATATGATTTGACTATGCATTGCTATTGAAATATGATTATACATAGAACATAACATGAATTTAACCAGTATCTTCCTGTAAATTTTGTTGCACACAGTTATGATTTCTGCATTTTTCTGCAGTTTGAGCAGCAAAGTTCAGGCTCTCCGCTGTACTCAACATTTTCAAACCCAAAATATTTCATAATATATTTACGTAAACATTTCTCTGTGTTAACATAATCCTTTATGCTAGGATCTAAACCCTTGCGATTGCTGGCAACATCATTTTTGTTGAAATACATAATTGCCTTTGCACTTTGTCCAGAACGTCCAGCACGACCTACTTCTTGAAAGTACTTTTCTAAAGTGGTCGGTGGACGAAAATGAATTATCTGGGAGATTGAGGGGGCATTCAGTCCCATACCTAATGCAACACTTGCAAAAACTAGTCTCAATTTCGGCTGAGCTTTAGACAATTCAGTGACAATATGCAATTTCATATCGTCAGAGTAGTCTTTATGATATTGTCCAAAAATACGATTTTCAGGAATTTGTTCCTCTGGTGTATAGGCTCTTGCTCCAAGTTTCTGCTCCGTGTACACATAAGAATACCCTATTGCTTCCAAATTGTCGCAATAAACAATAGTAACCGGATACTTATCGAGCTTTTCACTGAATTCTGCTAAGATCTCATCCAGAATTTTGTCAAATTTTTCAAATTTGTGAATATTTGGGAGACGGTTTTTTACCTCTAGATAAATGTTGGGTCTGTCTGGATTTGAAATGACAAATTGTGTGTTTCTGTATTGTAAAACTTCTGTAAGTCTTGCCATGGCTGATTTTGTTGCAGTTGCAGTAAGGGCTAAATGAGGCACGTCTGGGAAAAGGCAGGTCAAACAGCCAAGTTTTTCAAAGGAATTTCGAAATTCTTTGCCCCTTGGAAAAACATAGTAATTGAATGATTCAGAATTAATGAGCTATCTAGGCTGATATCTATTGGTTAACATGAAACAATTATCTGTTATCCCTTCATCATGCCTGTACCAATGATTTTCATCAATTATATTGTAGTTTGTACACACTGTACATAAGTATTTTCTCTTCACTGTAAATTCAGTTATGAGAATAAAGTTCAATGCCATTGTATGGTCCAAATTGTTACATATGTTCATAATAACATATAATCAAAATATTTTTAGTCTTGATAGCTGAAGCCAATTGTGCTAATATTTTGTTGTTTACAGTACTGGTATTCTAGAATAAGTTTGATATTTATAAATACAATAAGTTTAATAATTATAAATACAAGTACATGTGATATTGTAATACAGACCCTTTTCATCATCAAGAAGTTATTATTAATATTATTATTAAGCAATATCAAATTGCCATAATTTAAAATTACTGGTAGATTCCATATTTTATAATCTGTTAAAAAATGGTAATCCTTAGGCCTTATGGCCTTCATGCATTTTTCACAAGATATATAAATAAGTCAAGGCGGGGCCACTAAGCAATTTACCCACTTTGCAACCAGCACTTGTTTTTTGAAGCTTAGGGAAGGAATCGAACCTTCGTACCTTGACAAATATTTCACTTCATATACATGTATATATATATTTAGCTTTGATTATATAATTGCTTACCATTCTGAAACGATGTGAACCTCATCGACAACAACAGCACAGACTCTTTCTTGGTACAATTTACTCCGCAGAATTTTCCCAAAGTCCTTCTTTTCCACTAAAGTCTCAGGATGGGCATAAATCAAACAAAATTTACCATTCCTTATATCTTGTAAAGGAGCACTAGAAATTACAAGATTCTCAACTTCCTCTGAATCTGAGTCATCATCATCCTGTATACTGTAATTGGTTTGATTTTTAAGTTTTAGTAAGTCAATGATATAGGGTTTACAAGTTTCTTTAATGATAAATGACAGCCAGAAATACATCAGCTTTTGAAAATGATAGTCTGAATGTATTTACTATGACTAATCTTTGATCAAAGCAAATAACTTAAATTTTGAAGTTAAAACATGAAGTGTTCTGTTTAATTCAAACCTCCAAACAAAATAATATAATGATTAGATAAATGGACTTCAAATATTTCTTAAGGATGACCTTTTACAACTTTTTCATGCACATATTTAAGGAAAAATAAATCCTTCATAGAGCATGTCAGGTCCTGTTCAATCACTAGATCTAGCTTCTTACATGTAGCTTGATTTACCTACATAGCTTTATTTACCTACCAGAAGTAGGGTTATTTAGCTACCTTTATGCAATTTTGCTCTTTAAGTAGCAGACAAAAAGTCGCAATGAACTGTCAATCTATATTTGTGTAGTGTAGATTTATAAAGTAAGGTAGGTAAATAAAGCTATGTAGGTAAATCAAGCTATGCAGCTAAATCTTGTGATTGTTCTGGACCTGCATATATTTGTGTTAACTTATAAAACCATGAATAAATATCTTTTAAGCATGAAGGTTTTTTCTGTAGATCGTCTCAGGTGTAATAATAACTATTGATATAAGAAATTTATTAGGCTAATGTAAACTTGATAACTTTGGTTCATTGTACAAGCAGTCTCTGGTACAAATCAACACCTACCTTTTGACCGCATCGAAGGTTTTAACACCTGTTCCTTCAATATTAAGATAACAGGCATTTATTCCAAGTTTTGATAGCGATCGAACTTGATCCTGCATGATAGAATTTAAAGGCGTGACTATCAAACTAATCATGGGTTGATGTTGACCGAGTTTCCTCTGAAATAGGAAGGGAAGGAGCTGAAAGATAATACTTTTACCAAACCCAGTTGGTAAAACTGCCATTGTGTCATGCCCTTCGTATAACGATTTTAATGTCTGGATCTGTTTTTCCTTCAGTTCGAAGTTGATATTTAAACATTCTTTTGCAAACTGCAGCGCTTCATCGAAATCACATTGCATGCTAGAGACAGCCATCTTAACGCGTAAAACAACTGAGTAAAAAGGCAGTTTCCGGCGGAGAAATGCATCGATTCGATGCATATTCCTACACCAATCACATCCGAGGTTTGTATGGAGCGTAGCGGAATCAGCCGAGGATTGCCGATTGTATCTAATATGCAAACTTTTTTACTGGTATTAGACATACCGTATCAAATTTTCACATTTTTGTATTTGCATAAACAATAAAAAAAAAAAAAACCAAAAATTTCAATAGATATTATAGAACATTGCTTTCAAATAGTTGAAGTGAATAATTAAAGCCTGAATTTCATTCTAATTTTATTGTTTTTTCGTTTTCTCACTTTTTAAGATTTAAATTCTACGAAAATTGTTAAGTCGTACGTTAAAAAGATCATCAGAAAATTATCCCCCTTGCGCCGAACAGTTTTTCAACCAATGAAATAAATGTAAATTTTCACATCATGTATTTTCTACCAATCATAAAGGGGAGGAAGTGCACAACCCGGAGACTGTAAATTATTTCAACATTATACCGTCTTCCAAGGAAGACGGTAACAAGGAAGACGGTAACAAATAGACATACGACAAATAATTGATAAATTGTACGTCATACAAGTATACATGATGAGAGAGATAAGAAGTATAAATTTGAGTTAAATTGTTTTCAAATTGAAAAATAAATATTTAATACAGGTATGGCTCTTCGTAGACTTTTAATCAGAGTTTAATTTCGATAATTATCTCAATGTGAATAGAATCATTCCTCGTTCAACTTAACCTTAAGCGTTAATGCCACATTTTGCTAACTCGTACTTAAATTTGAATTAATGGCGATGATGCAGGCTCGACAGCTAGGCATATCCAATCCAAGTTTATCATGTTAACAATTTTTAGTTGTATAGTACTTACTACTTTTATTTAATTTTTTTTAGTTCACGAATGATATAATAAACACGTTAATAAGGGTATAAAATGTGTGTACAACTCTCGACACCAACATATTTTTCTAAATATTTGTATAATTTTATGAGTCAGTTTCCACGGTGTTAGTCCTTGTCTCGGAAATAATGAATACACTACGCGTTTTTCAAATGTTTCTATCATTTTTTCTCTCTTTGATAAAATTCATGGAGAAGCTGTATTACCATGTTTTTAATCACGAACACTTGCTCTAGGTTGTTCAATTGAGTGTATTTTGCATTTATGTATAACAGCAAAAAGTCACAAGAAACTGTCAACCTATATTTGTACTGTGTAGTTTTATAAATGCAACCCAGATCAATAATAGTTAAAACATCGTTGCTTTTGAGCAGTTTTAAGGAAACATGCATTTCTATTGTTTGAGTAGCTATATGGCACCTTGTGTGCGATGAGGCATGGATAAGCATGGATACTTCACATTGTGCTGAATTATTACCAATAATTATTACCAATAAATTATTATGTTAACCAGAACTGGGTTTTTTTGTTATTCCATTTAAGAAGTAGTTGTTTGGTAACACAAACAGTTATTCATAGCCTCTAAACTCTTAGAACATGACTGCATTTGCGCAACATTTTAAAGAGTGATTTTTTTATGAGTTGTTTTTAGATCAGTTTAAAGTTGAAAGTTATTGCTGCACCTGCATGCGACTTTTATTACAAATGCCCATTTAAAACAAAATATGATTGAGGAGCTAAATAAACATACTTCAGGTAGGTAAATGAAGCTATGTAGGTAAATCAAGCTACGTAGCTAAATCTAGTGATTGTTCCGGACCTGTTCAGCATTCGCATTTCCGACAAAGTCCAACATTTACCTGTCGGTTATAAGCTTCTCGAGTCTCCAACTGCTTTATCTTGTCTAAAAGTCAATGGACGTCACACGTTACGCTATTTGCGGTTTCTGCGATATTGTCGGTTGTTGACCTCAACTAGGTAGGATCGCTTTCCGACGTTGTCCACGCATGTTCCATAACTCCATTTCTCCTCTGGGCAGTGGTTGCTCTCATTCTGACCGGTTGTCCTGTTTCCAGTTCTGGATGTTCCTTAGTGTTTCTATCGTAGTAGAACTTTGCCTTTTGTCTCTTAAACTTCACCTTGTCTGTAATATCTGTAACATCATCCACGAGTTTGGGTTGGAGTAACTCCTGTGACAGTGATAATGAATGACGAGTTTTTCGGGACATCAGACGTTGTGACGGACTGCTAGCCATGTCAACCGTTGGGGCGTTCCTTCAATCAAGGATGCTGTTCCACAGGTCATCTTGATTTTTGTTGCATTTCTTCACCATATTCTTGGCTATTTTCACTGCTGCCTCAGCTTTGCTGTTGGATTGGCTGTGATAAAGGGAAGAGGTAACGTGCTGAAATTCTCAATCACATGCAAACTGGTGAAATTCCACTGCTTTGAACTGGGGGACGTTATCTGTAACAACAACTTCCGGAGTTCCATGGCGCGCAAAATGATGTTTCAAACAGTTGATGACTGTGGCTGCTGTCGTATCTAGAAGAAGGTCAAGCTAAAAGAAATCTGAATAATAGTCGACTGTAACGAGATAGTCGTCAGTCTTCACGGTAAAGATGTCGATTCCGAGTTTCAACCAAGGCTGCTCTGGAATATCATGAGTCATTAACGGTTCTTTCTGTTGTTTATGTTGAAATGTGCTGCAAATGCTGCACTGGCTTACAAAGTCTTTAATCTTCTCGTTCATTAATGGCCAATACAGTGAATCACGAGTCTTACGTAGGGCAGCTTCGATTCCTAGGTGTATTCAGTGTGTACGTCGAAGCATTTCCGGTCGAAGGGCTTTCGGAATGACTGCTGTGGAAGATGATACCATCTTGTACTGTGAGGGTGTCTTTGACGTTCCATTATGGTCGTATTGCTCTAAGTACGTCGTCTTAATATCGGGCCATCCAGAGAGAATTACTGTTTTCAATTACTGGAGATTGTCGTCCTTGTTCGTTAAGTCTCTGTTTTGGTTAAGAGGTGAGTCAGTGATCTTTCTAACGCACTCTGCATGTTGGATTTGTGCTATTTCCTCAGCAAGTTTGGAAGGGTGTCCATGATAATCTGGAGTAGCGCGCGACAGGGTATCTGCAATGTACAACTCTTTTCCTCTGGTATAGACAACATCCAAGTTGTATTTCTGAAGACGCAGTAACATCCGCTGGAGTCGTTTTGGAGCTGAAAAGAGAGATTTCTTATAGATAATTTCAAGCGGCTTGTGGTCCGACTACACAGTAATATGGTCTTTACCGTATATATAATTGTCGAATCTCTCACAAGCAAGATATTTAGGGTATTTACGTTTAATAACGTCATAATTTTGCATGTCATCTTTCTTTCCGTTTATCTCAAGAACTATTAGTGATACAAGGATAATATTACTATAGATAAAAAGCCCATCTCCTAGAGAGTATTTGGGCCGAAATTTGTTAACCTCTGAAAATAGGCCAAATATGACCCTAAGTGTACCTTGTTCTTTATATATTTTTATTCTTTTTTACAACCCCCCCCCCAAAAAAAAAATTGACTGTCTTTGTTTTAAAAATCTGCGCTCGACTCAACAAACACACATAACATACATTATACTGAGGGTTCCCTTGTTACCATGATTAAATAGATGTTAGGCTGCCCTGTCTATCTTCATAATAAATAACTGTGAGAGATGAAATAATAGCTTTCCAGAAGAACATTGAAAACACCCTGAATGTATTATATGCATTCACCATAACCTTCCTTTCATACACACATATGTAAATTTGAGGGGATGCATTCCAAGTTTTAGGTAGAGCTGAAGTGAATACCATAAATCAGTATTCAAATATTTGTGACTGCTATTCTATTCGTATTCGAATATTCGTAGATGTCATCTACAAAGTAGTATGTATGTTTGACAGCTTCTTTGACTATGTAATATTGCATGTGTAGACTGCATTAACTTGTCAGCTTACCTAAACATATAAGTATCCATTGAATTAGGGGCACATTTTATTATTATGCAAATGATATTAAAATACATCTCAATTAACTACAATCAAAAGATTTATTACTTCTTTAATATAATACAGCAGTCCTGACACCCGAGACCGATACGTAATCAATCACTTCCCGCCATGTATGATTACAGTATTTGATAAAACTATAACAATCTTTAAAAAATCTTGATTTACCTTCGATATTATCATTCTGTAACCAACATGCACTCGCTCAAACATATTTTACAAATTATTTAAATCTTTCTGCTATTAATACATTACCGTAAAGTATCGTGTATAATACGCACTCGTGTATAATACGCACCCCCCAAAGTTGCCCAAATGTCGAAAAAACAGCAGGTCCTATGTATAACACGCACCCAAAAAATGGCGAAATCAGCAGCCGCCATTTCCCCCAAACTATGTTTCATGATAATTTTAAAATCCATATGCAATTTCTGTAATTTTGTGATCGGAACACAGCTCAGACGATGAAAATCGACGGCCGCCATTTTTCCAAATAACTATCGATGTTTCATGATAATTTTATAACCCAAGTACATATTACTGTAATTTCGTGGTCGGAACATGGCTCAAGCGATATTAGAGTCAAAGTTCTTATAATTTTACTATAAAAAACGGTATGATTTACATAAGTGGGACCAAATGGGGCCTATCATTTGACACTTCGTACAGTAAGAGTTTCTAACAGTTACACAACAGCGGAGTTGAAGATCAATCATCATATGTAAAGAAGAACGGCAACCAAGCTTTGTGCATAAAAGTAATAATGTTTGCAGATAATAACCAAAACAACATCAAGAGAAATGATTTAATGGATTAATTATAGTTAATTATAGTTAAACTGTTTCATTGTTGTTAAATAAACATCGTGAAGAAACGTATGTCGTATATCGTCATTATCAAGTCGTACAAATGATCGATGTATTTTTAGCAGTGTCTATGTAAAGCAATAACGTTTAACTGCATAACTGGAAATAAAGTAATCAAATTAAATAAAATCATAATTATTGCTAATCTTCATGGACTTGAAAACACCCTGTGAAGTCCGACACGAGACAGGTGCATGCTTCTGACACCGGAAATTGTTAAACATTGACCACACGCAGAGCCAACAGGTGGCTGCTTACGTAATGGCGAATACACAGGCGATATTAAAACTTGTTTGATGCAAGGAATAGTGTTGAGAAAGGATAAATATTTCAATACATGGAAATAAAACTAAGAATAAGGTATTTCTGACGCAGTAAATATAGCATACACTCATACAACTTGCATACCACGCTATATCGGCAGTATACACTCATACAACTTGCATAACACGCTAATATCGGCAGTCACTACTCCCTTGGTATCAAGAATCACGGCTTGAAAAAATGGGGTAAAATTTTGGTCCTATGTACAACATGCACCCCCCACTTTTGATCAAATTTTGGCTGAAAAAAAGTGCATGTTATACACGCGACTTCATGGTATTCATATTAATATCCGAAATGTTTGTCTCCGTCCGATGTAAACCCTGCTTTTAAATTCAATGTAAACAAGTATGGCAGTCATAGATCGGAATTTTGAATTTATGATAAAATAACAAATATCATGAGACCGATTGGTGTTTGCCTTTTAGATGATTGGTTGCACCTTTCTATATAATGCTACTTGTACCAACTGGACAGAGTTTGCAAATGGCATTGTCTTTACTTTCGTTTAGAGTAAAATGTTTCAAAACCCAGCTTCTCTTTTCAATCGTAACGAAATAATACGATGCTGTATAGTTTACAGCGCTGCATACGGGCGTTAAACATGTGACCGAATATTTGAAAATTAAATATCCATTCCAAATATTAGAAATTCACTATTCATTTGCGAATATTCGAACATTCATTTCAGCACTAGTTTTAAGATTTGCATTTTTTAACTTCATTAGATTTAATGACATAGTACCCTTACTCAGTCTTAATTACATGTAATACATTAAAGAAGAGATATGCAAGGCTGTCTAGCTGACAACTGATATAGTTGACATGGTGTAAAATTATAAAATCTGGTGATATTAATACTGTTATAAAAGTGTTGCCATTTTCATGCTCCTCCAAAAAGTTCCGAGAAGTTGCAGTTGTAAAAATATGTATACATACTGATCAGCAAAGCAAGTCATCGGGAGAGGTCGCCAATTTTCCATTTATATATATATATATATACCTGTTTACTGCTCATAACACAAATTTAGTGTTTAGGTACGCTAGCCCACAGGAGCTCGATTTTTTAATCAAAAAAGCCAAAAAACTTACTTTACTGACTGAACACATCTTGTTTGAAATCTACTGGCTTCATATGCCAAGCAGTACAATTTTCTTGGAAAGTCTTACAGCACTGTCCCTTATGAGTTTTGGGTTTACGATAATTTTGGTTAAACCAATTTTTCACGTAACGATCCGTTTGTATGGGTTT
>WFKH01011925.1:39609888-39620732 GCA_016163765.1 Magallana hongkongensis
TGCATGATAGAGTTCTGAGAGATGAAAGTGAGTAATTGATTGAGTTATGGGAGAGTCTGAGGAGTGAGAGATAATTGGAATGGCCATACCTAGGGAACATGTGGTAGACTGGAGAGAATTGAGTTTGGATGTTATTGAGTGAGGACGTATTTGATATTACCTGTGTTTCATATATATATATATATATATATATATATATATATATATATATATATATTGTAATTCGTGTTCGTTGTAAATATGTAAATAAAGTTGTAAATATAAACAATAGTTATCAATCAGTGCCGGTGACAGGGAGGACCCCCGTCATAATGGTACAGCTAGCCCCATATACAGGGCCTGGTCTCCATCATCAAGGATGCTTTGACAAAAATTTGTCCTACCTCACTCAAACATGCTTCGAAGATGTATTTGTTCATATATGATGTATATTATCATGGTTTCTATTGTATTTAATCAGATGATATAATATTGTATTGTATCATATGATACAATATTGTAGAATATGAAATGATAATGTATCACATGTTCTATCATATGATACTGTATCATAAAATTTTGTATTACAGTACTACAATATCTTATATTTTGATATTAGAGATCATTAACTATCATTTTCGTCTCGGTGAGCTTTGTAATCTGTTATTACCTATGTTTCATTGTTACAATGTAAACGGCCAATCTTGATAATCATATCTAGAGAACTTAGGCCAAAATATGTTTTAACTTGTTTGTAAATTACTTTTATCTCACGATAAAAAACTATTTTAAATTTATCAAAGTGTTTTTTTTTTTATGTATTGTAATTTATGCATCATTAAAAGCGTCTGATTTCGATCAATGGGGAAGAGATTACAAAAGTTACTCGAGCTTATGAGTTCTTTCTATGTACACTGCCACAACATTGTGCCTATAGTTATCTATCAAAACAAACAGGACATTGTGTAAACCTAAAACGATCATTGTTACGTGTGCCATAATTATTTCATCTACCGGTACCTGTTCCGGTGTTTTTATGTGGAGGGTTCTATAATCATGCGATCCAGTATAAGGCCAGAACAGTTCTAGCACAGCTGCTTCATCCAAAAGAAAACTCGTTTTAAATTTAAATAACTAGGTTATGTCGAAACAATTGAAGTACACTGTTAAATTGTGCACGTACTACTCGTCTGACAATACAACGATCTGAACAGATAAGCGCACAGTCACAAAGTGACTGCGCCATTGAATATCTAGTAAACCACAGATACATTAGACTCATAAGGTGTCGTGCTGAACACTACTCATAAAAGACATGTCCGCCAAGACTGAGGCGAGTTCAACAGCAAAAGCTCGCCAAAATCTGTGTTACGGTATAGGGAATTTTGGCGAGCGCTCGCTTTGTTGAACTCGCCTCTGAGTTTTATGAGTATAAAAGTGTCTGACTTTCCCAGTTTTGTAATAATATGATGTCATTTGAATTTTCATGCATTTTCTTCCTGGAGGAGATGAAAAGACCCGAGTTTCGATGTAAACAATGTGTCCTGGCTTGCTGGATACACGGGAACTAGATTTTAAATGAAGTGTTCTTTAAAACAGTGCTAAGACAATTTTCCATAGAAATTCGTTTCCAATCTTAAACGATAATTGAAGAGACGGGAAAAACCAAACTTTGAGAAAAGATTTACTTCTGATTGTAGAAATGTTTAACATGTATTGTTTGGTTCGGCGTTACTTCCTGTCGTCACAAAAAGTACTTTAAAATTGCTTTTTATTCTCATTCTTGTTTAACATGGAGGTAACGTCTAGGTATTTCATTCACAGTAAAAATCATATCCAATATTTTTTTTTGAATATATGAGTGAATCAATATCTTAACATGTATATCAGAACGGAATACCTTTTTGTTGCCTTTGCAACAAGAGTCTAGTTTTTTTTTTTTAAATGGTGACATAATTGCGAAATTAGTATATTATGACTGTGCATGTAATTGTACACAATTAACCCCTTTTAAAATAAAAGGGACATGCATATATTAGGAAATCAGTAGTATTTATCAATAATATATATATATATATATATATATATATATATATATATATATATATTGTTAGTGTGTGTTTTTCATAACCCTTCATCAAAAATTTCAATACCAAAACTTTGTAAAGAAAGGAATTTTAGGTCACATAAAATTGATAGATTACCACATGACATAGAACATTTATTTAATACAGAATGGTTGTATTTCTGTATTGGTAAAAGTATGAATCTTCCCTTGTTTCCATTCTTATGAGTTACGATTTATAACATATATTAGCTGTTAGCTTTTTATTTACTTGTACTGCTAAAGTTAAACAGTTAATCTTAAAAGCCTTACTTATCTTGCTTAATTTGAACATGTAATCTTAAAATCCTTACTTTTCTTGCCTAATTTGAACATGTAATCTTTTAAGCCTTTCATGTTGAACAATATATCACTAAAATTTTATAATGTTCAGGTGGAAGTGAAGAGATGTTTGCCAAATGAAGGGTTTGGCACTGATAGCAGCGAATT
The DNA here is from genome assembly GCA_016163765.1 of Magallana hongkongensis. Lineage (NCBI taxonomy): Eukaryota > Metazoa > Mollusca > Bivalvia > Ostreida > Ostreidae > Magallana > Magallana hongkongensis. Next base: position 39,612,422 of record WFKH01011925.1, read on the forward strand.
CAGAAACGTATGTCCTTTCTCATATGTAACTGTTTCTTCTCATATGTAACGTTCACAGAATTTAGAAGCCGGTTTAAAAGAAGTGCAAGTTAATTATATAACATCAGTCATTTTGTTATATCAACTCAGTTTTACAGACCGTTTCATATGTTTTGTCGAATTTGTTGTATTTATAACCACTTTTGGACTTCTACTGTTATCTAATATTGATCAGACTGACTATGTCTTAGATTTTAAGCCTTCCCTGATAATAAAGATTGTTCATATTACATGTTAATTAGGTCTTTCCACCTTTCAGGTGAAAGACCTCTTGTTTTCTTTATGTTTTTTATTCTTCTTCTTTTTTTCTATTTAGCTCGGGGTGACTTTTTTGTTATTAGAGTTATCCAAACAATTTTAACTTTATGTAATTGGTTATTAAAAGTTATGGTACCAATTGACCCTGTGTCAAAAAACTTCCAGTACTTACAGAGTTATTGCCCTTTGAGAAGGAAATGCTTGTTATCGCTACTCCTCTGAAACCATAAGAGATAGAGATTTGGAACTTTTACCAATGTCTTCATTACACTTAGAGGGTTCTTCAGTCTATTCATACCAAAAGGATCTGAGGCCCCCTTGTAGTAGTTATTGCCCCTGAAAGTATTTAAATTTCCATAAAATCACTTCCAACTTTTTTATTATTTATCATAGAGACTTCGGACCACTTGGGATGGAAGCGTCTACCTTGGCCGAAAAAAAATGACATAAAGGTCAAAGGTCAAGGTCATTTGAGAAGCTGTTAATTAATGAGTTTTTATATCTCTTTTGTTTAGGGTGGTAGAGAAAAAAAATTTCATGGTTGTAGTAGGACATCTTATGACATTTTAAAATATAGCCCCTTGGCTCCTACCTTTGAATAATTACAGAGTTATTGCCCCTATTGTACGAAATGCTTGTTATCGCTATTCCTCTGAAACAATAAGAGATAGAGACTTGGAAATTTTACCAATGCCTTCAGTACACTTAGAGGGTTCTTCAATCTATTCATACCGAAAGGATCTTAGGCCATCTTCCAGCAGTTATTGCCCCTGAAAGTATTTAAATTTACATAAAATCGCTTCCAACTCTTTTCCTATCTATCATAGAGACTTCAAACCACTTGGGATGGGAGCGTCTACCTTGGCCGAACAAAATGACATAAAGGTCAAAGGTCAAGGTCATTTGGAAATCTGTTAATTAATGAATTTTCATATCTTTTGAAATACAGAATTATAGTAAGGGTTTCAATAGCTTGTTGGATTGCGCAATAAGGTATTCAATTAGGTCAGCCAGGTATCACATCAAGTCCTGTGGTTACTCAAGTGGAAATTGTTTTTACAGTGAACCCATTCATATTGTACAAAGATAGCTAGCCTCTAGAACACGCTCTTCTATTGTTAGGTACTCTCTTTATATGCTTGACAATGTGTAAAGAATATTCACTTGGCGAGCACATCAGTTTTGTTCAGAGTAAGTGGGAAAAAATTCTAGTACAATATATATCACAATTATAATATTTTTTGTATATCTTATCGGGCAATCTAGCAATTGATTGAAAATACTAAGGTGGAAAGACCTCTAATTGTTCGAGAACAATTAGTCTACTAGTTTTAAATAATCTTTTTATTTAATAATTCAGTAATTATTTTTTTTCTTAATTCTTATCGTAGCTGACAGTGAAAACCATAAAAACCTACCTGCTTGGCCTTACTCTACAAGATTTTTATCAGATCCATATTTAAGTCCTTTTGCAGGACAGGGGAAAGGGGAAATACTGTTTTTAAATAGGAAGCACAATGCCCTACTCATTGTAAGTCAGGTTTCATAGTCATTTTGTAAAGATTTCAGACAGAGTGTTGGGCGTCATTACAAATTTATATTTTTTCTACTCAAGAATGAAACTTAATTAAATGCATATATGAGACTCATCGACAAATATGTGTATAGGCCTATTGTTCCGGTGCAACCGGAAATGATTTCAGGAAAAAGAACGTAAAAAAACAATACTGATTGTTAGTAACATTGTTTAATAACTAGCCGCATTATTTTTTTGGAAACCGAGATGCCTTGTGTTGTGGATTGGGAACAAGAATAATTTCTAAATGAAGAGCGGGAGGGTGTGGTACCTGAACCAAATTAAGCGAAAGTATTTTTACCGACAACAACGACAGGTCAAACCACAAAGAGGGAAACTGATGGAATATAAGAAAATGTGAGGCTCTCAGCCAAACGAGACAGCCCGAGTGAAGACCTGATTATCTTGGCTGTCGACAGAAACCATGGGAACATTAATTTGGTGACCCTTTGTTTAAGTGTTTTTAAATATATTAACTTAGAACCAGTATAAAAGACTCTTCATTTATCAGCTCTGAGAAATTAGATGACTTTAATATAACTATATGATATTTACTTGGTAGGTGTCCAAATTGGGGAAGACTTGTACAATTCTATGTAGATCAGGAATTGGATACTAATTAAGTAAAACGTACATGTGTAAAACTAGAGAAAAAATCTTTTTGGCAGCTCAAAGATAATTGGCAAAAAGACAGCTATGGGATTCATCACACTTTGTGTTTAAAACAACTTCATCTGCTATCCATTTGAATTGCAACTTCATGAACTCTACATCGGATCAATCAACTTTAGTGTCAATTTTTTTTTCTAAAAATGGGATTAAATATATCCCCTTTTTTCCGCAATCATTAGATTCAGATAACCCAAAAAACCGTATTTTCAAAATTTGAGTCATCGTAAAAAATTGCCTCTTTCTTTATAACTCAATTATTGGAGAAAGTTAAAAATAGGTCTTTGTTATTGGAAAATTAGATTGATGTGAATTGCTACTCACTGTGATGTCATTATATACTGAACTTTCAAAACCTCCTTTGTGTCATGATGAGCGATATTTGAACCTTTGAATGAAAAATCGTTCATTTCATTAGGAAACACTCTCACCGTCTAATTTAAAGTAAAGATCAAATGTTTTGATGTAATGAAAAATCAGATTATAATCACGTTATACTCACAAACATACGCATACATACACACACAAACAGTTACTTCCCTTAGGTCATTTAAATATACTACAAAGATGAATTGTTTTGGTGAGATAAAAATCAGCTTACATTCACGTTATGCTAAATAATTACTCACAGACACTCTTTACGGTTCGATTTGCTGATTAGGTATTTGTTCACATTACACTGCCTTTTGAATGGAGGGCCACATCTTTCATTTATCAAACAATTGGAATGAATATAACTACATTAAAGGATATGGTCGATATATTGTTGTATGTCCTAGGAATGAGAAATGTGATCAAGTTATTAAAACAGTTGTCTCTCAAAATAATATTGAGATGAATTTGAAATATGTTCCGTCAAAAGAACATGTGTGTCAGATGAATCATCCCCCTTAATCTATGTTCACGATAAAATATTTAGTAGGGTAACATGGGGGGGGGGGGGGGTTGACAATTTTTTTGACTCTCATACGGTAGCCTTGATGGCCTGAGATTCAACTCAAAGGCGCTCTCCAGCTAATGGTGTATATGACGACTGATATTTAGTTATATATGTCTACTCTCTATACTATCAAACCAACAAGGCCTGCAACTCGCGAGAATGCAGTGGAATAGTGCCGAGTTCTGGCTTGCAAATGTTATTCAGAAGAAACCCCTCAAGTAAGTTAAAAAAAAGCTTGCAGACGAGAGTAAACGGGCATGGTCACGATTTTGGTCAACAATTATTTTTCTAATTTTAATGTAAACAATGCTTCAGTAAGGCATTTGAAATAAGCAAACAAAATTTGAGTGTCATTCATTAAGTTAGAAGCGAGTTACAGAGCTTGAATGTTTTAAACGGTAGGAACTGATTCTTTATGATAAAAATGAATAAAAAGATAAACAAATCAGCTTGAAAAAGATTTTTACAGGTATATTTAACCTACGTAAACCAAAAAAGGGCACGAGCCTTGTTTACATGACAAAGAATTGTGAGCCCTGTATCTTACTTAAAACTCTATGACTGACTCTGCAATTTCATTTGCTTATTTGAAATGCATTCCTAAAGCATTGTAAGTAATGAGAAGAGGGAAAATAAAATTTGACCAAAATCGTGACCATGCCCCTTTAAAAATGGCGGACAGTTGCAGGCCTTGTTGGTTTAATAGTATAGATGGTAAATATATATATAGATATTATTCGTCATTTACAAAATTAGCTGTGGAGCGCATATGATCCAAATGGTATTGGATATTACTTGATACAATTCAACGTGTAAATCTTGAGCATATATGCGTCTTTCAAATCACGGTTCCCATAGGCACCTATCTTTGCTCTTTGGTGGGTTTATGCTTGATCTAGTAAATGAGTTTAAATAACTGGAACAAAGGCGCATGCAAATAGAGGATCGCAACGGTAGGGATATGAGAAATAAATCCGCTGTATACGCTAAACTTTCAACATGAATACTTTTCTGTAAATTATACACACGTAAATGTATATTTTGTCTCAAATTTTTAAAACACATACATACATCTATTTGAATTAACCATCCAAAATTAGCGAGATATGAAATTCCTCTGCGCGGGCCTCCGCTTTGCTTTTTTTTTTAATGGGGAGAAGTTGAAACTTTATAACCCACGCCAGAATTCCGCCTGTTGGTCATTTCAAATCCTAAAGTCAAACCGCAGCACGATTAGTATTGTCAAATTAAATATTTACAAATAAAATTGTCGCCATTCCAAGAAAAACTAACTGGCACGGGACAGTTTTTTCGATACAATTCATTGTAGCCAGGGGATGCGTGTCTTCGGAACTCTGTAACTAGAATTTCCTCAGTTCCCTTTCAGCACATATACCTTTAATTCACTCTTTATAAGGCCAATCACCAATTTCTGAAGAAAATTACTAGTCAAAACCTGTAAAACTTTCTACAAACTGGTTTTTATGAGATTTTGACCCTTTCACATTTTGCTAATTTTTCATGATTTTTCAGCTTTTTTGACCTCCCCCAGCTAATTCCCTGCAAAGGGTTGACCTTCCGTACTATGTGCATGTTGCACCATCACATGTCAGAAACTTAGCGGTGTATAGGTTACAATGTCCCATCCACCTTCTTTTCGTGTTATTTTACCTCCCGTCTGTAACTTGCAATTTCAATGTTTAAAGTCAGCAACAGTCATAGCCGCTGGTTTCGTGTTTTACTTTTGATTCTCTTGTACCTAACATATGGGGCCTACATATTGCATATCAATTTCAACAGTATTTGGTCAGAACTGCAATATATGTGATCCCCTTTTTGTTTCCTGGAGAGGTCCTACAAGATCTAATCCAACCATGGATATGAATCACATTGAACTGGTATTGGATGTAGCATGTAGCACAGATGGAGTTTTTTGTATACGGTTTTCTCGCTGGCATTTGTCACATGTTTATTATTATCATCGCAATATCAGACATGTACATGGTATGATTTAACTAATGTTGATAGGTTTCTTTAATGTCAGTTCTTACTGAAAATGTTTTTTTTTTTTTTTGCATATATGAATTTCTAAGACATTATTACCTACATATTGATGGCATGAATAAAGTACTGAACTAATTTTTTTTACCGTGTAACGACATTCAAGACATATTTACCACAATTAAATTTTAAATATATATCAAATATTGTCTATAGAAGTTAAAAATGTGAGTACAACACCTGACAGACACACACTTGACACACTTCCTTCAGAAAAGCAAATTTGAGAATTTTTATCATGTGCGCTGAAAAAGCAAGTATTGACTCATGTTTAATGACCGAAATAAAATATCTTTTGAACTCAATTTTCATTTATTCGATCAGTGCTTACTATCTTTTCAAGATATATTAATAAAGTCAGGTACTGTTCACACAATTGCTTTGAAAAAAAATATAGCTCTATTCATGATAAGTAAATACAACATCAAAGCAAATGATAAGAATAATGATTTGCATGTAACACGTTCAAGAAACCAAAATTAAAGTAAAAAGATTTTAAGAAAATCACGTTTCCCCCCGAATTTGCAAATAAAAATTTTCATATTCTTACACTACTTGTCTCCTCAGTCTTTTTCACGAAGATATATGTCAGTCTTCGATTGATAAATCTTTTCAATAATTACATGTATATTACTTTCATTATTGTTTGATAATTGTCTCATATTTTCTTCCGAGTTGGAATGTTAATCATTATTTGTGTGTGTGTTTTCTCTTTTTTTTTAAATAATGGAATGGTTATATATACAACACCTACAATCGTAACTTCTCGGAAAAACAATTGTGGTTTCTCCGAGCTTGCTAAGTGTGATCGACGATTCCATCGCACATGTGTAGACCAAAGCTTACTGGTCTTGCAGGCACAGGTATGTGCATTGTTTGCCAGGGACTCATAAACTATACACCAGTTCCATAACAAATGCAGTTTTCTAATTTAAGTCATTTGAGCACAATTAATTTCGAGTTTTAAAATTATAAGATGAATATCTTGGATACGGGGTAACCCATATCTATTCTTGTTTATTATACAGTTAATAATCTAATAAAGTATACAGTTATATCTAATAAACATATTTCAACTCAAGTACATTGTTAATGTAAAATTTGATGGTCAAATCACAAGAGTTTAAAACAGAAGTTATACATGCAATTATAGAATCAAAAATAATTGTCTAATGCACTCTGTAATACATGTTTATGGCCATATACTTCTACTATAAAATTACAATCAAAATCCAGTGTTTGTGACCAACATTGAAGACTGTGATAACTTCTTCTGACACAAATTCATGCTGTTAAAAATATATTTTCCCGCGCTTCGTCAGTATAGCGGGAAAAAGTTGTTTTCACGGTAGTCATGTTTGACAAATTGTTATGGTCCGGTATTGACCAATGGGCGGCAAGGTATTGTTAGGAATGTATTATGATTTAGTAGAGTAAATCACTTTCTAGCCGCCGCTTGTGCTCGATAGGCACAATGGACGCCGAGACAGTACAGAGACAAATCAATCAAACTTTACAACGCACAAATAATGAAATGCTTAGCAGTTTTTCACAGCTCTAGGACAGCAGACCAAATGCCGTACAGCAAAATATCCGCGAGAATCAAAATACTATTGCAGAACAAGAAGCAAAAATCGAACACGTGCTCTCAGACGGATATAAGTTTAAGAAACGTGGCAACGAGGAACAGCATAAGCACAACGTCAAAGTTATGTCCAAATTGAAGGAGGCGAGTGACGAGCTGAACGAGGACAAAGTAGCAGAGCCAAGCAAAAGATAGCCGAAGGTTTAGACATAGTAAAACGGCGTCGAAAGCTCATTCGGTATGCGGATTCATCAGAGGCGGGATGGAGGGCAGTCGATGAATACGTCAAAAATCCGATAGCGTTCGATTTAGAAGATGAGAAGAAAATTCAGAAAGCTCAGAATCGTGCAGAAAGGAAAATTAAAGAAGTGAAATTAAAGAAACGTAAAGACCAGAGAGATAATGCCCGCCCTTACGCAAGGCCCAGTTTGACACGCCTACGCAAACATGGGAGTCTGGACACTGCTACCGCGGTAATAAAAGAGGGCACTGGAGGAGAGACTGTAAGAGCGACAGTGCCAAAGATGGGTACATAGTAGACTCGGTTGAGAAACGTTTGCAAATTTCTAAAGCACTTGGTTTATGATTACAGTCTAAGCACCTTTTTTTGTAATTTCTAAAGCGTACACGGATAGCTGTATGCAAGGGATATATGTGTTATTATTTGTTATAATGATATATAGTAAATACTTGTATTTTCCCGCGTTTCGTCAGTATAGCGGGAAAATGTATTCACGGTAGTCATGTTTGACAAATTGTTATTGTCCGGTATTGACCAATGGGCGGCAAGGTATTGTTAGGAATGTATTATGATTTAGTAGAGTAAATCACTTTCTAGCCGCCGCTTGTGCTCGATAAACCAAATTTTATTTTTTTATTTAAAAAAAAATATTTCTGTCGGAGAAGTTGTTTTTCCCATGTTATTATTTAAGGAATAGAATAGTATAAAGTTATATGTAATATGTGAGGTCCGTCACACCCTTCTTGCATCATTTAGCATTGGCAACGGATACAGGTTTCCTAGAATTCTTTCACGATTTTGCATCGTTTTTATTTCTAGGTTTTCCCTGGCTGGCTATGATGTATTTTTATAGAAGGAATGTTATTCTTGGTTTTTATGAAAGGAATGTCATTTCCATTTTGTATGAGGTTACTTATGAACGTTTAAAGGTGTTATATAAAA
>WFKH01011925.1:39636274-39646741 GCA_016163765.1 Magallana hongkongensis
ATGGCATATTGAATCTCATGTCTCACAATCTAGTTAGGCTATGCTGTCAAAGGTGGTTATTTACTCTCTAGGCTATGGTCTATCATTTGACATTAATGAAATTTTAGAGAAATGCACCTTAAGCGGGCGCAAAAATACCACCTTGGCACTGGCATAATTATCCGGCACAGTGTTTATAATTTTGTAATCCGTATTAGTAAATCTTAAAGGTCTATAGTTTTTTAGACTTTTACTGTCGTCACTTTTAAATAGAACTGTGATTAATGATAATCGTCGAGTATAGCTTAGCTCTTTTTTTGCATATACGCTCAAGAGTAAATCAAAATATAATGGTAAAATATATTCCCAAAAACATTTATAAACTTCACAGGGGAGTCCGTCTTAACCAGGGAATTTGTTGTTTTTCATATTAAAAACCGCTTCTTTGCACTCGTCTAGAGTGGGTAAAGCATCACATATTTGCTTATCTTGTTCATTAAGGGTTGGGCATTTAATGTCATTAATAATGATTAGAGATTTGTTTGCAATCGATAGAAATCGAATATTTCTTTAATAATTTCTGAGTTTGTATTAATTATTTTATTATTTACATCTCTTAATTCTTTAAGAGTGTTTGATTTTTCTTTTCTAGGCCTAGGAAATAGCTTGTATTCTTTTCACCTTCATTTATTCAACTTTCTTTTGATCTTATTTGCGCGCTTTTGCAATTTCGTGTTGTAGTTTATCAAGTTCTGATTCAAGTTCACGTTTTTCTTTCATATTAATCTTTTCACTTGGTAGAGTTTCTTTTTCATCGATTTTCTTTTCCAGATTTTGTATTTTATATTGTTTGATGACTTTTTTTGCGAAGTTTATTGAGAAATCGCGTACTTTATGTTTAAAAGTTTCCCATCGAGTGAATTGTCTAGTCCTTTGAGAATATTTTGCATTCCTTCTCTCTACTCATCGTTTTCAAGGTGTGATGTTTTTAGTTTCCAATAGCCCGGGCCTCTTTTTAATTTATTTTAACAATTATTTTCAAAAATCATTGATCGCTCATTCTATTACCTTTACTATTAGTACCTGGAATGCGTGTAACTTCTTAATACCACTCTCAGATCAATGTTAGTTAAAGTTTCAAGGTCATATTTTGATCGTCCTTGCTCTTGGTAGAAGCATTGTGATTTACATAGCTTAACATTCTTCTAAGAATATCACATTAATTTTAAAGTAACTGGTACTAAAATTAACAATTTTCCCCCCCAAAAAATGTGTTAATAAAAACTACAGTTACATCATTGTCAGTGGAATGACACTGAAGATCCGCACCAAAATGATGGAGACCATGGGCCATGAATTACACATTTTTGCCAAAAGAGCCTCATGGAAATCATAATCATACACTTTTTTTCTCACATGTGTGGGAGTAGAGAAGACATTTCTGAAAAATTGGCTTATCTGGCCCTGCCTACGACTCCTGGGGTGGTAGTGCTATGAATTTAACAATTAAGATTCCTCGTACCATAGAGAGAGACCATCAAGAAGTTAAGAATGCAAAATCGTTAACACACGACAGACGACGCACGATGACGGCCGAAGACCAATGGCAATAGGTCACCTAATACAATAAGCGTTAATTAAGCGGGAATCTGATACCTTTGCCTAAGCAGGAAATATTTATAAACCTGAAGTAAAAGTGACATTGTACCACTTGCCGTCATTTTGTTCAATATTATTACACAAGTTTCTTGCTTTAAATTAAAAACATTAAGTTTGGCTCTTTAAAGAATATGAACAATATAATACTGTGTATAATGTTTAATAAGGTTATAATATACATTTAACTTAATCAAAAAGTAATTAAGCTTATTTTCATATTTTTAGAAATGGAAGATACTCAAAACATTTTAATGAAATTATTTTTTTTTCTAAAACTGCACGAAGCAGAAATGTTTATATTCGGATCAACTTTGAGGATGAGAAGAGTGACAAAGATTGGGAAGGAGATTTACAATTAACAGCCAGAAAATTAGGCAATAGGCAAATGATTAGATTGCAAATTAAAGAAAATTAAAGACAGCTACCAAAAAAGGAAGATAACAAAACACTGAAAAGAAAATTGGAGCTTTTAAAACCTGAAAATTATGATCTGAGGAGTGAACTTTCTGTATCTTTATATCAAAATTTGTACACGAGTGATGAAGATGAGGACATGAGTAAGTGGGTTAGTGCGTCATCAGGTGAAAGTGTATGTGCAAGTTCATGAAAAAGTGTGAATGAGACTAGGAATACTAAGAAATAAATAATGTTTTCCGTAAGTGTTCCTTTTCTTTTGATTTGTATTTTTATTTTGGGTTATTATTTTTCATTAAACATGTATAATAAGTTAATATGAACTAAATGAAAATGAAGAAGGAAAGACTATATACTGATATATGATATGACTTCAGATTAGTCTCAATAATTCTGAAGTTTAAAGTGTTTTCGGTATATTCATTTGGTTATGTGTTGTTTTTTAAGGAGAGTTGATATATTTTTTACCTATTTATTTAATTTGTTTGCACTTATTGGCAGTATGTATCTTCAAACGTATCGCTATGTACTTTTTATAATTTAATCAAAACCAGTCAAAAACTGGCATTTGGTTATCTTTTTTTCGAATGGAAAATATGGAATAACATTTTGAACAGAACTTATTTGTTCGACACTCTCCGTTTTTTTTTTCTCAAGATTTTTTTTCAGATGAGGTTACCCCCTAACTAAATGACTGTGACTATAATGCAATATTTTGATCATGTTGAGTAAAATTTATGCGATTAAGGGGGGGGGGGGGGGGGAGAGAGAGAGCGAAGCCATTTAGGATTTTAAAAAAAATCACTTAATAGGATATTAAGTGACTGCTAATTGGAGGAAAAAATTGATTATATCTGTTGTTTTGTTTAATATATGATTAAAATAGTTGTATAACTATTTTAATAATTCAAATTTTCAATTACATAATTTTAATACGACAATCCGTATGTACCTCAAAAGAATTGTTGACTAAGTCAAAGGAGGTTTTTACATTTTCTCAAAATGGTTACCCGAATAGTATTTGAATTAGCGTTGGTTTTGAAATAATTGAAGTAACAACAAACTAAAATAACATTAAGAGATCGTTCATATAAAACCCTACCATTATACACCCAACATCAAATTAGTAAAACGTTTTAGGATGGTTTTTAAAAAACCAGTAAAATAAAGTATGAAATGGGGATATATGTATACGAGAGTCCCACCCTTTCCGTTTATATGCAGACTTTGTTGTGAAAGAAGTATTGTGAGTTGTGTGTGATATACATGCAAGCAATTAGCATGTTGTATGCGGTGTTTCCTTCGGCCTCAGAAGAGCAGGTGCCCTCTGTGTCGTAGTGGAATTCCACCAGGTAAATTCTTACCTCTGAATGGTATTATATGTTTAAAGTAGATTGCTTTTAATTTATTTTGTTCTTCTTATTTTCTTTCAGATGATATCTTCTCATAAAATGTAATAAGGCGAGGAGGAGGGGGTGTAACTTTGTAACTTGATAATTATTACACTATTTTAATATGATTTAAAAATTAATTTTACCTCTCTCTGGCCATTGGAAGTGTCTCAATGTGTACTAAATGTATTTTTTTCACACAGCTCCCGTATATAAATGAGTTGGGGAGGTGGGGGGTCTTTATGATATTCTAACTAAATGTGTAAATCATCCAATGTTTATAACGTCGAATTAGGCAAAAATGTCTTATTTAGACACACTCCGTAAATGCTACATAGTTATATACACGTAATAATGATACTAAATACAAAAAAAACAACGTAAATAAGTCACTGTCATTTTTTAAATAATGTCTTTTTTCTATTAATGGATAAATCTTATGTGAGAACTTAGTCAAAATGTTCAGTGTATAGCTATCCAATCAAACCTACCAGTCAGACATATACACATGACATAACACCCAGTCACGTGCATTAACACGCTAGAAACAGGGACAGTTTTCGGGTAACAGCAAAGGAGATGATAACACCAGGGTTACTCTACTTTTAGAAAGAAGGACAGGGTTGAATTTTACAAACCAAGGCATTTTTCTCTCTATTCTGTTAAGAAGGATTTTAATTACATATCTATTACTTTCATTATTCTTAGTAATTAAGACATTAGTGAATCATTTATATTATCTTTTAGTCTACATTATGAACTTTCAAACCATTCCACCACTACACCTACATAGACACTTTCAATGAAGTTCCATTTTAATAATTAGGGGTTGATCTGTATTTGTTTTAAAGGTTTTGAATATTAATTTACATTTAAGTTCTAAATAAGATGTATATAGCCTGAACACTGTTGTCTACAAAGTTTAATCAATTAAAATAAAAGATAAGTAGTAGTTACCCAATACAACTGCATTGGTTATGTTGAGATACACTATGGACGAGTGCATAATTCACGAGGGGCGCAGCCCCGAGTGTATTTATGCACTTGTCCATAGTGTATCTCAACATAACCAATGCAATTGTATTGGGTAAATCACTTGTACCATATAATTAGCTTTCTGCTATATTCTTATGGTATACGAAAATATAAAATGCCCTCCAGTGAGATGCTAAAAGATGTGTCAAGTGTCCTTGAAAGTAGTGTTCCGAATTCAAAGGAGATTAAAATAGAAGCTGCTGACGTGTCTACGAATGTACTTGCCGAAAAACCAGGCGACCAGAAAAGTGATGGCGCAGTACCTAATGGTACTTTTCATGATTGTACTTTTAATTTGATAAAATGAGACCGTTTCAGCTGACGTGTCTGTGAATGTACCTGCTGAGAAACCACCTGTTACAGTCAGACCAGAAAAGTGATGGCGTAGTACCGAATGGTACTGTTTATAATTGTACTTTTAATTTGATGAAATGAGATCATTCCTTGCATACAGTTGTATTGAACTGAAATAAAATTTTCAATAAATTGATTTTTTCATGCAGTCATTTGTACAGGGTGAGGTGGTTATTAGGTCTTGGTGTATGTGGCTATGGTGTATCTATATGGCTTCAGTTTGAAAAGAACAGAAACATAACTTCATGTACCTTAACCCATTAATATTGGATTGGTCCATATGCTATGGTGTATTTAGGGATTTCCCACATCATTCTACAATGGAAAATCCACCTAGCTATGGTACAATAATGATAATATCGTAAGTTTTCTATCAGGAAACAATCCATTCTACCCCTTATTTAAGGACGACGGACCCAATTCAAGATTTCGCACCTCTGCGCAGAAACCGCGCACATGCTATGAATATGACTGTCGTAATTACGTACATCAGAATAAGGGAAAATAATAACATTTTCATTATACTAAACATAATTTGTGATGCCAAAATATTTGAAGTGGAGAAAAATTAAGAAAAAAAACTTAGTCCGAATTTCCTCTGTTTGCGACAAGTCCGTTATATTTCCACGGGTTATAAATCCTTCAACGCCGAAAGGCAGTTTATAGTCATATTTTGGTAAATATTGAATTTATACATTAACCTAACAATATTTATATATATATATAACAGTTAATGTAACGTCAGGCAATAAATAATGATGTCCTTTTTCAATGATATTTCTGAAGAAATATGAACCATGCAGTGAACTTTGACACAATCCCTCAAAAAATTTAGGTCCATTACCTACAATTTTTTTCTGTTCATCGATAAGCTAATTGACTTCTTAATATTAAAATTTAATAAGAGTAAAATATCTATTGCAGAATTTTTAAAATATCAGTTTTTATACCACGCCCCAGAAAATTCCCATTACTTTCTATTATATCTGCGGATTTCCTTACCCAAATTTTGAAACGCATCTAGTAAAAAAAAAAGGAAGTCGATGATCATGTAATTTTTTATTGAAGATTATATATATTTTATAATTATTATAATTAATTTACATATTACCTTACAAATTAAATTCAGGTCTGTGACCTCAACTGCAACAGTCTACAATCATGTTAAGGACTGTCTACTTCTACAGCATAAATCTGTTTGGATCATTGACTTGTTTTATCCCAACATTGATGAAGAGAACAGTCAAAGAATATTAGTCCTTTAAAAACAATTAATTAGACTTACATGCTTGTTTTCAACAGTAGTCTTTGGGATGGGAGTTCAAATTTAAAATGTGGAACTTGTAATTCATTGGGGAGTTCACAAGTCTGTCTTGTGCTATCTGCAGGAGGTTGGACGAGGCGGAAGAGATGGTAGGAGTAAAAACCATAACAGATGAAAAAATGATTACTGTAATGAGATCTTCTTTACTGAGAAAGATGTGCATCCGCTTTTTTGTCCTTGAGCACATGGGGATAAAAGGAATGACAGTGTCTCACCTTCAGGAAAGTAGACAAACTTGCACTGGCAATGAGTAATGCCAAGCTTCAAAATGCTGCACTTTCTGCTCACTGAAGTGCAACCAGTATTAAGCCAAACCAATAATAAAGATGAGTTTGGGATCCCTTGATACCAGCATTTTATGTAGAATGAAATCCTTAATTCAGACTTTCAAAAAAAAAATATAATTATATGTAGCTATTTTCTGTTGCACACAACTAAATATCACTTTTATTGAAGTACAAACTAGCATTTTATTTACAAAACAGAACTTTTTTTCCTAAAGATTTCATCTAAAACAGATTTTTTTAATGTTTATTTTCATTTTGAAACATTTGGGAGAAACTGCATAAATGTTCTAGTAGAAAAAAACCCTGTGTAAAAATTAGTCAAAAAATTATTCTATCGCATGCGAGTGCCATGTTTAATGTTTAAGGCAAAAAAGAAATGTCGTTTAAATGCGTTTATAAAGGTTCTGTTCATCCGCCCCCAGTTTTCTATATAAACCATGATACGAAGTGTTTAGAAACAGACTATAGGCGACCTTGACTGGAACTCTTCTGCGTTGGAGGTGTGAATGAATTTGAAACTGAATTGAAAAATCAACAAGTATATATTTTGTGGGATTTAAACCATTTACAGTTAGGAAACAAACGTTTTATGACCATAGGGAGTTAACAGGGTGTCTAAAGTGAAAAATTGAAGCGGACAGTGATTCAAGTCTACGTATTTCTATCGTAACAACCGGCCGAAGTTGAGGCAAATTTTCCCGATTCACTTTGTATGGCACTGGTCTGAGATTCGAAAGAGACGTCCGTTAATTTTTTTTCAGTTTCGACGAATTTCGTTGAGATTATCTCGGACTCTGATATTTCTTTTCCCATCTGCATGAAAATATTGCACATACAATCTTTAGTCAATGTTTCTGTTGCAGTTGTCCTCTCAGAATCTCTATGATGACCCTGCATCGCTTCCCAAATCCTCTTGAGAGGGATCATTCTTCCATAAACTGCAACCTCTTTGTCAACAAGTTTTCAATTTCATCAATCTTGTTTTAACGACGTTAGTAGTATAAGGCCCCTAGATAGGGGGGTCAAATGAGTGCACTTGACAGGCCCCTACATAGGGGGGGGGGGGGGGGAAAGGTCAAACGAACTATGACGTCATAAATGCAGGTAAAGAGCTCCAGCAGGACTTGGCACGCATTCAAGTACAAAAAATGACGTCATAAAGTGCAAGAACTTTATTGAGAACACTGAAAAGAAGCAACAATAAGCAACAATAGAACAAGTGAACAATAGGTGAACAATGGAGAGTTAATGAAAACACGACTGTTTTTTACATGTCCAATTAACACACATGAACCATCTCTTCATCTTCATCCTCAAGGTTGATCTCTTCTTCGGTCTTGTTTTCCTCTTTGACTTCCTTGTCCTCTTCTGGGGTATTACCAATTTTGGTCGGTTTACCTATTTTTACTTTTTCGTCTGTGAAATAGATGCTGAAGTAGTCCTTTTCATCGAATTTAGCCGTCATGGACCATTTTTCTGTAGCTTGTTCTTTTGGCCCTCCATTGATGTAAATATTGGGTCCAAGCAGATCGCTGAGAGCCTTGATATTCATTGGTTTTTTTGAGTTGAAATTCTCCACTGATGTTTTGAGTTACTCCATTTTGGACGAAGCAAATTTTTTTGCAGTACTCTGTTAACAACCCTTTCAAAGCTTTAAATTTCCCTTGGTTGGATTCTTCTGGATCAATGTAGGAGCTCCATGATTCCCTGGCTTTGTCTGATTTCATCCATTCCATGCTGCTGGCAATTTTTTTTTTAGCTTTTTCGTAGAGGGGAACGATTAAATCTGGATCTTGTTTGATATCTGCAATGAGTGTTGCTAATCTTTTTTTTTTTTTAGCTTTTTCCATTTCCTCCTCGATGATTTTCTTCCTTAAATTCTCTTTTTTGTCTTTTTCCTTGAGGTTTGTTATGTCTGTTTCCATTTCGTCTATTTCTTCTTTGCAATCATTGAGTTCATCCAGAGTGTCTCTGAGCTTTTTTTTTGGTTTCCGCTAGCTCCTTTTTGGTATCTTTGAGTTCTTTTTTGGTATCATCTAGTTCATTTGCTACTAAGATGGTATCCAATTTCAGGCTGTTGAAAACCTTTTCTGGATAATACGGATCGTTTAGCAGGTCTTCTACCTTTTCTTTAAGACCTTTCCTAGGACTGCCTCCAAAGCTGTCTCCACTGTAATTGATGTGGGGGTTGTCTCTTACTCGTCTATTAAATTGAATGAGTAATTGGTTAGCAAATTCTCTGTCCTCTTCTTTTTCTTTTTTCAGACGTTCTATTTTTTTCTTTTCCCATTCTCCCCATGGAGTAGGCACCGAGGGTCTGGTTGGCAATGGCATTTTAGGATTGTTTTTGTTCAAATAGAATCCGCTCTCCTTGGCGTTGGGCCAAAATGTTTTATCTAATTCTTCTTTAGGATGTAGAGTAGCAAATAGACTAGATTCCTCTGAATTTTGTTCTTGACTCTTTTGTTCCCATCTATCGTCCGCTATTTCCTCCGGAGTCATTTTAATTTTCTGCCATCTATTTCCTCTAGCAAGATGTTTGCCGACCAATACTAATTTATATCCAAGTTTTCTCTGTTCTTTTTTATATTCCTCCCACGGTTTGTCTATTCTTTTAATGTCCTTGATGTTGTATCCACGTTTGATCCAATCCTCTTTTATTCTTTCTAATTGTTCCTCAGTCACGTCAGGATTCTCCTGTTACAAATCTTCTTCGTCTGTTTCCATTTTTGGGATTTTACTTTCAGTAGCCATCGCAAAAGCCATATGGTCTTCCAGAGAGAAATGCTCTCTTTTATAGGGTTCCCAGGTAATTTTCACTACGTCATTGGCAATTGCTCTGACTCATTGGAAATTTCCACCCCTCACTGGTTTTTTCCAGTTTTCTAACGTCATGGGTTTTCCAGGTTTCCAACGTCATGGGTTTTTCCAATTTCTAACCTTATGGTTTTTTTCCGGTTTTTTCCAGTTTCTTTTCTCCTATTGTTATAGGACATATAATTATAGAGGATGTTTATGAAATCTTTATTTCCTTTCCACCGCTCCATGGAGATCAATTTGAAAGAAAATATCTTGTAAAATTAATTGCGGCTATTAAAGCATATGAGAAGAAGAATACAGCAACAATTAAAAGAATTGAAAGAGAAGAAAAAGAAATTTGCTAATAAAAATGTTGAAAGAAAAGAAACTGTTAAACGAAAAGTGGTATCTGATTATTATAAAATTAGGTTAGATCGAGGGCGTCACTCACGTAAATTTAAGGTGAAACAAAATGTTTACACGGTCAATTTTCGTCCTTTTCCAGAAAAATCCAAGTCAATTTGTACGACGGTTATTAAGTGACATGTTAAAGGAAGTGAAAGAACGAATGCAGTGTAATCCTAACGATTATTTACGCTTGAACATACGGCACCCTTCTCTCGATTCTGATATTAGGTACGAATTTCCTCAATCCAAGAATCTAATTGAAAGTATAATTTTAAGTAAAATTGAAGGGGTTCAACAATCTAAGAAAGAATTTACCATTACTGATGGGTCTGTTGAATTTGAATTATTTCATGTGAAATATCCTCAAGGGGGTGGTGGACAATCTATAAAGCATATGCATACCAACAAATGCAAGTTTAAGAAAGCAAAAAGATCCATATTGAAAATTGAAAATATGAACGATTCTCTGTGTCTCCCTAGAGCTATTGTGGTAGCTCGGTTACAGTCAAAAACCAAAGGAACCTTTGAAATTACAGGAGTGGAAAAAACATGGGATCGCATTAAAAGGAATGATGTACTTTCTCCTCAGCAGAGAAAAGAAGCTTTGACTTTGATGAAACAGGCCAATTGTGATCCTAATTTAGGATGTGGACCTCTGGAATGGAACAAGTTACAAGACGTATTGGCTCCCCAATATCGATTGAAATTATTTCAGTTTAAAACCTCTTCCTCTAGGTTGAAATTAGAACCCCTGTACAAAGGAAAAGGAAATGTTTGAACATCTTACTAGATAACGAACATTACGATACCATTCTCT
>WFKH01011925.1:39657787-39671657 GCA_016163765.1 Magallana hongkongensis
AAAGGGGGTAATTTTTTCCTATCGATGGGTTTCCTCATGTAGAGATATTCAACCGGGCAGCAGCAATCCACCATATCGTATCCTTTCTTGTTCAAATCTCTCAAATCCTTGAGAGTCTTCATCACTTTGGGTCCCCACTTTGATTCATACATGGTCCACAAATTTTCGTCTCGGTAAAAGCAGGCTTTGACTTTATATTTGTACTCCGCATAACCGCATTTTCCCAAAATCAAAAAATGAGTAGGGAGCATGATCCTCTTGTACAGATAGGCTCTGGAAAAGTCATGTCTTTTATCTTCTTCCTCAAGTTGAAGTTTATTTTTTTCATACTTAAAGAGAAAATCTTTAAGACATTTTTTTCTTGAAGTCATCCATTCTCCCTTTAGAGTGGGTGCCTTGTCCGTTCTCTCGTAGTAAGGGGTCTCAAGTTTCCAACGATATTCACAACATTGCATCTTGACTATCAAATTGAATTCAGCAAAAAAACAGATGAGCCCATCAGCTCAGAATCGGTCTTTTTATAAGCAAGGTATGGTTCTTTCCATGACGTCATTGAAAATTTCCAAAGCTCACTGGTTTTTTCCAGTTTTCTAACGTCATGGGTTTTTCCAGTTTTGTAACGTCGTGGGTTTTTCCAGTTTTCTAACAATTAATTTTTTATCCATTCTCAGATTTAGATGACTTTGGAAGACTGGGGCTGGGCATGATGTAACCCACAATAGAACTGAGCATGACCATCCAGAAATCTCGATTATTATCGTGAAGGGACAACATTACAATGGAAGCAATAATTAAAGTAATAGAAACCAATAATTGAGCAAAAAAAATAATTTCTGCTCTAGGTAATCTTTCACCACACACATTCCAATGGTCTATTTGGTGGGAGGAATGATGAGATCCGATTGGGGAATCCATGAATCGAAACTGGAAGGATAACCCTTCCAGGAAACTTTCACTTCACGAATGACTTTCTTTCCCACACGCCGTTTTTTATATCCTAAAATTTCCTCCACTTCATAGACGTCATCTTTTTTAATCACTTTTTGTAATTCGGACTCGTAAAAAGTTCCTTCTAATTCTTCACCATTATAATCCTGGACTTTGTATCTATAAGGAGCAGAACCCCGTATTAAACGAGATATGGTAAATAACTCTCTAGTCCAGTTAGGTAAATACCCCTTTTCAAAAGTACGTTTTGATTTACTGATTCTGACTCTATCGCCTATCTTAAATTTAGGTCCAATGACCCTGGTTTTCTTTTGGTAAAGAGTCTTCCATACCTCTAACACATTAGAGGGATTGACCTCTGCAGGAGTTCGTTTAATACTCCGATGATAACTGTGATTATAAGCGTAAACCAAATCAGGTAAAATATCCAAATAGCGCCTAGTTTTATTCCTAGTGAAATATCTCCACATTCTGGCTTTCAGGGTACGTTGAAATCGTTCTACGATACTAGCTTTGGTTTCTACATTACGAGTAGTAAAGAAATGAATGTGTTTGAAGGCTCCTAGAAATTCCTTGTTGGTAAATTCTTTTCCTTGATCAGATTGAATCCTAAGAGGTTCTCTTCCGTCTTGTTTAATAATTTCCTTTAATCCTCTAATCATTTCTTTTCCAGTTTTCTGTTTTAAGGGTACCACCCAGGCATATTTAGAGAGAACATCAATAGCATATAATAAAAATGTATATCCGTCATTGTCTTTTTTTAATTGAGATACATCGGCTAAATCCAATTGCCACTGTTCGTCGATGTCGGTCACTCTAGTTTGTTCTCTTTTGAATTTCCTTTGAATGGGCTTGTGTAGAGTATAAGTGTCTTGTTCTTTTAACCAATTTCTAATCTGGGACAGAGATACAGAATATCCTTTTGCACGAACTTGACGATATAAAGATTGTATCCCTCCATATCCAGTTTTAGGATTATAATATATATCATTTAACACCTCTAGTAAGGGCTGCTTCTTGCTTTTTTTAACGTATCCCATCTAAGAATTTTTCTCAGTTTTTCTCTTTCGACTGATCTTGAGGAGGGTTTTCTTTCAATTGATCTTGGTTTTTTTCGGACAGTCGTTGGGGTTAAATAAGGTGAAATACTAGAGACATCTTGAAATCCAGTATCGTCGTCATATTCTTTGGTGGTTAGAAGGGGTCTTGGAGTACTGATATTTCCAGGTCTTTGCATAGCTTTTATAAGGTCAGGATTCTGCACATAATCTATGGGAACATTAGTTTCTTTTAAGGCTTGAGCAAATACACTAGTGCCAGTAGGGGTAGCAATCCCTTTTCGGGATCTTGTTTTCAAAGTATTAGAGACTAAATCCACAATGTTAGACTGAGGAATGGGTTTTCCTCGGTAACTGATTTCCCCATCGTCATTCCATTGTATAACTTTAGATTTCTTGAGATGATCTAACAGAAGGGTAGCTTTCTTTTGCATTCGGTTACCCACACTTTTAATGACTTGTTCTTCTACTTCGGAAGATTTAGGATCACTAGGTTCACTAGGTTCTGTTTCAGTGCTAGTTTTTTCAATAACAGGAGAAATCCTCTTGCCGTCATGACGAGCTTGTTCGAGAAATTTCCTGTAGCGAAATAATTGATGGGCATAAAGAGCTGCTTTTTCTTCTGGATTTAAATCTTCTCTAGTTGAAATTTTATCTAACTGATGACCTAATCCAATAGTGGTTTGAAATTCGGGAGATTTAGGTAATTTACCTTGTAATTCTACTAACATGGTCTCGGGAACTAAGACCATTTTACGACTCATTTTCCTAAGAGTTGATTTAAAACTGTTCTAAGCAAAGATCCTCCTTTTTGACTCACCAATACAGCTCTTTGTTTTTTAGTAGGTTGAGGTTTTACTAGCTTCCTCAAGATGTGTTTCTTAGGAGCTAGTTGTTTCTTCTGAGAGGGTGAAACAGGAATGTTACCTTTTAATAGGTTGTATACAATCTCACAAATTTTATGAATACAGTCATTACTGCAATGTTTTAAGACTTTATTTTTCAATACAGGACTAGTTTCAGGAGAGGCTAATAGTTTCAACACGGGCATGTGAGGTTTCAATCTACATTCACAGGAATTATTCTTTTTCTTCTCCTTCTTTCCCACCCCTTTCTTCTTTTCTTTCTTCTTTTCTTCCACCTCCTTTTTCTTCTCTTTTACCTCCTTTTTCCTCTTCTTTAAGTCAGAAGCCATCATTAAAAACTGAGACAAACATCCTCTCTGTTGGTCTTTTTATAGGATGATCAAAGACATCATTTATTTTGGATCCATGGTACAGCTAATGGGTGATATCTTTTTCTATGTTTTTCGTATTCCTCTTTAGTTCGAAAAGCCATGTGACAGTCTGGACAAGGATACTTTAATGTAGGTTTTTTAAACCCTAAAGTAAAATGGGACATGTCTGGTACAGGAACCATTTTTCTTTTAGATTGGCTCTCAATCCAAGCGGGATTATGAGCGGTAGCCATATGACGATCATAATTTTCTTTCAATCTGAATCCGACTCCATCATGGGGACAAAAATATTTGAGGGCGGGTGACTCAGCTGGAGATTTTTTGGATTTTTTCTTTAACTTGAGAGAGAAGTCTAGGGGTGGAGGGTGCTCGGATAGGGGAATCATCAATGGTAATAACATCATTATCAAACAATGAAGGTCCATGAGTGGCCTTGATAGGGGTAGAGGTCATCATATTGTCTGAGCTTCTAGCCATTCCTATGGGACCCTGCATGGCCCTATCCATTTTCTGGATAGCTTTAGCATTGATAATGGGAAAATTGGGAGCTTGATCATCAGCATAGGGAAGAGTTGCATCTAGATTGGCTTGATCTTGATGATATAAATCCACTTGTTTCTGAATCCAACCGGGTAATTCTTTTTTCATAGCAGGGGTTTTAGGGGTTGCAGCCTTTTTCTTAAAGGGTAATTTAACAATCATTTTCTCTCTTTTACCTGGGGGAGCTTCCTGAGCTAAAGCCCGACCCATCCATCCTGGATTAAGGTCTGCACCTATCACACTCTTCAATTTGCGTTTTCTCTGTTTTCTAGGTTTAGCTATTCTTTCTTTATTCAAATTCCATTTCAATAAATTACGGATAATGACCCCTCCCAAAAAGCCAGCTCCTCCTCGTTTCAATATGGCCTTCAATCGGTTATCTTCGTCGGCTTTTTTGTCAGCAATTATTTTCAAGTCATCCCGATGTTTCTCAATAAATCGTTGGGTCTGTTTGTCGACAGGAATAGTTCCTTTCAGTAAATTATTGGCTCCAATGAGAAACCATTTCATTAAAGTTTTACGACTTAATTCTATGATTTCCTGTCTTTTCCCTGGATCTTTTTCTCCATATAAAAGTTTCAAGAGTCTCAATACTTTGTTTTGTCTTGCCATGATGAACTCAATCGAAATGAAGGTAACTCTTCATGTGTTCATTATTTATATTCTCGAGGCATATAAACACTTAAAGTATCAAACATCTGACTCCTTAATCTCAATTCATCTGGAGTTTGTGGACTTAGATCTACAAGCAAATAACCGTGAGGAACACTAGTAGCATCTTGATAAGCCGAGACTAAATGAGGCATGTCTAACTGTCGACTCAATACGCTGATTTGAGACTTATCTCGGGGGTTTTTAAACAACACTAAATAATGAGCATTTAAACTAATGGTGCGGTGTTGGTTAGCCCGATCAAATACATTTTGAGTGATGTAAATCACACTGGTATTTCGATGGTGAGCTTTGCGAGTAAACCAATCTACAATAGACTCAATCGCTTTACCTCCCATCATGTCATCAAATACTAACAGGTGACGAGTATTAAAATCGGCCACTAATTTCTCGTCGTCTTCAGGAATGTTGTGAATAAATTTGACTCGATCTTGCAAAGATTCGTAAGCAGGTTGCCATTCACGATAACACCATACTATTTTTTCGGGGGGAGGGGAAATCCAATGACTATTTTCTATTAACTTTTTAACAAATTCTGTTTTCCCCGATTGAGAAGGCCCAGCGACTACCATGGTAAATTGATGTTTTAATTGAAAAGGGGTCAGTGTCTCGTAAGAATACATGATGAATTATGAAGATAAAATAAAAATTAAATCATTTTTATGTAGTGTGGGAATAAAAGTGAAACTGGTGTTCATAATTTTATTTTTTCTATTGCATGTAATTGAAAGCAGCTTTTCGAAAAATATGGGTGGCCCTTAAAAGGGCCGGGGGTTTTCTTTCTCTTTTCTCAGCTCTCACTTCTCCCCTCGGTGGCGGCACATTGGGCATGGATTTATATATCTGTATATTCCTATTACACAGATACAACAGACGCACTGATTCCCACATCTGCTACACTTAATCTGCAGGTGTGTGTTTTCTTCTAAACAGACACTGCAGGCGCCCCGGATATCTTCACCTCTGATCCCCCAGCTGGGAACGATGGTATAATGTTTGTTTGGATCCTGCTCATTCCTGGTATGATAATAGATAAAAGGCACAGCCTCCTGCTCCATCCGCTGGCGGTTCCTACTTCTAGACCTGCTAGACTGCCGGGCTCGCTGATTGATGAATGACTGTAAATCCAGAGTTGGAGCAGGCCGGTTGGGAGGATTTCCAGGGGGAGAATCTCTGGAATCTATTGTAGCGGTCACAGGTTCACCGTTGACAGAATTATTAAGAACTCTAATGGTCCTCCTATTCCTAACTGTTACAGATATCTCCGGTAGCCGAGGACGTGATGTAGGGGCCACTGTCACGACTGGTGGTGGTGCTGCTGATGATGCTGGCGGGGTCTCGGAGATGATGGTGGGAGAACTCCTGGGGCTCACTGGTGGAGAGGGGTCCGGGCTGGCGGGGCTGTCTGGCACTGGTTGACTGAAATTTCCTGTCACAGTTCCTGAGGCGTTTCCCAATCGCTGCCGGAGCTGTGTGACGATCGACTGCAAATCCAGAGTTATAGCAGGCCGGTTGGGAGGATTTCCAGGGGGAGAATCTCTGGATTGTATGGTAGTGGTCACAGGTTCACTCCCGTTGACAGAACTATTAACAAGTGTAATGGTCCTCTTATTCCTAGTTCTGGATCTAGTAGAAGTAGAAGGGTCGGAAGTAGAAGGGTCGGAAGTAAAAGTCTGCCTCCTGTCCCCATTAACAACTGTTACAGATATCTCCGGTACCTGTGGAGGTGGTGTAGGCGTCACTGTCACGGTGGTGGTCGGTGGCGGTGCTGACGATGGTGGCACTGCTGGTGGTGGTGATGCTGGCGGGGTCTCGGGGATGATGGTGGGAGAGCTCCTGGGGCTCACTGGTCGAGGGGGGTCCGGGCTGGCGGGGCTGTCTTGCACTGGTTGACTGGTCCTGGGAGGAGAAACCCACCTTCGCCGGCTCCGAGGGGACAACCCACTTGTCTGATTCTCTGCCTCAGATGTATTCAAATTCCTCTTACGCCTTCTTTCTGTAGGCTCAGCGGTAGAGGTGGAGGGGTCATCATCATCGGAAACAGTTACTGTCCCGTCAGTAAAATATCTCTGCCCAAGGGTGGTGTTGGGTGGCACGGTAACGGGGCTCCTCACTGCCGGGGATGGAGAGCGCAAAGGTACTGCTAGGCCAGGACGTCTAAAAGCTGACTGCAGAGGAATTACGGGGACCATAAATTCCGTATTTCGAAAATTTGTCCCGGCTTAACGAACGGGTGTCTCAGTGATGGGAGTATCAGGCTCCTGAGGCAAGCCAACAACAGGCAAGGGATCAAAATCCCCAACAGGATCCCTTGGATTAGAAAGCGGCTCCGTAACTGATAAAGGCCTATACATGGCTCTGACATAGCGCTGGCCTTCTTCATCCCACCGATAGGTCCAGTGCTCTATAACAGACCGATGATACTCTCTGGCTGGAAAGCGAGGTACATTAAAATAGCTCATCTTAAACGATCTTGGCAAAGATCTAGCCGATGAACAAAGAGCCAACTGAGCGCGCTGGTATATATGCCTATAGAGCGGACGTCAAAGAAAGCACCCTAATAGCCCGGATGTCGCTTAGGTAAAAATATCATGGCGAAGCGTAAAAAGGTCAAATTTGTGCTTTTGCTCGATGTTATTTTCTTTTATATCTTAAAAAAGAATTCATATTCTTTTAAAAAAATCATTGACATTATTTTAACTAGATTAAATCTATTTATCGTTGCAAGTTTTATTCGGATAGAACATCAATTCATTTATTTACAAGCAAAATAAGACCCAAGGCGGAGCGGATTATGAGTTTCATACTATAATTAAAAATTATTTTCTATCCTTTCTAAATTCAAACCTTTTTTAAAAGTAGAGATTATTTTTTATTCAATAAAACCATTCCTGTGATTTTCCATTCAATATTTATTAAATGACAACGATTTGAATAACATACCTATAGCACTAAAAAATAAAAAGCATAAGATAAATGTCAATTCATATCATTTTTAATGAACATTTTTTAACACATGAATTTTTTAAAACACAAGAACAAAAAATCATTTCTTCCAAAGTAAACGTCTTTTCAACATAGGTTCAAAAATTAACCTAGTCTGTTTAATCCTTCTTTGAAATCGAGAACGATCGAGAGCCATGGTCATCCATTCACTGGCACGTTCCTCATAAGGAATTTCATACACAGTTAATTTCATATCGAATGTCACACACTTGTCCCTTCCTGAGTCAGTGCTTTTAGTTTCAGGTAAGAATATTCGATAGCTGCGATCTTTACGTTGTCGATCTGTTTGATTACGGCATTGCATTGTCTTCCTTGACGGGTGAACATTCTTCTCAAGAAGCTCCAATTTTGATAATCGGCGTAAGATATCCCGGTCAATTTCTCTAACAATTGGAGTTTGCTTCCCTCCCCCACCCAATAGATAATCACTATTCTTCCTGGAGTGGGTCTTTCGGCCAGATACATCATTAGTTTTTGAAAAAACAGCATACTGCTCACTTGCTGAGCTATGGCGGTAATCTCTAATATTTTCTTTTGTTTCTCCTCGTTCAAGTTGGCGTTCCATGCTGTAACAGCTAAATATCCTTCAAATGAATAAGTTAAGATATCACCCATTTTTCAATTTCATAGAGGGGTAAGAGGGGGATTATATAGCCTTGATTACATCATCTTTTTGAGTCACTGGAAAATCCAATGAGTCATTGGAAAAACCATTACGTCATTGGAAAAACCCAACTCTGATTAAACTATAGTAAATTGCATCATTGGTAGGAAAAACCCATGACGTAGGGGATTTTCCAATGAGTCACTGGAAAGTACCACAAAGTAGAATAAAAGAGAGGTAAACTGGTCACAGGTATCAGAATGACCAGTAAAATTTAATTAGACAGTCAAGATCCAACAACAAGTCAAGGATACTACAATCCTTTAGAAACAGAGGCGCAAGATGCAATGGCTTTAGAAATGGCATCTTACAACAATCAACCTATGAGTAAAGAAGATTTTGGTATCCTAGCCACCACCCAAGATGCAATTCTAAATACTATGAACATTCTTAGTGATGAAATAGCCAACCATACCAGCATCATCCTAAACAAACTAAAGGAATTACAACCCACTGAGGAAAAAAAAGAAAAAAAATTTATCCCAACCTGCTATACCTGCGGAGAACCAGGACACATTTCTCCCAAATGCCCCAATAAAGTACCTATGGACTACTACACCTGTGAAGAACCAGGAAATCAGGAAAATAATCCTAAACCAAAAAAGGAAAAAACAACGGCATGCTTCATCTGCAAACAAGAAGGGCACTGGATGAGAGAATGCCCAGATAGAGAGGAATATTACAAAAATAAAAATAAAAAAAAGGAGGAAGAATCAAATGATTACATGTTTCAACATTTGGATGCTTCTTCGGACAAGGAAAATAAGGATCCCTATCAACCCAAAATGGTGAATGGCATTAAAGTAGTCAAAGGCATCAAAGAAAAAAAAATAAGCCCAAAGTAGAGAAAAAAGAAGACTGGGACGAGGAAATAAAGAAAGAGCAAAAAAAATTAGGTAGAATGAGGAAATCCATGACTATCAAGGAAGAAAATGACATGGACATGTAAAAAAACACCCGTCTTTTTTCATTAACTCTCCATTGTTCACTATTGTTCACTTGTTCTATTGTTCTATTGTTCATTATTGTTGCTTATTGTTGCTTGTTTTCAGTGTTCTCAATAAAGTTCTTGCAATTTATGACGTCATTTTTTGTACTTGAATGCGTGCCAAGTCCTGCTGGAGCTCTTTACCTGCATTTATGACGTCATAGTTCCTTTGACCTTTGACCCCCCTATGTAGGGGCCTTTCAAGTGCACTCATTTGACCCCCCTATCTAGGGGCCTTATACTACTCACGCTAGGTTATGCATTATTATCCATTTGCATGCATATTTTAAACCAAAGTTGTCAGATTCAAAGTATCTGCCCGATGGTTAACTCGCCCTACACTTTCCGCCATGATGTCAATTAGTCAACCCGTTTCTGGGCACCCCGTTCTGGAAAGTTCATCGCATTAATTGTTCCAATTTATTTATTAACTTTTTGTATTAACCGAATTCCGATCTAAGGTTAAAAATGATATTATTTCCAAAAAAATAAAAAGAAAAAGAAAAAAGCTATCTATTGAAAAAAATTATATTTAAAAAAATATAGGGTTTAATTGTTTTAAAAAAAATGGATAACTGATCTTAGAAATTAATATTATATATAAAAAATAAATAATTAAGAAAAAAGCTAACTATTTAAAACATTATATTATTTTTTTTTAAAATAAAGTGTTTAATTGTAAAAAAAAAAAAAGTGTATGAAAAAAGTTATTGTAAATTTTTAAATGAATGATTCATTTTAAAAACAATACTAGTGCTATATTTTAAAAAAATATATGATTTAAAAAAAAGGGGTGAACTGGTGTTAAAAATTAAATGTAGTAATAGAGGCATCTTTTCTAAAGATGTGGGTGGCCCTGAAAAAGGCCATTGGGTTTTTAAACAGACAAGCTGTTTACAGATACTGGCAGCTGGGGCAGCGGTTCTCCCTAGGATTCCCCCTGATGAGCTCCAAGGCCGTCCTCTGCTCACAGTTGCGGCATGCAGTTTTTGAGTGTCTCTGCTGCTGGTAGCACCGCTCACACTTAGCCAGGATGATGCCTTCTACGCTGTAAGCCTAGTCAGGGGGTGTGCTACACTGGTGAAATGGGGACGTTCCCTGTGGGCCAGGGGGTGAAGGGGCCCGAGATCTCAACGCCGGGGGGGGGGGGAGCTATCCTCTCCCTCCATATTGGCCCCACCCTAGAGCCTGAACCCCTGACCCAGAGACCATAAATTTCACAATTTTGGTAAAGGGCTTCATGGACATCATAATCATTTATTTAGTTTTTAACAAATATCTATAGGAGTAGAGAAGAAGATTTTCTAAGATTTAATACATTTTTACTATATGACCATTTTGGCCCCACCCTTGAGCCTGAACCCCTGAACCAAGGACCATAAATTTCACAATTTTGGTAGAGGGCTTCATGGACATCATATCCATGCATTTAGTTTTTAACAAATATCTATGGGAGTAGAGATGAAGATTTTCTAAGATTTAATACATTTTTACTATAAGGCCATATTGGCCCCACCCTAGAGCCTGAACCCCTGACCCAGGGGCCATGAATTTCACCATTTTGGTAGAGGGCTTCATGGACATCAAAACCATGCAATCAGTTTTTTCCTCACATGTGTGGGAGTAGAGAAGAAGATTTTTGAAAATTTGGCTGTTTTTTGCATATTTGGCCCCACCTGTGGCACCCTGGGGGTGGTAGAGCCACCAATTTCACAATTTACATTCCTATTACCATAGAGATGCTTCACACCAAAAATGGAAACAATTGGCCTTGTAGTTTTTAAGAAGAAGTTAAAAATGTAAATTGTTAACGCACGACGCACGACGACGGACGAAAACAGATAGCAATAGGTCACCTGAGTTTACTCAGGTGACCTAAAAATTACAATATATAGAACAGCTTTATAATTCACAAACTCAATGTTTTTGTTGTTTCACATAGATCCATAACAGTTTTTTTTTTATTTTATGTACGGTCCTTGCATGGTCTAGGGCTTCAAACATCCATGGATTTCCTCGGTCCTCGGGAGGTAAATCATATATTTGGTCCCGTGTGAGATCAAAAGTCACTCGTTTTCTTCCCGATTTCCTTCCAGAGTTTGCTGTAATTTCATCCACCCGAATTGTATGGCTGTCACCCGCATCGACTCGATCCGTTGATGTAGCCGATGACATTCTATCCACTTCTTTTTTCCTAGAGAGGTGAACTGTAATTTAGGAAATTCCTGCCGATATTCCTTATAAGAAATCCCCGGCAATTTAGGTAGAAACATCTTCGCTAGCCAAGGGTTTTCGGTCCACTTCGTTCCCCATAAACCCTTGGCAGATTTCATTACAAAAACTCGATGACAAACTCCGTTTTATGATTGGCTGCAGCTGCGAGTAGCTGATCCAATCGCAGCGTTGTAAACAAGCGCTTATAAATAAACTTTAAAAGAAACACATGTGTGATCTTTCGTAAAACAATCGGTGATTTTCACAAGTTGAGGCACAAGTGCTCGAGTACAGTACCTCCACAAGGATGATCTAACCAGATCACTATTAAAAACGATATATTTTACTGGATTAAACAGAGATTTACGAACTTGTCAAGGCTCGTGTGATCGTAGTAGGCCTATGGGAAGTAAACATGGCGAATGAAGAAGTTGCGTTAGTATATACGTCCCTGCTTATGGTTATTGCTTTTAAAGGTTCAATGAGCTTTATTTTATTTAATTTCTTTTGTCCACAATGATTACGACAACGATACCTGTTTTTATGACTTGAATGCCTTCATATATAGCGACTTTTTCACTCCCCTACAGGCCCCTACAAACACTATAAATAAAACATTCCCTGCTTTCTCTAGGTTATATCTTCATTCCTATTTAATAGCATCGTTAATTATGTTCCTGTTCTCGCTAGTCAACGTGTTTTCAAGTTGTATTTATGCCGTAGCGTGTATATCACCCGTTGTTTCATTCGATTAAAATGTAAATATACAAGGGGCGCAACTCAAGTTGCTCGCTAGATAGCGCCACCGCATCACCGAGTTTTCGTAATGAAATCTGCCAAGGGTTTATGGGGAGCAAAGTGGACCGAAAACCCTTGGCTAGCGAAGATGAGGTAGAAATTGCTTTTTCACTTCCACGGACAGGTAATGAATGACCATCAATCTCCCAGGGTTAAAGTCGTTCATCTGAGCTAATGCTACAATCACATTCCTATAAAAATCCACACTGGTAATCTCTTTCTGTTTCTGAAATTTCAGCAATATTACTCTTGTATTTTTCCTCCCAGCCCTCAGGGTGAGTCTAGATCGGATAAAATCATTCTCAGAAAATCGGTCATGATATATTGCTGATGTTGCTCACCGACTTGTGAATTTTATCGCTCAGAGATAATAAATAACAAAAAAACTGCTACTGGTTTCTTATTTGTAAATATATAAAAATTTAGATATTATAGAACATTCTATATAAGATGATTAGAATATGCTAGAAGGTGAGTCTCGTGCCTCAATTCTATTAAGAAATTTCTAGAAAGTAAAAAAGTGACTCATATATTCTCGTGCCTCATTAAAGAATTTTCTAGAACTGCAGGTGCTCCTCAAATCGATTTTAGAATTTTCTATAACGTGCATTTCTTATAAAAAGTACATCACCACTTTCATTCTATCAGTCTTGTTCTGGCATTGCAATCGACATGGCACAAAAACAATTAGATCTCTTGGAGAGTACAGACCCAGTCTTGGGCCAGCTGAATTACAGTCATCCGATTCTGTGATTAATCAGCCCATTCTCTCAGAAACTCAGGATGTGACTGGACTTCTAATGGGAATGTACGACGATGAAAAACCAGCCAGTAAAGAAGATATCTCTCTACTCATGGCCACTCTTGACGGAATCCTCAACAATCTGATATCCATCACCAACGAATTGAGTGGAACCAGACAAAATATAACCAAAGATCTACAGACTATATGCAAAGAAGTAAGTGAAATCAAAATTGAGACCAGGAATAGGACAGCTGAAAAAACAGCAACATCGCCGACCAGGAAACAAATCTCTGTTATATCTGTAGTGAATTAGGACATTGGGCCCCTGAATGTCCACAAAAGCAGGATCCAGCCAAAAAAGGCAAAGACAAAGATCCACAAAAGCAGGATCCAGCTAAAAAAAGCAAAGACAAAGATCCCTGCTATATTTGTCAAAACCTCGGACACTGGGCTTCCGAATGCACTGACAAAGAAAATAATCCACCAGGCGGTAACA
The DNA here is from genome assembly GCA_016163765.1 of Magallana hongkongensis. Taxonomy (NCBI): domain Eukaryota; kingdom Metazoa; phylum Mollusca; class Bivalvia; order Ostreida; family Ostreidae; genus Magallana; species Magallana hongkongensis. Next base: position 39,671,154 of record WFKH01011925.1, read on the forward strand.
AGAAAAAAACCTCGAGCCCTAAGAAACCGAGTGAAGAGAGAAAATGTCATCCCAATGAACAATGAACCTCCTAAAAAAAAGGCAAAGCTGACTCTCCTCAAGAAAAAGTGACAGTAATATGACATTATTTGTGCCATTGAACTGATTCAGTGTTATTTCATACTTCATTTGAACTGTTTCGCTGTTATTTCATACTTGTTCTTCATGCGTTTCTCAATAAATTAATGTTCACTGTTTATTCTCTTTTTTTATTATTTCATACAGCAGGAAGAAAAAAAAGCATTTTATAATTCTATGAGGAGTCCTAGCCTCATATCTTTCGGTGACTTCATAGAGATAGACGTGTTTTTACAAGAATGCCAAGTTTACTCAATAAAAACTGCCATGAAATTATGCTTACTATTGCTTAACATTATTAGCTTATTATAGCTTGGCATTATTAGCTTGAAACCTCAGTAGCTATATTACCAGCCGCCCTCGCTGGGCGGTTCAACACCTCATTTG
>WFKH01011925.1:39680035-39691422 GCA_016163765.1 Magallana hongkongensis
TAAAGAGGTATAGCGCACTTAGTATACGATTTCGCCTAAAATATATCGCTTTTGCAAACATCAGGCATTTTCAATATTATACAATATTTAGTTAAAGGGGAAGGAAACTAAAAATATGTTGTACAATAAATCAATTTATTATCATCTACTATATTTTTAAATCGTATTTATTTTCATTAAAAACCCCGGAACAATGAATAAATCAAGAAAATCGATCGCTTAATTTAAATTTCCCGCCGCTATGGGAGCTGCCATTGAACTTTAATCTATGACGTCACACCATCTATTCCGGTTTGTCTTATCAACATAGCATCAGTTTATTAGTAAATCATGATATTCGCTCTAAATGACAAGTTCTGGAAAATTTGAAACAACATCGATTTGAGACCGTTCTCTTACCTTTGACTTTCCACTAAATTACAAACTATCGTCAAATGGAGCATGTTCGTTGAAATCTAAAAGCGGAGGTTAATGTCGCAGAACTGTAGTTGTGGAAATTGTCAACAGATGTCAAGTATCGTAGAAAATGTCTGCCGTCGTTATTTCGACATGGTAAATCCGACTTTAGAGAATGTATTTTAAACATCTCGATTACAATTATAACATACTTATTCAGTTAGCGAAAAACATGACTTGGAATAAAAATTTACTCGAAATCATTTTCAACTTTGAATGATAGAAGATTAACAGCTGTCATTTATTTATAAAAATGCATATATTTATGCATACATGTATTTATTCTTTAGATTGACGTGTGAACCTAAACATTGTCAATTTTGTTCAGTGTAACAGAAAGGCACAAGTTAGCATTTTATTCAGAGCACTGTGTACATTATAGTAGCTTCCTATCATATCGCGGATTCTATGGTATCGCGGTATTTCTGATTACGTATAGAAGCACGCGCTGAAATTGACATTTGACGGCGGGATATTTTTAAACATAGTAAACTGAGACACGCTGAACATCACTGAGGTATATAATAGAGGAAACTCACAATAACATTAGTTTCTGGAAATATATGCATATGAATAGATTTTTTAACAAATTAATTTAACTACCGCGATATCATAGGACCGCCTCATATATATGTAAACCAAACCGGAATAGATTGTGTGACGTCAAAATAATTAATTTTTTTAGTTTTTAATACAAAAGAGTTCTACATCATGTCAGCCTCCAGTAAATACGATTTCTCCAACTTCAAACGTTCATTAAAGCTAAATTACGTAGTTTATTTTCAAAACAGCATGACCACATGTGATAATTTACACCACTTTATTAATATAAATAAAATATGTTTTTGACTTTCCTTCCCCTTTAAAGTAGATTCAAAGGAACGCAAATTACACAATTACCATGTTAAACGAGTCTTAATTGTCTTACACGACACCATTAAAATCTTCAGGTTTTGTTAGGGATATATAGGAAAATAGTTGGTATGCAATAAAAAGTTGTATATTTGACTATTTGAACCACTTTAAACCAAAGAAATCCGACTAAAATTATGTATTGTCGTACATGTTTACATTAAATTAATTTTGGTTTAACGTGGTTTTCGTAATAAAAATTAGAAAAATATTTCAATGAGTGATTTTTCTAACACTATCAAGTATATAGCCACATATATTAAAAAGACACCCTATGTAAGTGTTATATGCGTGGCCTAGTGGTAACGCGTAGGTCTTTTTGATTTTGCGGTCGCTGGATCGATTCCACCAAGTAGTAAATATTTTTTTCTTTTCACTTTTAAGCATGATAAAAATAGAGAGTTTAAATTGCATGTACCTAATCTGCTGGATTTTTCTTTTTTCAAATTTTTTTCAAATTTTCTTGTTTAATTCTGAGTAAAAGCACACCCAATATAAACAGAGACTTTTTCACTAACAATATACATGTCCTCTATTTACACTTTTATTCACTGAATTTTGCTGGAAGTTATCACAGATCAGAATATCAATTGTTTTTATACACAGAGTTCTACATGTTTATATTCATTTCTCGATGCAGGTTTCCTGAATTTTTGACAAACGAGTGGCTACAGACACCATTATAAAATCAGTACCTGGGTTTCGAAAATCATATTGCGACAGGTACCTGTATCTATTTTTAGTAACAGATACTTTCCGCTCAAACACGGGTGTAGGCGAAATAATGGGAAAAGGCGCTATACCTCTTTATGAAATTTGAATTTTCCAGTTGGGGATCCGCGCATGTATACATGATTATTATAATATGTGTTTTGTATTATGATATTTGTTTAAATAACGAAAAAAATAACGAGAAAAAAAATTTAAAAATTGTGACTTTATTTTGAATCTTATATAGATAATTCAGGCAAGTAGTAACAGAGGTGTGTCAATCGCAACTTCTCGGGTTTTTCCGAGTCTGCTGCCCGAGATGTTGCGATTGGGAGGTGTGTGTGTTAACCAAAAAAAGTTAACATGTGTCTTTTATTTAGTATATAGAAATAGTGACATTCTATTTTGACTGGCCATTCCATTTGGTCCGAAAAGTAAATAAATGCATTATCTAACATCTTTATTATGTAATTTATGTCTCTGATGTTTCACAAAAGCAATTGTACGACTGCATCTCCATTTCCGGCGCTCAAACAATCGGCAATCCTCGGCTGACTCCCCTACGCTCAATACGAGTGCACGAGACATCCGAGTAGTTCCGAGTGCGGCTCTCACATGTGAAAAATATGAATGCTCCCTGCTACACAGTTGCGCATGCGCAATTAAACTTCCGCTTTCACTTTAATTCAGCATAACAAGTTAGACGCTCAGGAATGATTCTGAGAGGTATGTACGAATTTTATGATGATATTTTATTGTCTTAAATGGATTATATATACACAGATTTTTGTTGTGTCTAGCGAAATAACGTAATCTCAATAAATCTGATGATTTTTGTGTTCATAGAAGTGTATCAATGTGTATTGTAGATAATTAAAGTTGTGCAGTTTTACAGGTCCTAATCATCACAGGGATTTGACTCAATCTGAGCAACAATAAAAAAGGAGGTATATAATACATCCTCTTTTTGTTGTTACTCAGATTGTGTCAAATCTTTGTGCTAAACATGGACACTGAATAGTGAATTAATCTTTGAGCCTAATATTTGTTCTTAATTGTCTAAAATGAGTGGTCTAGCATACCCTAATGTAATACATGGAGCCTTATGCCGTAACAGGGGCCTAATTACTTAATAGAGCCTAATGGCCTAGCTCTTTAGAGTCACTGTCGACATCTATAGATTAATTTAGTCATGTAAACGTTCACATGCCCTTTATGTTATCATGTGTTGTACCATGTACCTACATTACATGTATGATCCTTACCATAATGAACTGATGAAGGTACTTGTGTATATATATATATGTATAATTATATACATGATCTATGTCACTGATGTCATGTCTTTATTGTCATTCATTATGCCCATTTCTAAATAAAGTGAGCTTAATTAGTGAAAATAAAGTTCTTGACTTGTTTATAGTAATTAAAAATCTGTGATAAAATCAATCTTTAAGCTAAAATGTTACAAGTACAGTATATATTATGCTTCTGTAAGAATGACATTTTTAAATTTGATCCTTAATAAGCTTTGATTCTCTTTAATGCTGACACAGTTATTTAGTACATGCTGTACAGTATTCTGCCGTGTGCCCTTTTACTGCTGCCATTCTACATGCATTAAAGCATGCTTTTCTTGTTTCAGAATCCTCCCAACCAGTCAGCCAGCTGGGGTGATTCTTTATAAGCACCCTGGTCAGCCAGTGGATATAACCCCTACCTTCTGCATATAAGCACTCTCCAAATGTGACCTACACAATATCAGAGTGTCTTTCATTGGCACAGTGGGACTGCTGACTTATTAGAAATAAGAATGGTATGGCATTTTGTTCTGTACACTTGATAAATTCTTAGTGTTTTCAGACACGATCAATAAATGAAGTGGAAGACATGATTCTTGTGCCAATACTGATTTAAAGATTTCTATTTGTTTTTCAAGGACCCTGAATTGTCATCTATTTGGTGATCAAGTTAACTTTCTACACCTTACTAGGCAGACTAAAACAATTAGGTAACCGACATGCAGACTTCACTAGAACTCTCACTATGTTATTGTAATTTTGTGTTTTAAAGAGATTCCTATTATTACAATTGGTCATTGACATTTTCCTAACATTATTTACATGTATCTTGATTCAAATTCTTAGGTTTAACATTAATATCTCCATTTGTGCCTCATTTGTTTCAGTCAAAAAGCTCTCACTTGATCCATACGATGAAATAGCTACAACTACTGAGATCTCCGAGTATGATCACTCACATGCTCTCATTGCTCTATAAGTTTCAAGTTATTACATCATGCAGTAGGTTCAAGATATTGAAATATGTTCATGCATATTATAAATGTAAAATTTGTAATGTGCACACTATATATGACGGTAAAAGAAATTGATGTACTGTAATTCAGAGTGAACCTAATTGTAGCATGTTTCTATTTTTCTAAGTATTAAAAAAAGATCCTGTGCTGTTTGATAATACTTAATTCTCAATACATTGGGATATTTATGAATCCTCTCTAAGTTTTATTCATGGTGCTCCTGTGTTATACAGAGACTTGCATCTGATCATTCTAATTAGTTTCTGGTCAATGTAATCAGTTTCTCAGGTCACTGTTATCAGTATATGTTCACTGTAATCAGTATGTCTGGTCAGTGTAATCCATATCTGGTTAGTGTAGTCACTATCTAGACAATGTAATCACTGTCTGGACAATGTTAACAGTATCTGGACAATGTAATATGTATCTGGTCAGTGTAAATAGTCTTTGGTCAGTATGGTATTGTAACCACAATCTAGATAATTAATGTTTTTACTTTTTAGTATATGTTCAATGTAGTCAGTTTTAGATTGACATAAAATATGTATATATATGTGTGTGTGTAATAATTATATCAGTACTGTATACTCATGATAATTATATATATACTAAAGTTCAGATATTTGCTTGTTACAGCTCAGTAAGAAATTGAAAATACCACATGAGCCAGACCCTTTCCCACATCCAGTGCTTTGATAGACCTCCCTGTCTGATGAATGAGAAAAATGTGTCCTGTCTGTATTAAACTTGCTAGATTTCATCAACTCTTCATTGATGGGTAACTATTTTTGAACTAGGCCATAGAGAAAAAGATATCTAAGAGAGAGAGTAAAGATTGAAATGAATATTTTTGACATTTGTCTTTCCATAATGAAAAGTGTTTGAAAACTCAGAGATTTGCATGCAATTTCAACAAAGTGAAACATTTGAATAGATGATGCATCTTGTGATTCTGATGCACTCCACAGGCGTGGATGTTGAATCAGAGTCATAGGTTTCAGGTGCTGGATGAGGTTTAATTTTTTGGAACAGGTCACATGTTTAATAGATAATAGTATACCATTTCAAACTTGCATGGTTGATTTAACTATATATTAAATGAATTGCAGAGGTAGCTTTAGATACAGAGCCTGACTTCCATTATAAAGGATGCTAAAACTCCTCCTACCTCATTCAAACTTGCATGATAAATGTGTTTGTTGTTAAATGATATAAAATGATTCCTATGGTATAGTATTGTATAATATGATACACTATTGTATTATATGATACAATATTATATCATATAATATTATATTGTAAAAAATGATACAATATGATATTGTATCATATGATATTGTTATATATAATTATATTGTATGTTATGATAAAATATTGTATAATTTATATGATATTGTATTATATAATATCTTATTGTATCACATGATATTGCATCATATGATATTGTAATATATAATATATTTTATCATATGATATGATATTGTATCATATGATACAATATTGTACTAATATGATATTGTATTAAATAATATATTATAATATCACATAATATTGTATTAGGGTGATTTCACCATGCATCGGACACCCTTGGATTTCTCTCTTTGATCACTCATCAATTATAGTCCAAATATAAATAAAACTTGTTTTAAAAGTTACAGGTTTTCCTCTTGCTAAATTATTGGAGAAAAAATAGTGATATTGTTAAAAATGTAGAAAATAAAGCAAATTAATGAAGTGTTGAGCTATTTTACCATGGATCAGACAATATTTACCAAGCATTGGACAACTAAACAGTAGAGATTAAAAATAACACAATTTTCTGGTTTTAATGCGAAAATACAGAGGTTCGGAAAAATAAATTTATTCAATTGCTATTCAGATTTATTTTAAGTGTAAATCCTCGAATCGACTGTCAGGAATTTAGACTAGTGCTTCTGTTTAAAGGAATATTTATCATGAGGGTTTTTTAATCGTGCCAGCACCTACAGGAACTTTGGATTAAAAAGGCAGTATCCATAAAACTCGAACTTCATTAGTGGTCCGAGGAAAATGTTTGTATCAATTATTTTTTAATTTTTTATTTTACTATACATTTAAAGTATATCACAAGGAATGGGCACCTAATATGTTAATTATTAGAAAAAAATCATGCATTGAAAACTGTCCGATGCATGGTTAATTTGTGTCCGTCCATGGTGATATGAATATATGGAGCAAAAATGACCTTGACATTAATTGTTCAAATTTCTAAGACTTATTTTAATCAAATTTTGTTTCAAAACTTACTTCTATCTAATTATTTTAGGTAGAGGGTGCATTTTCACTAATTCACAATCAAATGCACAACATTCAAATAATGCTTTTGTGTGAAATCTTCGTAACTAAATTTTCAAATATGGCGTATTTGACGTCATTTTACGATGCCTATATTGTTATTTCTTTGACAATGTGACTGTCAAATTCTTAATAATGATAAAGTTCATTAGTTCTAATTCAGGGATATATGAATCAACACATTAGCACACACACATTTATTTGTATATTTTTAATTAAAGGTATGTGTCCGATGCAGGGTTAACTCACCCTATATGATATTGTAATATATAATATTGTATCATATGACATGATATTGTATAATATGATATTATACAATTTATTATTGTATCACATGATATTGTATCCTATGTTATGATACAATGTCGTATCCAATTATATTGTATCATATGATATAATATCATATTATGATCATATATATATATGATACAATATAATTATAATTTATAAAATGATATCATACTATATTATATAATATCATATGCTACTACAATTTTGTGATGTTTTATGTGATATGATATTGTATGATATGATACTATATTGTATCATATATTATGTTAATGATATTGTATTATGTGATCAACTATATCATGATATATGATGTATTGCATTAACATGTCGTGATTTGTATCATGTCATAAGGTTATTGGTGATAAGCAAGCCTAATTTTGATTAATTATTATAATGCAAATTTATTACAATTAAGGTACCTCACTACACCTTAACATTTACTTTTTAAGACACTTCGTTACAAGATGGCGATCGAAATGTTTTGTTAAACTGATTGTACCAATCGATTTGGCTGTACATCATTATAGTTCAGTGGTTAAAATATTTTTCTTGTGAACCGTAGATCATGAGTTCAAATCCGTCTGAGGCTTTTGTTCATGTTTACTGAATTAAATTTTTGAAAATTAAATTTTTCATCCAAAATTGCACATTTTTTTTTGCCTATTTGAGATTATATACTGCTTATCCATCATGCTATCTATCATAATAATGGCTATCAAAGGGCACCTATCATAATAAAGTAATTTTCTACTGATTTGAGAGACAGTTTTGAGGTGTAGTGAGCCACCTTAAGGAGGTTAGTTGGTCAAAAAATTTATACCCAGCTGATCTACCTTAAATTTTGAGATATGAATAATTTAACTATTACTACTACTGTATGGCTTCTAAATTTGAGTATTTTCCTATGTATTTATACAGAAATCTTCTAAATGAGATCAATACAGTCTAAAAATAACCACGACCATCTAGTCCACTAAAAAAACAGAGTTTTCAATACCTGTAATACATTACGGTAATCTTCTGCACTTTCGTGTAGCCAGATGCAAGATTTTAATATTACAATTAGCATCATTTCAATGATGGCCAACTTTTGCAGGTTGTTTGTAGATATACTGCAGAAGACCTCTGAGGTGAATGAAATTTAGTTTTGTAAGAGTGGAACATGGAGTCCTTTAGAAATCTTGAAGGAAGCTGACATTACTCCTCTTCATCTGCCTCAGGTAAGCTTTTACTGTAGCTCTATTTGTGTGTTAACAATATTGAATATTAAGGTTATAATCTGTGTGGTTTAATTTAATGACGTCAAGTTGTCGTCTATGTAATTAACTAATATATATATATAGGATCTCTCATAATTAGCAATGGTATATGATTTTTATCCAACAACTTGTGTGGTTTTTTTTTATCCCTGAGCCTTGGTGAGGGGATAGAATACACACAATGAGTTGGATAAAAATCATATACCATAAGATTGCAAATCATGAGAGATTCTTTTATCACATGTTTTACCACGTCTTTTGTTAATATTTTAAAACTATAAACGTCAAGACGTCCACTTCTTTATGCATGAAAAAAAGTTCCAAGCTTAATGTCAAACATTTTATTTTCAAACATAATCTTATCAATGTATGATAAAAAAAATTATTATCATAAAACAGCATTGAATGCTTCAGATTTAAAACTCTATACTTTTCAACTTTTATATTTTGATACTTTTTCATTCTTCGTCAATCATCCGACTTAAACCTACAGTATGGTTGATTAAGACGACATGTTGGGTAAGAATACATAGTGTAATACAAAAAATTTACTACATGAGTGATACCCACTGCATATTGAGGTAAACATGTGATAAAACATTGTTAGTGTTGTCAGTGTATGTTAAAAAAGAGAAAGAATAGGCTTCCGTGCATTTTAATTTTATGTGAAAGATTTTCAATTTCAAGATTTTTGTTGTGAATTTTTAGGACCTTCTCCAGAGAAGATGAAAATGAAAGAGAATTAACAGTTAGTTCTGACAAGGAATCGAACACTGAAGCATAATCACCAGTAGGTTCCCCATATCATGGGATGTGCTGCATTAACTAGCCAAAAATCCATTAAGCTAAAACTTCACATCATGTATATAAGTGGACATAGGAATGGGGCAGCAATGGAGTTGTGCACTGGCTAAAGTTGCTAAACTGTCCTCTACAAGTCATATTCATCTATGGTTGATTTCCTCTGTACTACCACCCTTCCATATGTGAAACCAGAATTCACTGTTCCCCTTTCACAGTTTGTGTTGAACATATATTCCTACACCATGCTGTATACCTCAAGTCATCGCTTAATATCCTCGTTCAAGGCCAACTCATACATATGGCTATTATCAATTGAAAGTCATTTACGTTTTTTGTATTCTAATGCACAGTTCAAATTTGTAAATTAAATCTTAATTGATGACAGACATGTTTTTGTTTTGATATTTTAAACAAAGGTAATCAAAGATTACAAAACTCACTAAGACAAGGTATTACCAACATGACAAATGTGATAACATTATATGCAAATTATAGCTAATGATCTATGTCATGATATGATATAAGTAAAGCTAATGTCACAATATCTTATACAATATGATATAATTGATATGACTATCTTCGTTCAAATCGTGTAAAAATCACAATAGATATCACGAGATATGATAAAAAATTATACAATACGATATTTTATCATATCATATGATACAATAAAGTATCTGATTAATAATACAACATTGTATCATATGATAGAGAATATTGTATCAAATGATATAAATGTTATATAATTTGATGCAATTGTGTATCATATAATACTGTATGATTTTATACAATAATATATAATTTATTGTATTTGTATCATATGTTGCATCATGTATCATGATATATTATGTAAAATATCATTTGTATCATATCATGAAGCAAGATTGACTCAATTTAAAGTGGAGCTCCTGTTAAAACATAATGAGTATTTATTTATTATTTAAAAATCTTCCTCTTTAATTCTGAGCATCCAGTTGGACAATCTACTTAAAATTAGATGTTAGATCTGCTCGCTTACTCGCTACACTTGTGTAGATCTAACATCTAATTTTAATTAGATTGCTAGTAGGAAAACTTAGTGCATGGTTAGGACTAGCAGGGAGACCCCTACCAAAATTGTGATTATGTTACTAGGGCTAGGGGCTCTTATTTAGGGTTGACCCTTTTGGTCATATAGTTTAACTCTTTAAAAATCTTTTTTCTATTACCGGTACATGTATAAGACACTAGCAGGCATACAAGTACATGTACATGCCTGTGATGAACAGAGAGGATTCATCTAGAATTTTGAAAATCCATGACCACTGAGTCAGGGGTACTGGTGTTGTTTGGGGTGTGGGGGAGCCTTGACTTGTCACATATAAAACATTAACATCTAATAAAGGGCAATTTTAGTACAGGTTAGGATGAGCATTGAGGCATATAACACAATTTTTTAACTTTATGACTCTTTGGTCACAATTCTTGTAGGTATATTAGTTACTGGTGGAGAGGAAGGAGGGAGTGCCTTTACTAAGTTTGATTTCCTGACCCCCTCTAAATCCGTGCATACCAATTGTATCACAACTATCAATTATCTAATCATTGAATGGAATTTGATTCAAGTATTTTTAAAATTTGAAAATGCAAACCAATTTATTTGTTTGATCCAGAGTTTGTATATATGTAAATATGTTTTTATAACTTTTACTTTTTGAATCATTTATATGATTTTGAGAGGGTAAATCGATTGAATTGATCCATCATATCACTATTAATTTTGATTCGAGCAAGACATTTTCCTCTATTAAAGTTTATTTTGCATGAAATCAATTATTAATTTAATGATATTCAATTATCAAAATGCCATTTGATTAATCTTCAACAGGGTTGCATTTATGCTCAGGTAACAGTTTAATAAGGCTTTGGGCCTTGTTTTAAATATATACAAGTATTTTAAAATCTGATTATTTTGCATTTTAAACCTACTCGACAAATACAATATTGTACCATTCTTAAAATAATTGTTTAAAACTATACCAGAAATTTGCCCATGCATTGCAATATACTTAATTAATAATTTATTTTCCCAAGCATTTTATGTATCTGACCATTGTCTTTTAATTAGTTATTACTCTACATTTTATTTATATATATCCTTCCCCATATATGTTGATGCATTACTTCATATATGCAATGGGGTACATTAAAAGCATTAATACACACACAAATACACATTTTGGACTAGTTAACATAAAATTTGAGATTTTTGTCACAAACATATCCCCCAGCTACTAGTATTCTAAAGTATATGCTGTCAATCA
>WFKH01011925.1:39693792-39709968 GCA_016163765.1 Magallana hongkongensis
AACATATCCCCCAGCTACTAGTATTCTAAAGTATATGCTGTCAATCAATCTGAATCCAATGTTGCATGTTTGGAAATAATTAAATCAATAAATAAATTACTTAACAAATAATCAAATCACAGTAAAATTACGATATTAACTAAAAATTATTAAATGCATGCTTGGAAATAATAAAATCAATAAATAAATTACTTAACAAATAATCAAATCACTGCATGTAAAATTACGATATTAACTAAAAATTATTTAATGCATGCAAAAGTTATTGTGTGATTATGGGGAGTAGGAGGTCGACCCTCCATAGGCATAGGTTGAGAGAATATGGGTGCATGTTGAAAGAGTACACTACAAGATACAGACTTAACGACGGGTCGGGGGGGGGGGGTATTCTTATTCTAGGCACACAAGTATAAATAAATGGTAAATCACAATCATAAACACTTTCTTCACTTTGTGACATTGCAGTTAAACATTTTTTTTAAAAAATTATTTATCTTACATGCCCGTGTGTAAAATCACGCAATAGACGTATGTGCTTTACTATTTGTTTACAGACATCGCGTTACTTTCACTTTGTGTGTGACGTCACAGTAAAGGTCACATGGTGTGCAGGGAGCTGCCTTTAGTCTCGTTCATCCCGTACCCGAATCGCCATGTTGGATTGTAAACATGTAAACCGTTAAGGTTTGTAGTTTGTTTATGAATAAGGAAAATGTTATCAATAATAATAAACGACGTAATCAAAGTTGTGCACTGGATATCGTGCACGTTATTTCACTGTATTACCGCGAGTTACCAAACATCAATTATATACAGACAGACCAAGTTAGGGTATGCGCAGATCCTACTGGGGGGGGGGGGATTCAACGTAATATATAATTCACAAAGTAAAATTACCAAAAACAGGGTTTGGGTCCCCAACAAAACAAAATCACCACAACTGAAAGGTTTAGGACCTGCGCATATGAGATGAGGAAGGGTCACAACCGAAAAATATTCTATAAGCAAAGTAAAAGAAACAAACTCTACAGTAAGACTATTAGGAAATACCTTTGGGTGATATACTCTGCCCTGTATGCTATATTATATCTATCTGTTAGTAGGGGGCTCTAGACTCTACCTCCCTCCCTGTGACACGATTTTGACTAGGCCTATTCACTTATAAAAATGTCGTAGAATTCGTAAAACAAGCTTGCTAATTATCTATATAATTAAACTGTACTTTAGTTCTTACAGAAATCATTTAAAAATTCATCAACTGAAGGTTTTTGACCATGGATCCCCAGAATTGGGCCCAGGATGTGTTACGGTGTCATCTCTGCGAGACTCCTGTCCCCCCTTTATTCTGTGACATTTGTCACATACATCTGTGTAAAACCTGTGTGGGTGAACATCTCTTAGACGAATCCAAAGAACACAAAGTGGTGCCATTTAAAAAGCGGGGACTTAATCCTAAATGTTCAAAACATTCCACACAATTATGTGACCTTCATTGTGAACAATGTCACATACCTATTTGTGTGGAGTGTATCTCATCTGGTGAACATCTAGGACACAAGCAAGTGGGCATTTTAAAAATGTTAGATACCAATAGAGAAGCCTTAAAAAAGATTTACGAGAATTAGAAAATTCCATTTATCCTAAATACCAAGAGATTGCATCTAATATCCCAGTTCAGAAAGCTGATCTGAATAAAAACTCTAAGAAATTGACAACAGCCCTAGACATACATGGAGAAGACTTGCACAGAGAAATAGACATCGCCATTCAAAAATTGAAATCTGACGTGGACGAAATAGAATCCAAACACCTCGTTGTCCTTGATAAGCAGGAAAATGAAATCAAACACAGTATTTCTGAAATCGTACAGAGCATTGCTGATCTACAGAAATTACTGAACTCCAATGATGTCAGCCTTGTCTCTGCCTACAAATCCAGGAATGCTGAATTTAGAAGATTGCCTTCTAAACTCACAGTTTCTCTACCAAGATTCACCCCTCAGAAGATTAGCAAAGAACAGATTTATCAGCAGATTGGTTCTCTGTCAGCGTTATCCACCAAAACAGAAGAATATGGCTACACACTGGATTCTCCCGGTGCCGAGTCCTCTCCCCCGGACAGACCGCTCACTGATGTACCACGGATCATCACAGAGATATACACAGAGTATGGAGTATCTAATAACTTAGTCAGTGTGTCCTGTCTGAGTGATGATGAAGTTTGGATGAGTGGTGCGGAGAAAATGATGAGACTCTACAACCTCCATGGTAAACTAGTAAACTCAATCCAAACCCAGTCAGGGAATATGCCATTTGACATAGCAGTGATACAGAGTGGTGAACTAGTTTATACTGACCCTAATGATAAAACTGTGAACATAGTGAAGAATGCACAGATACAGACAGTGATCAGACTACAGGGGTGGTATCCTCTCAATGTCTGTAGTACCTCCTTTGATGACCTCCTGGTTGTCATGATCACTGATGATAAGAAACAAGCAAAAGTTGTGCGTTACTCTGGCTCCACAGAGAAACAAATGATTCAATACAATGACAAAGGACAACCTCTCTATTCATCTAATTATACTTTTACTAAATACATCAATGAGAACAAGAACCTAGATATCTGTGTAGCTGACTGTGGAGCTGGTGCAGTAGTGGTGGTCAATCAGGCTGGGAAACTCCGGTTTAGATACACCAGTCCTCCCCCTACTACCAAGAGACCATTTAGGCCAGTCGGCATCACTACAGACAGTCAGAGTCGGATCCTAACATCAGACATGAACAGCAACCGTATCCACATCCTGGATCTGGACGGACAGTTCCTCCGCTACATTGACAACTGTCATTTACAGCTTCCATGGGGTTTATGTGTGGACACCAGAGACAACCTCTTTGTGACTGAACGTAAAACAGGTAAAGTGAAGAAAATCCAATATTAACATGTGAACAAACTCAACCAGTGATCATTATATTACAGGTGTGATTTTGGATACAAAGTAAATATCAAATGTCAATGTAAATAAACTGATTGTGTTTAAGGGGGGGGGGGGGGGTCACGGGGGTGGATGGTCAACAAATTAAGTATCAGATCTTATCTTAACTTTCAGATATGATTGGTTTAGTTGTATACTATCATTTAGTAAAGAAAAAAATCTAAATATTTTGGACTTAAAATTTGAATATTTTGCTACATGTATATCCTTATACATGTTTTAATTTTACAGAACTCTTCTTCCTAAAAGATTAATATTGTCTAAAAATAACCAACCATATCCAGCTCTCTTAAATGATATTATATCAATACATGAACAAACTGTTTATAAATATAATTTTAATATATGAAATAATACATGTACATGTAACAATCTGTGTTTATATTATGTGTTATCATGGTAATACATGTATGTTACATCAAACTGTGGTGACGGTGTATTTTTCATAAATATATGATTTCTTACTATCTATATATTTTACATGTACACTGTAAAGAAAATGGCAATTTGTAATTGTTAATAAATGTAAATGATCGGTTTATTATGTGTTTCTTATATTATATATTAAAAAGACTTTTGATATTTCAAACATTTCTTATTCTTTGATGGATAGTTCTCTAGCTGCAGGTCTGCAGTTTCCGATCAGAAAAGAAAACCTGATGAACGACCTGGGAGGAGGTAATGTACAGTTCCATGCGTGTTAAAAAATTGCAATTTTTACGGCCCACAAAAAAAATGCGCTAGTTTTGGATTGGTTGGCCTTATTTTCACACAGATTCTGTGGAAAAAAATTAGTACCATTAAATTCTTCTTTACAAACCGGGCCCAGGCAATTTACTACTAATATTGTCACTATACTTGCCTAAGACTTTCTTTAATAAACGCTAACCGACCTCGGAAAATGACGCATTAGTACCGATCAGACCCAATCTAACAGAAAGTAAACCCCAACTAAACCCTGGGTTTACTTTCGGGGTTTACTCCGGGTTTACGAGAGTGGACCCAGAGTGAACGCTGAGAGTAAACCCCGATCAGAAGACTAGTATAACCCTGAAAGCAGACGCTACAAGTGTATTTGGAATATAGAAAGGGCAGGAATTACAGGCAGTAAGATAGTAAGATAAAGACAGGTTTGCTTCACACTTCACACCTCATGCAGTACGCACAGTAGACCCAAAAAGCAAACCCCGAAAAAAACCCAAATATTTGTACGGAAAGATTAATAAGTCTAAAACTAGCACAATTTTTGTGCGCCGTAAATTGAAACTTTTTACACGTAATACGTATGGAACTGAAACTCCGAGGTCGTACAATGTACAGAGTACATCCGGGGGTTTTTCAGACCGGAAGCTACAGACCTGCGACTAATAGTTCTCTAACTATAGTGAATGAAATACGTGTACAGTGTACATGTATAGTTATGTAATTAATATAATTTTCAGTAGATAGAAGAACTTGATCCACCTCTTGAAAGTGCCTTAATCATGTTAATATCAACATTTCATTATCTTAATGTATAAATAGTATAAATTTCAGATTTATTAATAAATAAATAAATGTCTTCTGGACCCCGATTCAGGGTCGCGTATTTTAACCACAATGATACCACAATGAACTTTATTAGGGTGTTAAATATTTTTTTAAAGGAATAAAATTTGATTGAAGTTAATTTTTGATTATGAACATTTATGTTCAGGTACTCAAGTCATATTTCACTCATCAAGAATCGAATTTTTTAGGTACATGTACATGTAACGCTTAGATAATAAAATATGTAAAGCATGGATGAAAAAAAAATCTATTTAAACAATAAAATGCTTTCTTTGGTGATTCATACGGAATATAAAGTTGGCGACATTGCAGAAAAAATATAAATAACGCGGGATATGTAATTTTTTTCTCAAGTGATCGCTACCTTCATAACCCACATGAATCATCAAAGAAAGCAATTTATTGTTTATATTTACATTTTTATTTTAACAAATTAATAAGTTGATTGTAAAAAGTAAGTTAAATTAACTTAATTTCTGTTAATATACATCAGTGCGTTAGCTAAAAGAAACAGCCAAATCGTCTCTTATGGGAATTTGAATCTGACAACATCAGGAGTGATCAAATCCAATAAAGCTCAAAGGTCTTTATGACAGATTTGATCACTATATTAATTATTACTTATTATTTTCAGCAATTGACAATGTACGATCAAATATTAAAATAGGCATTGGTAAAGCACGGTATAGTACCTTAACGGCTGCTATCGGTAAAAAACGGCGTTCGGTGTTTCTATTCGAAAATTGAACGGTTGCTAGTTGATATAGATTTCATGGGTCACGCCACAAAATCAACGAAAAGTGTCCCAAAATTAAGTAAATTTTAAAACAATCCATGTGCACGGAACATGTAAGGAATTATTGTAATTGATAATAAATGTAATTTGCTAAATGGCCTGAAAAGTAACCAATTTTAAGTAAATTTTGCATTTACACCCATCCGGCCAGTAAATTTTACAACATGACACGCGGATCCAGATTATTTTTTTTTCAATCTATTTGTTCCACTAATAGGATAAGAAAACTTAATTATGTGGCACTAATATCAGTCTATCTTAGGATATTATGTATCTCTTCGTAAATGAAATGATAATTCTGCACAATGTCTCTTTTATTTGATAATTACCTATCGTGAGGATGTGTTTTATTTAATTATAAATTGACAGGAAGACATGTATATTGACCATTGAATAAGAGAGAAAAGGCCTAGATTGAAGTGATTATTTTTACTCAAATGGGTTTACAGATTGAGTACAAGAACAAGAGCTAGCAAAATTCTTTTTGTAAGGAAAATCAATTAATAAACACATTTAAACATTTAATAAACCAACTTCTTTCCGAACGACCTTATTTCCATAAAAAGTAAAATTTAGTAAACGATGAAAATATTGACCAAGGTACTCATTGACAATGACAGGACATGCAATTACTATGGTACATATAAGTTTTAATAGTATAGAAATATACTGATGCATAATTTATAGAGCATTTATTTAATAAAATATAGAAACACTGAACATACAATGTACATAGATCATGAAATTGTGATTAATTCAATGCATAACGGGGATGAAACTTCATTAAAATAAGGAACTGCACATTTCCAATAGAAACCGGTGTTGTTGTCTTAAAGTAGCTGTAACACAAGTTCTTTGAAGTAAAATCTTTATAGTCCCTTAATAAACGATTAAAATTTGAATTCTGACCAGCAAACTATACAGAGTACTAATATCAAGTAACCTGTCGCTTCAATTTCAATGAAAAAAATTGTGTATTTTTACTCCCTTGCATACTTTAATGATAAAAACCAAGTCAAAAATTGTTATTTGTATGTGGCTAGAAATCAGGGTTGTTTTATTTAAAAGGAATGAATTTAATATTGATTAGTTTTATACGATATAAAATGGTTTGGGGCAGTTTATGCTTTATAAACCGCGAAGCGGTTTATAAAAAAAGCGTAAACTGTTCCAAACCATTTTATATCGTATAAAACTAATCAATATTGAATTCATTCCTTATACTATATTTTTTTGCTATAAATTGTAGGTAAAAACGGGGGTTTTTTTAGCCAATCAGAAAGCGCGTTACAACCAGAATTCAATTATTGTACTGTATTTCTTTGTTAAAGTTGATGATATTCAATAAAACTGACTTTAAGTCAATTAAACTTAATGCCATTGAATGTTATCTTAATTGCGCATAATCCTTATACAACATTCAAGCCTTCTTGTTAGGATAATAGTAAAACTAAGATTAAAGAAGAAGAAAAACAAATACTAGTACACCTCGTAAAATAAGGAAGTGAAATTTTAAGATACTATTTCATACTAAGTATTGTTTCATTTCACTTGGACTAGTTTAATTATCTCTTTTGTATTGAAGAATGAACTAGTTGAATTGAACTTTTTACAAATATTATTCATAATCACACCTAGCGTTTGCTTCACTTTGATTAAATGTAAGGTAAGAATTCCATCAAATTAATTCATTCTTTATTTGCACAAGACATACATCTTATGGCATATGTTACAAATAATTAAAATGCAATATTGCATTAATGAATGGTACATGTACATAAAAAAAGTACATTGACAATGTATATATAATAAATGTTTTACTAACGGGTGAAAACAAAACAGAGAATTTTTTTTAATTATCCTGAACTTTAAAAGCTAGGTGGAGATACTTCCCAAAATTACACAGTTCTTTAAAATTTTGAAACTTAATAATTGTATAAATTTGTATACAGAAGGTTTTTTCCAATAATACTTCTTTATATATATTTTACTCGGAATCTCTATTCGCCCTCAATATCAAAACAAAATTTACAAAGACGACTTTCCTTTGGTACATTCGTGTGTCGCCCACTTTCAAGTGCAAGTCTATGAGATGACAATCTAATTCTTGCAATGTGTTTCTTATAAGTAGAAGGTATTGATTTTGTTAGATAATATTGTAATGAAAACTGATCAATAATATGTTTGTAAAAATAACATCGAGATTAGGAATTAATCTGTTCTACAAGTTGTTGAATAAAATGATCAATGATTCTTTGCTCAATTATAGGAAAATAAGTTGCACAATGTATTATATATTCTTGCTCATACCATATATGCCCTAGGCCGATTTCAAAAAATTTATTTTTAATTACACTTACCCAATTTTCAGCAAGTGCCAAAGACAATTCACACTCGTTATATAGCATTTTGTAAAAGGACTGCAAAATACAATTCTGACTTTGTAACAATTTGAACCAAAATTTGAATATTTTAAACATTCGTATAATTTTCATAGGTAGCCTCCCAGTTTCAAAATATACAATTGAACAGTGTTTGTATTCTTCTTCACACTTAACACAGACTTAACATATTCTAAGTGTACTTTTTCTTTATCATTAGCAGCACGCATGCCCCATATCTCACAGCCGTAATTTAGTATACTAGCAATATAAGTATCGAAATTTGACAGCTTTGTTTCTGTGTTCACATACAACTGACTTGTTTTTGACTTAGTAAATAGTTACAGCTAAATGAGTTGTATTTTAAAGAATTACATATTTTTATTTCAAAAACGTGCTATTATCATGATTACTCTGAATGTAAAAACGTTATCCTCTATGAACAATTTAAACAGGGTGTAGAATTTTATCTTAATACATGTATAAATGTTCATGTACAATGTACTTTGAAAATCAAAGAATACATGTAGCAAACCGATAGTTTTTCTCGTCTTGATGAAAATAATATCTTACATGTTCTTAGATCTCCTAAAAACATTAGCTGAAAAATATGAGAAGCAACAGTTTGTAACCATAATCTAATAACTTCCTTTAATAAAAAATTGTAATAATATATTTACATCAA
The DNA here is from genome assembly GCA_016163765.1 of Magallana hongkongensis. Lineage (NCBI taxonomy): Eukaryota > Metazoa > Mollusca > Bivalvia > Ostreida > Ostreidae > Magallana > Magallana hongkongensis. The sequence continues at coordinate 39,702,201 of WFKH01011925.1, forward strand.
CTGAGTATTTTTAAGGTCTTCCGTTTCCAACGGAAGACCTTACTGTTTTTTCTCAAATACATACAGTATTGTTTTTTTCCTACCATTTTTCTCAAAAATGCATCGATGGATTTTCTTGCAATTTTCAGAGATGATAGACAGGAGTTGATACTATTTATGCTAAATTTTTCATTAATGAGGTCGCTTCCGATCGTCAAAATCGTCCAATTTTCGAATTTTAAAATTTGCGTTTTTGATGAAGTTTTAAATTTTGTTCAAAATCTGATCTAAGGCGTTTATGCGATCCTTAAGAATGAAAGACTTTTTTCTGTTTAGATATCTGAGATATCTCATTGAGATGTTACCTTTTTGATTTTGTCCGCGCGAGATCTTAAAAACGGTAAGTGATTGACCAACACATCTTAACTATATGATATATCTTTATGTGAAGATGTGCAGAATAGGTATCAATAATCTTTCCGTCATTTCCGGTCGTCACCGGAAAAGACAAAATGTTAATATGTTCTTCTTTGTAATTTCCGATTGAATATATGGATAGAAATTTCCAGATTAAAAAAAACATAGCATTTCGATAGTAAATAAACCAATATTCAATTTTTTTATTGAGATATCTGAGATATCTCAATGAGATTTTTTTCCCCTGATATTGTCTGCGCTAGCTCTCAAAATCCGTAAAGTTATTGAACAACCAAACTTTGCTATATGATAGACCTTAACATGTAAATGTGAAGAATATGTATCAATAATCTGTCCGTACTTCCGATCGTCACCGGAAGCAGATAAAATGTTTACTTATTTTCTACTTTGTAATTTTTGATAGAATTTTCCAGATTATTTAAAAAAAATCAACACAGCAATTAGATAGTATATATAAACAAATATTTTTTTTCATTGAGATATATGAGATATCTTATTCAATTTTTTTTTGTCAGCGCAATATCACATTAATGGCTAGTGACTGAGCAACTAAACTTTTGCCATAAAATAGAACTGAAAATGTAGATGTGCAGAATAGGTAACCCGACGTCTTTTTTGTGGTATTGTCATGTTTTAATTGAGTTGTCAAAGAGGACAAACAAAAATTTTTTATGGGTTTGGGGTTCTCTATCTCAGTCTGAGGATCAAGGTTTCTTTTTCTTTCTTTTTTTTTTTGTCATGGGTTTTGCATTCGCAATTTAGTGTCTAATGTGACTTTTGTTATTTAGAGTTTTGGGATTTAATCTCTTCAGGATTGTACATTATCTTTTCAAAACCGACGGAAGTCCTATTCGTTGCTCGCAACGAGATCGCGTCTAGTTTTATCTTCTATTTTCTGATTTTAATGCACAGCGCTATAGAAATTAACTGGACTGAAATCTACACAATCCAGTTCTAACCAGTTTATCGATCTATCGAAATATTCAGTAATTTAAAAATAATCTGCACGAAATAATCATGATGATGTCAGACTCAAATTTCCATATGATAAGTCTTGTCCATTACTAACGTACATTAGTTGTACCAATTATAATTAAGTTACTTTAACTATCTTTTATGATTAATTCAATACATTATTAAAAGAAAAATGTAAATATAAACAAAAAAAAACGCTTTGTTATGATTCATGTGCATGTATGCTATCAAGGTAGTGATCATTGCAGAAAAACTTTACATAACCCGCTGACTCAAAGTAGAAAATAATTTATTATAGGGTTGCAAATAAATAATTAGTCTTTTTAAAATTAATTGCTAAATGGTTATGCATGTAAACTCATATATGGCGCTTCATTATGAATATGGTATTCGAAATAAAGAAAATTATTTATCGTCGCCTCCATGGGTAACAAACAGGATTATATGTATTAATATATCTTCTATATATTGTCATACCAAATTGGATTTCAAACTCCATATCTTTTTAACAAAAGCTCTTACATTATATGAATTTTTGGTACTCTTTTGGAAGAGACAATTATTTCGGCAGCTTTTCAAGTTTTACATACTGTTAACCTTTGTAAATTTCAGACGAAATTGGTTTGTTTCTTGTTTTTATATTTCGAATTACATTTTTAGTTGCAAGACCCACATTTAAAATGCAAGAGGACGTTACAATGCTTTTTATGGTATATAAGATAGCTAATATTTATCTTCGCATCAAAGAATTCAAAATTTTTACAGCATTGTTACTTATTCAAGATGTAATAAAATTGCATATTTAAAAAACATAGACCTTTATGAATATATCCAATATTTTGACAAAAATATTCGTGTGTGGAACGGAGTTTTCCTTTTATTTATACTATTTGTGAGCAACTAAGAAGATTTTTTTTATTGGTTTACAACAAAGAACTCAAAGACTTTGTTTCTTTGATTGTGCAACAAAGAAGAAACTCAAAGTTTGGGTTTTTTGTTACGGAAACAGCACATAGCTAATTTAAAACTGCCTTGCATCGTTCTGAATTTTTCATTTTTAAGCTAAAACTGCATGTTGTTGCATGTACCCGGCCCACAAATGGTTGTCACGAATGTTGAATATTTTTTTCTTAGAAAAAAAATGAACTCTTTCAATTTACTTTTGTTTTCCATTTTGATTAATTTTGAAAATCTTATCGCTGATAGTCTAAGTGGAGGTTTTGTTTATCGAGGGAATGTGTCATATTCTGATGTTTCCCGTATGATATCAGAAACTGGACCAAGTGATGTATCTCTGCGTTACTGTGCGGCAGAGTGCTTTAAAAACTTGGACTGTCACGCCGTAGAAATTTGTTCGGTTCCAACCGGATCCGGAAATACTTGCCGACTAAGTAGAACCATCAGCAGATCTTTGGTAACAGGGCTGAACACTTTACACATTATGAGATGGTAAGATGTCGGAAATTCTATATCGCAACTATTACACATCAAGGCCTAAGAGCCTTTTTTATTTCACTTTATTTTATAATTAAGGCTGTCCAAAGTTAATTCTACGTTTAACGTAACCCCCGCGCGTAGGTGTAGGAGAAATTGGGTTTTGAAAAAAAAAAACCTATTTCAATTTAATTTTTTCCAGTTTGATTATACTAAAATACAATATGTACTGTCATCTGTAGAAATTCGGCATTTTTAGAGCACATTATGGACTACAAATCAGATACTCAATGGGATTATCAGGAAAGATCATTATTAAAGAGGTAACTTATCTGTAGTTTGAATACTTACTGTATTTGTACTAATGTAAACGAATAAAAATTATTTGTTTAAAAATTTAAATTTGTTTGTTTTAATTTTATCGCCCTCCCTCGTAGGTTTGGTATTTTGAAGTGACGTTAAACGTAGAATTAATTTTGGGAGGCCTAATTTGAATAGAATCAAGATGTACCTCGTAGTGGGGTTATAATGATGTTATGATTTCAATTGCTTCAGATTATAACGTGAATTAGTGTTTCATAAAAATGTTTTTTTTTTTAATCATAAGTTAGATTCTAATAAAATTCTGGTTTCTGGGTTTTTTTTTTCTTATTTGAATTCTTACTTTTAAGTTTAGATGCTCTATTTAATTGTCCATAGAAACATCATTGTGGACCGGTTTCCATTTTTAACCGGCGTACGGACAACTGCCAATGTGAATTTGGTAAGAGTTACCATTTGATTTTCTCGTCTTAATATTCGGAAAATTCAGAAGTATATTTATATTTGCATGTCAGACCACCCATAAAAATGTATCTTTATTTAATGCATGATTAGGAATTATAGTGAGAATTTTTAAGTCACTTTAGAATATATTGGCCTAGTATCTTTAAACAATAATAAAATATATTTATTTGCAACCAGATAATTATGTCTTGTCTTTTCTGTCATCTATCTAGCGCATTTACTTACCACTGAATCGTAATATAAACTAGAATGTGTTTCGTTTTCCCAGTAAGTAAAATGTCATGTAGTAAATTTTAATTTACCGGGTTGCTGTAAATACATGTACAAAATTACTGTCACTCGATAAAGAAAAGATTTACAACATGACATTATAAATTAGAACCAAGTTTTATGAATTACAGTTTTATCTTAAGATTGTGACTGTATAAGGGTTACACCTCCGGTCGGTGCCGAATTCCCCCACACTGTTCAGTTTGAAGGAGGGACATTTTTATCCAAATGTATAAATACCCCTGGGCATGTGTGGACAGTAAGTATAGACTTAAATAATAAGAAAATATAAAATTTAAAGGCATTTTGAATGTTATTTTTGTATATTTACATTTTCAGTGTGTTTGCCTGTGATAACACTACGTATCGATTTTGTACTATACAGTCTAATAACTTCAAATGACGTATAATTAGGGCGCCAGCGGGGTTTGCATATTTATATTTAAATATTTAATCGTACAATAGCTGAAAATTATAAGTTATAAGGAATCATTCTTTGAATATTATGAGGTGATAATTTCGGTCGGGGCATGATCAAATCTATCATAAAGCCCTTCGGGCTTTATTGGAATGGTCACGCCCCGACCAAAATTATCACCTCACGATACTCAAAGAATGATTCCCTATTCCTTAAATAATCGTATTATTTAAAATTTATTTAAAATATATAATTTAAAATTACATATTTGAACTGTTGTTGTTGTTGTTTTGTATATATGACATTAAGGTTGTGCTCATTGATATTATCAAAATATTCAGATTATACAAAGAAGAGTTGATATAAATACTGACTTCCTCAGATCATGGAATGAATACCAAACTGGATTTGGGGACATAAATACAAATTTTTGGCTAGGTAAGTACTCGCCATTTGGTATGAAATAAAACGCATACAACAATCTTTAAACAAAAACAATAATATTGTAATGCAAAATGTCTAAAAGCTATATAGAGCGATTGTGCATAAGTTGAGCAAAACACCTAAATATTTCATCGCCAAAAATACATGTAGTTTGCCGTAAAGTACTGTGTTTTAAAATGCACAAATTGAAAATATAGTACATGTATATGAATATCTATCGATAATCACCGTTTCACCATTTTTGATTTTCATTTACTTCATGATTTTTAAAGATTATCATATAAGTAAGTATGTAAGTAAGTGAGTAATCGTTTATTAAAGTGACAGTTTGCATTATAAACATTGTAACTTATACTGTAAACAAAATAAACATTAAACTGCACCCGGCCCATAGGACCTACATGTATACACGTAAGTCACTTTTCTATTAAATTTACACATGCAGAAGTTTTTTTTATGGTTAAAGACTGTATGTACAAATTTGATTAATTTTATCTGGTAATATAAGGTGACCAACAGGTCTGGATAACATCCGTAAACTCGTTTTAAATGGATACACTGTTCTGCGCGTTGATCTGGAGGATGGCGCTGACTTTGCGTACGCTGAATACAGCAGTTTCTACATAGCGGGGGAGGAGGACAATTACAGGATCCATGTATCTGGATATTCTGGAACAGCAGGTGAAAACAACATTAGAACTGTCCTAATGGGACTAACGCCCCCGCAAGGCTCATTTCAAATGGGGAAAATACGAATTTTTCTCATTAGATAACTTAAAAATTGAAACATGAAGAATTTGATACATACAGTCTAATGACCAGACACAATTATTTTCACAGCTATAAACACACTTGGTGGTTTCGTCACATGTGCTATGTACATTTAAATGCTAGATATGGCGCACAAAGCTCTGATCAGGGAATTCACTGGTATCCTTTTCGACAATTGAGGGCACTAACTGGAACACGAATGATGCTCCGAAAAGCTTAATCGTTTAATGAGTAGAAAAAAATTGTTTTAATGTCTTTTATTTCCCTTTTTTTGAGGCTGGGTGTTCAACAATTTAGCCATTAGATTTTAAAAGTGTGTGATATGACCTCTTCGGCTATAAACTATCATCTAATAAAGGAAAAACTCAACATATTCTAGCTTTGAAAATTGAATATCTTGCTATATTTTAGGGAGCTCTTCTTTTAAAGAGATTAATATAGTGTAAAAATGTCCACGGCAATCCAGCCCTCTTAAATGACGATGTATAAAATTGATATGCATACCGATGTTTTGTTAAAGATGACCATGATGTGCTTATCGATCCCAGTAGATTTATAGAAACAAATATTTATACGAATTTCATTATAGAATGCGCATGTATCTCTACGATAATAGTTTTGGAAAAGAAATATTTATTTAACATTTTAGGCGCAAGTTACAATACAGGACAACGACTTTTAAGTCTTTAGCATCAGTCGTCCTATTGTACGCTTCACCGTGTGATTAACATAAAAAGTTGTTTCATTTTCAATCTACATGTATTGCTAGCATTATTTATTGATAATTTTTTGTTTTGAATGACGTATCAAAGGAACAATTGACTAAAAACTTTATCAAATCAGCTTGATGTAATAAAGCTTCAGTTGTCTAGTCGATTTTTCTGAATTCTTTTGGATGTGAAATGCAACTTTTAAATTCAAGGGGTAATAAAATACAATGTTTTTAAATACACCAATTTTTGTGAGACAAATGTGTTTAGATTTACGTTTTTTGAAAAACTTTTTAGGAAATATGCATGCACACCGTTTTGATTTGTACAAAGACGCTATTTCGACTTATCTTTTATGATCTGATGGTTTATACATGTACTAATTTTTACTATAAAGTTGATACACATGTATGTGGGTTTTTTTTATGTCTGATTATATTTCATGGCGCTCTTGGTAAATTGAAGAATAATTGCTGCGGCAATTGTACAATTGAAGAATGCAGGATTATTATAACCCCAAGTTTGAGAAATGTTGTTTTAAAATTTAAATGACAAATATGTCTTTGTAACATATTCTTGTTTAAAGTTTCGGGCAATAAAATACACTCATAATATAACACTATTTTTTGCATTCACACGCAGTGCAAAATTGTAATCAAGTAATACATTAAGCCAGCGTGATTCATTTTTGTAGGACAATTCTTGCTTGCACCATGTCGATATCCATGTCCCGACTTTGACCAATTCAAGTCCTAAGGTTCTCATTTTTTGTTAATTTAAATGGCATCAAGATGTACGTCATAAAGGGTTTATTTAATAAACAATATAATGCTTTTGTTGGTGATTCATGCGGGATAGTGGTATTGCAGAAAAAATACATAAGCGGGTTATGTATTTTTTTCTGCAATGATCGCTACCTTCATAACCCGCATGAATCATCAAAGAAAATCTTTTATTGTTTATATTTACATCTTTCTTTCATCTTCATAGAAGCTGAAGGATGAGCACAAACTCAGAATGAAACTAATTGTAACACCTATTTAATACCTGTGTACCAAGCCAGCTATGGTGGTATTATCATGTTTACCAATAATTACTTCATGATTTTTATTAGAGCACATTCCAAGCTAGCATTGCAGACATAACCATGATTATTAATTAGTAATTGCAATTAAAATTATCAAGCTACATGTAACTGGGCTTTCAATCTCAATTAAAAATGATTTATCAATAATATTAATGAGTTTTAAAAAAATTCATGGTTGGTTCTTGCTTGTTATCATTATTGATGATAATATGTTTTCTGTGCGCAAGTGTAGATGAATGACTAGAATATTTCGTTCTCGTCGCTATTTCGGAAATGTAATGCTTGTCTCGGGTAAAGGTGTAAGGTTTTGTTCTGTCCCGGGTTTATGCTATTTGGTCATAACTTTAATTATTTATACTAAATGTCGAAATTGTCGTGACATTTTAAGTACTAAAATTTAAATAGCAACGATAAGTTCAGTTCACAGGTGCTTGGGGACAGGACCCCCCCCCCCCC
>WFKH01011925.1:39741676-39755982 GCA_016163765.1 Magallana hongkongensis
TGAGAGGAAAACTCGGCAAAAATTCATTTTTTTACAGCAACACCTAGTAATGAAAGTAATAAAATACTGTTTTATTTGCATTTTTTAAAACACAATGAAGCATCACATGAAGGAAGGAATTCTATTAAATCATGCAGAAGAAAATTATACCACCAAGACAAGGGTAAAAGTCTAATCTTTGTAATGTATAATTTCATTCAATTTGGAGATATAACTTTTTATAAAACACATACATTAAATGAAATGATTTTTTTTTTTTTAGTTAAGTCAAACCATTATTAAAATATTTCAGATTCTGATGGTATGCCTTCATGTCATAAAAGGAAAAAACTGGAAACCCTACCCGAGAAAGGAAATAATGAAAAGGGTATGACTTGTTTGAAGTGCAATATACACTCAGTGTTTTCCCCAGGCCCCTTTTTTACATAGCGGTGCATTAATCATACATGTCATAGTACACAACATGTAGTATTTTCATTAAATGGTTATTTTATTATTATGCACAGTGATTCCGCGCTGGCTGTGGCGCTCTTACACCGCACCGCATACCAAATCTGCCAAACTTCCCCCCAATGCATAAAATATTTTCTGGGGATAAAAAACACTGAGTCACTGCATTGTCTATTCTATTTTTCATGTTTATGTTGTCTTCTTAATCTGAGATAGGAAATAAATTACTAATATGAACTGCAATCATAATCCAACTTCACAGATGTAGGGAGACATTCATCTTAGTGTACTAATACATATTCTTCCCCCCCTTTCAACCCAGATGATCATCACCTAATTAAGGTTGTTGGATTTCAGTTTGAATTTCAGTTTCAGAGCAAAATAAGTCATAATACCCCATTCAAATTTCAAAAGCTATGATTGTCATGTACAGCCTACATTTTAAAATTCCTACAACATAATTTGCATTGGGTCAATTTTTTGCAGTTAAATAGGGGAAAACCCAAAATTGATATTAAGAGAATGAAGTAATATGTACATATACTTACTTTTTAGAAAACCTTCAGGAATCTTTCACCTATAAGGTATCTTGCCTTCTGCCAGGTGATCCTGCAATTTATGAGTATTCCAAATACCGACGGCTTTTGAAGCAGCAACCAGGAGACAAAACACTTCAACATTCCTATGAGGTGGCTTTGGCCAAACTCCAACTTGCAGTGAGCAGGCGTCATTCTGAGTTGAAGACTATCAACAAAGATAATGTTCTTATAAGATACGCAGAAGAATTGATGAAGCAATGGAAAATGTACTTCTATTAGCATCCCTTAAAATATATACACTTAATAAACAATTTGTCATACACTAGATCTACATCAGATGATATTTATGAATAAAATATAAAGAAATTTCAAAAAACCTGGTTGTTATATATATATATGTATTTTGTAATTAACTAATGCAGAAACATTCAAATTACATGAAATTTATTTGAACTTGGCTACTAAAACCTGAAAAACCTGAAAAACAGGATGACCAGGCCCGTAAATTTTACTGAATATCAGACCCATTCCAAAATGTAAAATGCAAGATTTTCTCAATCTTGTGATTGGAATCTTCAAATGGCAAATGCACTTGAAATTTACTACCACAGACTTTAATGAAATGATAGCTTTTTTGTGGGTAAATTTACCTTATTTAGTCAATTAGTAGTAGATCTACATTCTGAACAAATGATGGTGAAGAAACTGATAATTATCTTAATTAATTAAAGGAGGTTTTAACAACTGTAGTTACCCCTGCACATAATAATTATCTGTTTAGCATTTTGAGTGTCAATACAACTTAATAGGTACAATCAATTTATGTAACTTTTTTGTGTTAAATGTATATACATGTACATATAATTTGGGGATATCTAGCAATTAGACAATAGTTACCAATATATACGGTTGGATTCAGTTAACAATGAAATGCTACGATAACATATCAGTATTTTTGAAATGATACAGTCACTATATATATGATGAATGACAGGATGTTGATAGATAATTTTCATTGAAATATGCTTTAACCATCATTTCAATGTCATTCTGTTTATATTTCAACCCTTTAATGTAATGTTAACATACATGCTGTGTTTAATCCATTGATGTTGTATGTATAAGTAGCCTGTGTTTCCACCTTTTCCCTGGCATATTATCTGACGATAACACTATACACCATTTCATTATAAATTTAAAATACAAATGCTGACCAATTCACATGTTTGCCGGGACCAATTATTGTTTACATAGCTTGGTCGCACTAAATGACAAAACATCAGGAAATAGATAGGAATGCACATCACATTTTTGCCTTTTTTAATATTTAAAATTCTTATCAGATTATCCTAAAATGATTAGAAAATTTACATGTAACAGGTGGTGAAAAGTCAAGTCTCAACCAGGACCCAAACCCAGGGCCTCTAGCGTACCGTACCAGCGCTCTAACCACTGAGCTATTGAGACCCGATATATTGACTGACAGTCACACACCTGTTAACCCGGTGACATACTCCCCCTCTTTCAGAAATTCGTCGCCGAATTCTTAGAGTTCAGGAAATGCTGTTAAGCATATGCCTGGGGAAAGACAGTGGGTTTTGTACGTTGGGCGCCAAATGTAACAGGTGGTGAAAAGTCAAGTCTAAACCGGGACTCGAACCCAGAGCCTCTGGCGTACCGTGCCAGCGCTCCAACAATTGAGCTATTGAGACCCGATATATCGACAGACAGTCACACACCTGTTAACCCGGTGACATACATGATAAGATTTCAATCTTCTGCTTATGATTCCCCTGCATTACCGTAACAGCTGTTTAATTGGGTTCACTTACATGGTACTACTAATACCCGTAAATACACAATATGTCCATACTATTTTACATCGAAAAAAAGTTAAATGAATAGAAAATGCTATTTTTCATCTATAAAAGGTAATAAGACATAAACTGTTCATTTAGATAAATTGTTTTACCCCCAAATTATTTTATATATTTCTTAAACTGAATTTTGTTTTGTTAAGAGTGAAGAATAATTTTTTATTTATTATTTTATTATTATTTATTATTTTTTAAGTGTACTCTGCTGCGATGAATCAATTTTAATGCATTTCTGCAGAGCCAGGAGATACAAGTTAATTGAATATTTTACAAAAAAGAAAATGCACATAAAACATGAAATGAAAAATATCTGACACTAAGAAAAGCATAATACACTTCGATCACAAATTTCTGATGTGCAATCGGCTGTTATGAAATTGAAGGATTTATATATCTGTGTTCTGTGATGATGCCTATTCATGATTAATAAAATTAAAAATGACATACTTTCTTAATGATTCCTCCACACCTTTGAGAAAAGTTTTGCATACAATCGCAGACTTCTTTATTCCTAAGATATGGATTTCTATACAACATGCATTTTAACTTGAAATGACATAGGTTAAGTTTTAAAGGGGGGGGGGATCATTTATTGCTTTTCTTATGAACAATAATCGAACTTGGGACCTGCATTTCAGCTTACCGAAAATAATTGTACTATATCAAGCAAATGCGATAGACATCAAAGTTTATCTATTGCAGTTTACTTTATATACACAGGTAGCTGCAGGTCTGTAAAAAATGTGGATTTTCGTCCGGGGAGCAACGGTGCCCCTCATTGTAAAAATCTGCAATTTACGGCGCACAAAAATTTGCGCTAGTTTTGGACTGATTAACCTTATCTCCGAACACATAGTACACACATTTTCCTCAGACATTTTACAACAGATATGAACAATTTACTTGCCTCTGATATTCTTTTAAACACCATCACCAGCCCCGTATCTTGGCTGTAATGTGAAATGGTGCAGTTTGTTTACATGTTAAAAATGGCGAATCTCGATGTGAATTTAACATACTTCAATTTCCAAGGTCGGTTAGCGTGTTAAAGAGAAAGTTTGAGGCAAGTTAAGTACCGGTATCAGTAGTAAATTGACTGAAATATTTAATGGTACTAATTTTTGCCACAGAATTTGTGAGAAAATAAGGTTAATCAGTCAAAACATTACGCAAAATTTAAGCGCCGTAAATTGCAGATTTTTACTTTGGAAGGCACTGAAGCTCCCAGGTCGTCCATCCAATTTTTTTCCAGACCGGGAGCTACAGACCTGCAGCTAATACACAGGATACAGATTGATTATGTCGAATTGGACTACGTACCGTGTATGATTCATTCCGACTGTAAACAAGTCGGTCAGTAGATAAGGACCACAGACATCGTTTACCAGAGTTAACTAGATACTTATTCTTTCATAATAAGTCGCAAACATTGATTAATCATCGAATATTTAAGTTTTAATCCTGTTATTTCTACACAATCCTAGATGTATGGCTGATAGGGTGTTATTTACTTGAATATTGTGCATTAATACGAACATGACAAGTCAATGGCTACATATAAAGTAGCCTCATTCATCATTTTGTCTTACCTAAATAAATTTTTCAACCGAAATCCCCGCAAACTCTTCGTATATTCACAGAGACTCTTCACGCACCTGTTACGTCTTCCTTCTCGGCCATGTGCGATTTCCAAGCGTCGCGAGAACACAGATACGCAACCAAACGATACGAATATTTTATTAATATTTCGTTTAGATACTAAATTTTAGCAAAATATTGTCGAGAAAACGTGTTATTTTTTAAGAAATATAAAATACAATAGTTACTTCTGATTTTATTGCTTAAAAAAGAATATTATAGAGATTTTAGAGATTTTCTCATTAATATTCATGAGATAGGCGGGGCCATGTGACTTTTTGGCGCGAGCTTATTTTCCTTGTCCTGCCTTAACATAGCTGAGGAAGAAAATGACATGGACATGTAAAAAAACACCCGTCTTTTTTCATTAACTCTCCATTGTTCACTATATTGTTCACTTGTTCTATTGTTCTATTGTTCATTATTGTTGCTTATTGTTGCTTGTTTTCAGTGTTCTCAATAAAGTTCTTACAATTTATGACGTCATTTTTTGTACTTGAATGCGTGCCAAGTCCTGCTGGAGCTCTTTACCTGCATTTATGACGTCATAGTTCCTTTGACCTTTGACCCCCCCTATGTAGGGGCCTGTCAAGTGCACTCATTTGACCCCCCTATCTAGGGGCCTTATACTACTCACGCTAGGTTATGCATTATTATCCATTTGCATGCATATTTTAAACCAAAGTTGTCAGATTCAAAGTATCTGCCCGATGGTTAACTCGCCCTACACTTTCCGCCATGATGTCAATTAGTCAACCCGTTTCTGGGCACCCCGTTCTGGAAAGTTCATCGCATTAATTGTTCCAATTTATTTATTAACATTTTGTATTAACCGAATTCCGATCTAAGATAGACGTGTTTTTACAAGAATGCCAAGTTTACTCAATAAAAACTGCCATGAAATTATGCTTACTATTGCTTAACATTATTAGCTTACTATAGCTTGGCATTATTAGCTTGAAACCTCAGAAGCTATATTACCAGCCGCCCTCGCTGGGCGGTTCAACACCTCATTTGCATAAAAAGTGCACCCAGTTGAACCTGCCAGCGAGGGGCTTATACTACTGATATTTACCAATATATTTAAAGTGTATTACAGTTAACAAAAGGTATCTAATTAACTTATATAAACATATACAACGATTTGTCACAGTTTCAACTTGTGTGTAAAGCATATTAGCCCGTTGACTTTACATTTTAATTTTGTACAAGTTTACGTACGCTAATTTATATGTTATAATTTATGTTAATTCTTTGATCTAAGATATATGAAATAAAATATTTAGGAATGAACTAATTTTCTCTAAGATATGCGGGAGGGGAGTAACAGCATGACTTGGCTGATAAAAGGAGAAAATAGATCAATCATTTCGATAATCAGGCCTATATAATAGTAAATTTAATTAATTTGTAGACCAATTAATAATTTACAAACAATAATTAACCTTTTAGAGCTTTGTATGATCAATTTCTTTAGCTCGAACTTCAGCGCTAACGCACGGGACATTTGTTTGTTAAAGTACACCATTCAAGACGAATATCTAAAATCATATGGACTTGGTTGTAACATGCATTTTGATATTGTTCCAGGTATGTTTTAAATACATTATGGATATTTATTAAACTTAAACGTAGTTCATTGGATATATATTTCGGCAAAACGAACGTCATCAGCAAAACTATTTATTGCCAATGAGTTGTGATTGATGCATTTGTACAGTTTTTTAAAATTTAATGTTATTTCACGGTGTTGCGTAGATTGAACTTTATGTGAATTCAATTACGTAAATAAAAAAAAAATTTAATTCTCTTTTTAGTAAATAAATAAATTATGAAATAAAAACATGAAATATTGAAGTGCAAAATAATCAATAATTTAACATTAGAATTGCTATGACACTAGTCACTCCAATATATTACACTAACAATATATGAAATACCTCTGTTAATATCGTTACTCAATAACTTCTGATATCATCTATTCAAGACATTACTTATACAATTCTCCCTGACTCTTTAAAGGCCAATACGATTCTACCTATAACGGACCTCTGGTCGTCTATTTGTACTATACTATATGTCTATTTACGTAACTAGGTCATATCAATACACATGTACATGTATATATGTACAATAATAACTATATAGTCTTAAATATAGTAGTAAATATGCGACAATGTTTATTTAGAGTACACAAATATAAGTTCTTTCTCAACAAATAGTCAAGATTCACGATATTTATTTAAACTATTAATATAAATAAAGTCGAGATCGGGCTCGGAATTACAAAAGTAAACCATTGGATTTCCCGGTAAAGTTAAACAGACGTATTGTAATCAATGTTTGATCCCGTTTTCCACCAAATATACATTACTATGGGACTAAAGGTAAATAAACATCTACACTTTGTATGATTATAATGAAAGTTATGCACATAATGCCAAAAGAACGCATACAAATTGGAAACAGAGAAAAATACTCAATCTGAATTTCCTCGACGATATTAAATACAGGTCAATATAAATGATAAACGAAACACATAGTTATATATATTTCACATTTTCAACACACTGGTTTGGAACTTTTAAAGTAAGTCTTGAAGTTCAGTGTGTCCTTTTTTAGGGTTCGTTTTGGTTGCTTTTTTGATATTTTTTTCGGAACTTTTCTCTTACGCTCTAAGAGTTTTTGTTCTTTAATTTCTTCTTGTTTAATTTTGAACGCTGTTGCTTCCTTTTTCTGCTTAAGAACTTCATCGGCAGTAATAACAAATTACTCCGTCTCCTTTGTTTTCTTTACAGCTGGAGACGGCAGTAGGAACGTTTTATTTGCAACAGAAAACTTGAGACAGGAAGTGAAGTAGTCGGTGCCTGAATGTTTGCGGATAAAGAAGGGGAGTTAAGTAAAAATGGACTTGCTGGGTATTATGTTTCCAGCTCAGGTACAGCGGATCTTTATTCCACCTTGTATTTTTTCCAGACAAGAGTGCTGCATTAAATTGCAACTTCTGCTCTGATGATAGTGCACTCTCAATGACTTCAAGTGCCTCATGCGGGGTACATTTACTTCTTGAACTATCAAGGCCTTGAACAGTCTCTACTTTTAGACTAGTCAAATCGGAGTTGACAAGCAATCCTTTAAGCGGGCCGTAATGTAATGGTAAGGTAACTTCCCCTTCAGCATACAAAGGAAGTGAAAGAGACACAGACGATATAGTCTCAGAAAGAGGGTTTAAAGGAACGCCTGTGATAACCTCGGGAGGTTGCTTTTCAGAAGAAAAGTTTTGAACAGACTGGTTTTTAACTAAAATTGAGGGATAACTACATGTATGTGGTAACAAAAAATATTAGAAGTGCTAGAATTGGCGCTACTTGGTGGGGGACGGGTGATGTCCACCCATGGAACAATAATGTCACTGGGACTTCTTTGGTATAGCATTCGGGTTAAATGGATACATTTCTGTTGCAGCAAGCCCATTTTTAATTGTCGCAGGAGTAAGGGCTGCTCGCCATGCGACATTGAACAAGCGAATAAATTGCCCACAACCACACCCTTTCCTTTGATAAAGTTGTCAATGACGGTGCCCCAGTGAATTTTGGGCGATTTAAAGGCTGTTCTATCAAATGGTTGCGTCCAGTTACTTGTGTGACTTGGGAGTTCAATGAAAATTATATCGTCGTTCTGCTTTGCCAATTCAACAAATTCTACAATATTGTGGGAACCGTGACCGTCACAAATCAGAAATTGTGCCAGATCTGGACCTATGTTTTTAGGAAAGTGTGTCGGTGAACCACTTTGCAGTCTTTAATCCTGGGATGCTTATACTGGTAGTATAACCAAGAGCAGCAAAATGAAGATGAACAGGGAGTTACAGGAACTAATATTCACTTTATTAAGGTTGTGCCCAAATGGTAAGAAAACTGAAAATAACAAAACACACTATTACAATTCAATCTCAAATAACAATATTTAAAAATAATCATACAGGATTGTGACAGTTATTGGTGACCATACTTTCTAAATTTAGACAGAAATTCCCTTTAAAATGAGCAATTTGAACAGGATTACCCCATAAGTATAAAATATAACTATCTTAACTTTAATGTGGTAGCTTATCAATATGTAAACAGTATACACTCAATATCATAACACGATTTCACAATACACATTTGCCACACAAAAACATATATAGGAGAATACAGATGTAACAAAGTTTACAGATGTATCAAAGATCCATATACATGTATATATTAAACGTATCAATATATTTTAAGTACCTAGTAGTTATGTTAAAAGTATGAAAAAACCTATGAATTGTACAATTATGTACAACGATAAGTTCATTCCGAATTTTCTCTTACTAATTAAATAGTTGCGTGGTGTTATATATTTGGACTAGTAAATAAGCAATTTTTACAAACTTCTAATTAAGAAAATGTCATGATTAATACTTGCGCTGTGCAGGGACAGACTTCACTATGATAAAATCTTGCTAAGAGACAGAAGATATGAAGCGTGCTCGGAAGCACATGATGATGCTATCGCAAAACGTTTGTACAACGTTCCTATATCAAAAAGGAGAAATTCAAAAACCGGACAATCTTGAAAATTATTCCAGAGACGGAACAACCACAGCCTAGCGATGCAATCTTTGGTCCACCCAGAAACCGATACTTAGAAGTTTGATCCTCTCTTCTAGTGTCGCCTCTAAGTCACACCCTTCCAACTTCCTTTGTTTTTTTCGGGAATGACAAAGTGAGGTGGGAGGTAATCGCCATTTGGATTCCCACATGTAATAACGGTAATACGTTCTCTCGACAATAACACCTTTCCATGAACCGTTATGACCCTTTCCTCGCCAAAACTTTATTGGGTTTGTGGGACATTGTAATCCCCGTCTCATCCATATTCCAGATCCGCGAAGGGTGATCTTTAAGGTTTTGGGACTGGATGATGTTTCCCAGCTTATGGAAATAGCGTGTCATGCGTTGTCTTGTCATGTCATCGTGACGCACGGATGCGGTTGCTTCTGGGAACCTTGGCGAAAATGTGTCGTGCCGGGACTTGAATCGGCACCACCACATGTCAGAAGGGTTACCATGTTTGAATTTTAGCCCTCTCGATTCAGTCATAGCTCCCGCAAACCTTAGAAAGTCGATTCCCATCTGTGATTTTTTTATAGCACAGTCTATCATTTGGTTTTCATCTTGAGACTTAAGACTGGTTTGCGTCCCCATTTACGGCCTTCGATGACATTTCTACATTTTTAATACACACTTGTAAGCTACTTTATTTTGTAGGAAAAATAAATTATTTCAACGATCTTTACGATTATCTAACATGTTTTCTAGAAATATTTTGAATCGGCCATGTCCGACTCATGATCAAACTAATAAATTTTACTCTCCGACACCATATCATATATGGCTTGTGTTTGTAATTTTAAATGTCCCAAAATTGCTCCTCATTGAGCAAGGTTTTTACACTATGTTTTCAATCTATAAACTTCATTTTGTTGTTTCAAATTTTTTTTAAGCATATTCTTCTCTAGAATTAATATAGCTTTGAAAACACGTTTGTTATTTTTAAATTTTTCCAAATTCCTCTTCAAATATTCCTTCCTTGAAACAATCAAAAAGCCCTGTGATGCAGAGACCGGAAACTAAATCTAACAAAAAAAAATGCAACGAGAAAGGGGAATGATTCGGCATGAAAGTTGTCCGACTTTAGATCGTGTCCGTTTTTTGATTACTTTACCCTAACGGTTTATAGCATAAAAACGTAAACTGTTCTATGTCATGTGTTATCGTATCACAAAGGTAGAAATTTATTTGAGTATTTGTATAAATGTGCATTTTACACAAATAGTTAAATGAAACTACATATCACATGAAGCATCATATCCGAAGGAACTTAGGTTAATTTAGCAATTGAGCTAGAATTTTAAAAAATAACTTCACCAAAAGAATAGGCTTTCCACACTCTGAGTCCATTCGGAAAATACTGGAAATTGTAAAATTCTACATGTTGATTGGGCTGGAATGGAGCATTTCTCAAATTTTACTTCAACATACTTCAACGGTGAAGTAATTTTAACTTTAATACCTTATTTTTCTTCTCCGGCTTTATGAGATTTGATCAAGTCACCAACCCGTATTTATATCTTGATATACATCTTACAATGATGCCTTAATTCCTAATTACAAACGTTCATAACGTTGTCAATGACGTCGAGATTTTTAAGTTCATTATGAAGTCACACTATAAGCGTTTGCGCAAACTTTATCATTTTGAATCTTTTAAATAAGTTATTAATAAATATCAGCTGCAAGATAACGATAAAAGTTAAATAAACTTAATTCACATGGCTGGTCACATGTAAGAAGCTGGCGTTTTTTTACCTTTTTTTTTTATATACATGTAGTTATCTTTCTTGATGAAATGAAAGAATTTTCAATCGTGTTTAAAATGTCTCCGGTAAATGATTAATTTTACTTCATATTTGAAGAAAGAAAGTTTATGTATGTATTCACCAAGATATTTGTATGAAATTCAAGTTAATTTTACAATATCTTTAAAATATGCGCAGTACCTAGACATTAATGCAAAATTCAAGGTGGAATTGATTGGACAAAAATGAAAATTGTGAAAATTGCTTTGTTGGTTTTTTATCCCCTCGCGCAACTTGTTGCGAAGGGGATATAGCATCGCTACTGTGCGTGTGTGTGTTCGTATGTGTGTGTGTGTGTGTGTGTGTGTGTGTGTGTGTGTGTGTGTGTGTACTCCATTTCAATTTTCTAGTAAATTCCAAGAAAACCCTCTCATGAATATCCATCAAACTTTGTACACTTCTTTGGCATGGTAAAAGGACAAACCCTGTTGAATTCAAAATCAATTGATTAAGTATTTTTTTAAATTATCGTAAAAAATGAAGTTAAAAACATGAATTTTATGTACGACTTGACAATAGACATTTCCGGTAATTTTATGTACGACTTGAAGTTAATCGCTACCGTATACAGTTCAAATCAACAACTTGACATTTTTGGGATTTAAATCTAGTAAAGGTAAAAAAAAAACGTTTTGTAGCATTGGAGTGTTAGACGAGTGCCCATAGTTAAAAGTTGAAGCGGGCAAGAGATTTAAGTCTGCCGATTTACATCGAAACAAGCAGTCGACTTTCGGACAAATTTTCCCGTATTACTTACAATAGAACTAGTCCAAAATTCAGTAGAGACTTTGACAGATATTGCACATTTATCACGCGAAAACTGTTTTATATTAATAATAACTGCATATATATCTACTATACTATGGGTTAATTATAATACGACAACTAGCAACTAGAATTTCCATCAGAGCAGACTACAGAGCGCTTGATTTTCAGCTACGTTTCATAATGTATACGGATCGTTTATGTATGCTTATATAAAAATGAATGTCACTAAATGAATCTAAATTATTAAACTTTAAAGTATATGTGTTGAGCTTCTGCTAGGAATAGGAAAACTGTTATGTAAACCCCCTCCCCCAATTTATACACCACAAAGCTTGGGGATTGGGATTAAATAGATATTACATGTATGTATTCAAAGTGGTTTAAAGAAATACTTTCTTTATTTTGATCTGATAAATTTACATGTACATTTGTATTTTCCTAAATAACGTATTCCCCCCTACAATAAGTCATGTCGCGAGGGGATGCTCCGCTTAGCGGTGCCCTTGTTTTTTTTAATTTGATAACATTTTCAAAATGAAACCATGATTTAGAATATCGAACCATTCATATATATAAGTTACAAAATTTTGTCGATAACATTGAATACCTAAAAGCATAAAATGTAATTAATGCCTAGACATAATTATAATATAACACATATAAATAATGATTAAATTTTCCATAATTTTTACACAAGTTGTACAATAGGTTTTAAAATGTATACTTTTTTAATGTTACTCCTTCTCCCCTATGTATAAATTCCCATATTCAACATCGGGGGTCGCCGTACTACTTGATGGAAATTTCATTGCTGGATTTTGCTTTGGACAATTTTCCCTTGATTCGGCAATGTCTTCTGCTGATTATGATTGATGATTGGATTAAAGTTTTCTATGTTTTCTAATTGTTCTAGTATTAGTAAAAAAAAAAATGGTTTTGTTGAATTAAAAGTTTTGTGGGTACGTGGATTATGTGTAATAACAAACGGAATGTTCTCGTCTTGTTTCTCCTCTTTGGGGTGGGTCGTTATAAGATGTTTCAAAGATGTTGTCTCATAACTTCAACGCTGTGTTCAAACAACATTTCATAACGCACTAACGCGTGTTCCCTTCAGTCAGATTGTGTACAACTATTGCAAGACCAGGCTATTATTCTTTTCAAAAGCTCTAAGACTGATCAATTGTATCAAGGCTCATCAGTGAAAGTCCTAAAGCATGCCCAATCACAAATTTTGTTTTCATTATTGCAGAAATTTCTTGTTTTGAGGCATGCTGTAAGATCAATTAATTTTAATAATAATATACACCTTGCAGCCTACATCTTTCCAAAGATAATTATTCCTAGCTTTATTAAATATGACCTGACACTTTGTTTCAGGAGTTAATGATGTGCTAAAGAGCAAGGGTACTAAAGCACTGAAGACGGATAAAAGAAGAGATATAAATTTTATTTTGTAAATTGATCCTACCAGTTGTGCCAGCTTCATTTTGATATGGTGGCTAAGTGTGATGGTGTTCCCCCTCTTCAGCAGCAAGTTGTATCGGCATTGTTTCTCCATTATAAACAAGAATTTGCTTGAATAAAAATTTTGCTATTTTTGAGGAGTTAATGATGTACTACAAAGAAGTCCACTGAAGACAGATGGAATGGCAGAAGAGATAAATATTTCTTTTTTGTAAATTGATCTTACCAGTGGTGTCAGCTTTATTTTGACATGGTGGCTAAGTGGATTGGGGTTCTTTGGCAGCAGCTTATTCCAACTGTTACTCCTGAATTAATGTAGAATGAATGCATGTAATTAAACCTGTCCCACACTTGGAAAAGTAAATCGGTGCTAATGGTGATGTACTATTTTGAATTTTCATTTGTAAAAAAAAATACCTTTTTGTGCATAACTGATCATCTGTGCTTTTCTATGTTTGAATCATCTGACTCTGTATTAATATTGCTTACCTTCTGAAAATTCTGTAACACATTGTGCCAGCTCTCTTTAAGATGATTGTCAACATACATGTAAGTGGCCAGTGAACTCCGAAAATGAAATGGTGGTGGACGGCTGTAGACCTCATTATCTAAACAATCGTGTAAAGTAACGGTGTTCTTGTCTTGGGACCACCAAACAGATTCCCCTTGCAAAAGATAATCAGAAATCCTCTCAAATTGACTTTGAAAAAGGGACATTCTGCTGATGCTGATTGATTCTGGAACAAACATTTGGTTGTACATGTAATTTAGACTGCTTGCTAATAATAGAATGTTTCTAAAGCTGCCGAAACGTCTCTTCTCATTTTCTGTAAGCACAGACATCAAACAGAAAAGTATGTACGTTTCAGGCGCATGGCTCACAATGCTGTGAAAATGGGAACCATAAAATTTCCTGCTGGACATCATTCCTGCATTTCGAAAAAATTGCTTTAAACAGATGACCAAATTCAAAAGTTTGTAGAGACACAAAATTTCTGCTGCTTTACTATATGCTATTGAAATTTTATCGGTTAAAGTGTTGCACAGGTTCCGAACCCCATCTTTATCCTTTCCCTCGGAATGTTTGATGTCTGTAAATTTTGCTAGTTTACAGCATATAAT
>WFKH01011925.1:39758194-39774876 GCA_016163765.1 Magallana hongkongensis
TTCTCCAAGTATACCTCTTGTCATTTGGATGAAATTCTCTATATATATCTACTAAATTGTAAGAAATCATATGCTCTAAGACTATTTCCCTCGCTTTCGGATTATTAACATGTAAAAAATTATAATAATCTTTACTTGTATCTAATACTAAATTAAAATCTCCAACAATGATCATCTCATCATTTTTGAAGTTTGTTGACAATATTGCTCAAATTCTGGTAAAATTGCGGGGTATCCTCATTAGGTCCATACAAACATAATAAACTTAACCTTCTATTCTCTATTGAAATACTTAGTGCTAATAAATCCCCTGTATTCTCTTCCTTGATTTGCTCGTGTATTTTAAAATCAAAATTGTTATTAAAGAAAATAGCAACTCCTCTTGACTTTGAAGAAAACGAATTAAAACACGCCTCATAACCCCATTCGTTTCTGATATCTTGTTCCACCTCTTCAGTAAAATGTGTGTCTACTAAGCATAAGATATTAAATTTTTGTTGTCTATAGTATTGAAAAATATCTTTTCTTTTCTTAGAATCATTTAATCCTTGACAATTAACTGATATGATTTTAATTTCAGCCATTATTAATTACAGGTATATTGATATATTTCATTAAGAACTGTAAACACAGACTAGGCAAATCACCGACCCGTACTAGGCGTATGTTTTCCATGATAAGTCTCATTTTAGTGAGAGGAAAAGAAAAAGAAAGATAGAAAGAGAGAAAAGGGAAAAGATTAATTTGTTTCTGAGGATATGCATGCATATTCTATATAATTTTTGGTATTATTTAGCCGAAAAATAGAACACGACATTTAGCGAAATACCTCGACAAATCAGCGACACTACACCGGATATTATACATAGAAGGGAAAAACAGAATATCAAGTTGACCCCAACAGACAGAATAATTCCGGCATACTTAAGTAGCACACAAAAAATAATAAATAAATAAATATTATAATAATAATTAATAAATAAATAAGAATGACAATAAAATTGCTGAGCTGTATGCGGAAAACTTCAGAAAGTTCGAGCATTGTAAAGAAAAAGCACACCGCTTTTTAAAAAAAGGGAAATACAGAATGGAAGTTGACGACAATAGACAAATTATTTCCGGCTTACATAGGTAGCACAAACATAGATAGATAAATAAATAAATAAATAAATAAATAAATAAATAAATAAATAAATATATTTAAAGTAACAAAGAAAACAAATCTTAATTTTAGCGATGTTAGGTAATCATTATTTCAATGTACAGGCTAGATTGTAATGACACAATGCGAAATTAGAAGTTCACCCATCCAGATTATTAGCTACCTCACACAAGTGTTCCTCCATGATTCGCCAACGGTCCGGACCAAGGTGACTGGGGCCACACCAGCGCGTAATGACCGCTCCCACATTGTTTATTTGATTTGTTTTCATGTACTGGAGAAGGCGTCGGCCGGCACCGTGCTCTCCGTCATCCCAGAAACTTTCATGAATTTTCCCCGCGGAATCTACAAATCTGTAGATCAGAATACGGTGATCTGCCGCCGCAGAATAGGGATCGACACACACCTTTCTGTATAGGTCCTGGACCTCTTCCACCGAGCTAACTTTTACACCCGTTGCAAAAATTTCGGAACCCTTTAGTTTAGTAGGCTGCGTAGAGTGTGTTGGTAGTTGTAGGGCATCGATTGCGTCTGGTGTTATCTGCAAGGCATCCGCCGTTTCAATCTTTGGAACAGGATCTTGGTAATATTCACCATTTGGGAGTATCAACCGCCCTCGTTCCACCTTTGACTTAATCTTTTGCTCCCGAAGAGAATCTGAAATGGCATATAACCTTTTGCGCTCTTCAAGTACTACTGGTGGGTCTTGCGATGTTATGAAGAATGGTAATTTAACCCTTTGAAGTTTCTTAGCTTTCTGAGCTTGTAGAATCTCGTCTTTCTTGCTCCTGTCTATCAATTTTGCGGTTATTGACACTGGTCTAGAGTTCATCGTGCCCTTTACACTGTTCCTGTGAATACGAACAAACGAGACTTGCACCCCTAAAACTTCATGAATTAGCTGAGGAATGCTTTCTGATAAGTTCTCGCCGGGGTTGTACGCAAAATTATGAATCAAAATGTTATCTTGCATTGAACGAGAACGTAAATCTGTTACTTCATGTTCGAGGTGGACCATCTTTCGATCCATCTTAATTATCATCGCACGTAATAAATCGACTTCACCTCGAAGTTGCGCATTTTCAGAACGAATACAGTGAATCTCATCGTAATTGCATTCCGATTGTTCGGACACATACTTCAGTGATTTAACTACCCCCGAATCCTCATCTTCGATTATAGATTTTATTTTGGCAACATCGTCAACCAAAGAATCATATGTAAAGAGTTTGTGCTTTAAATTGTTTATCGAGGTCTGTAACTCCTGAATACTTTTGTTTACATCTTTGTTTACCTGGCTCGACGAACTCAGTGAACAATGCTCGGACTTTCTAAGCTAAATTAATTGTAAATAACAAGAATCAACAAGAAACAAACAAGTACATGTTATTAACACGCGGAGTGATTTTATTTAGGACATGTTGATTTGAACACGTTGATTACTCTAGCTCCGGATGTACATTAACATTGATCGAAGTGTTGTAAAAAACAGAATTGTTGATAAATGATTTGGATAATAATTTTGTATTTTGTTCTTTGAACATTGATTGCTGAAGCAGGTATGTGTTCTGGTCGTCCGGAGCACCGCTGGGCCCTGCACCGCCATTGCTTGCTAACGCCAGATTGGAAAATGTTTTACTGATTGCGATTTTTTGGTTACCTGTGCATTTTCTGGCATAACTATATTAGTAATTCTTTTCTATGCCCGCTCATGAACATGATATGACGGAGTTCTACCCTGCCTCGCAAAGTGTCTCTGAGGCAGTTTGCCGTGTAGTATTGTTTACCTTTTGCATTCCGAGATATGTCGCACATAAATTTTGAAAATTGGTATTTTTTCACTGGTTTTTCTAAATAGCAGATATCCTCGTTGATATTATTAATCGCTACTTTTGTGCAGTGATTAAACAAAGCAATTTATAGCAGACGTTTATGTATATTTCATCTATTGCGCATTTGCCACAAAAAAAATTTAGAGTTATCCTTCTTTGTGGAGTTATCATTCTTGACATTATCTAGATTATATTTGCCTTTAATTAGAAGATTTAAGAAAATAGATTAAACAAATTTACTCAATATATAAAATTATAAAATAATCATTATAAATAATTTGTTAAAATGTCAATTTTTTCAATTTTTGACAAAAAAATTCAAAATCTACTAAGGCTTATGCAAATTTGATACACTACTTATTCATCTGTTTTGTTTTTGTACGGTATATATATTACTCGATAACACTTTACATTTAATGCGTAGCATTTCGGTTAGCGGTGCCCGTGTGTGGAAAGAAGTTATTGAATCCAACATTCATCGGAAAATGAATGAAACATTGGTCTACAGTGAGAGATGGGGGAAAAACAATGAAAGGAAAGAAAATTGAATTATTGTAGAATGAATGCATGTAATTAAACCTGTCCCACACTTGGAAAAGTAAATCGGTGCTAATGGTGATGTACTATTTTGAATATTCATTTGTAAATAAATACCTTTTTGTGCATAACTGATCATCTGTGCTTTTCTATGTTTGAAGCATCTGACTCTGTATTAATATTGCTTACCTTCTGAAAATTCTGTAACACATTGTGCCAGCTCTCTTTAAGATAATTGTCAACATAAGTGGCCAGTGAACTCCGAAAATAAAAATGGTGGTGGACGGCTGTAGACCTCATTATCTAAACAATCGTGTAAAGTAACGGTGTTCTTGTCTTGGGACCATCAAACAGATTCCCCTTGCAAAAGATAATCAAAAATCCTCTCAAAATGACTTTGAAAGAGGGACATTCTGCTGATGCTGATTGATTCTGGAACAAACATTTGGTTGTACATGTAATTTAGACTGCTTGCTAATAATAGAATGTTTCTAAAGCTGCCGAAACGTCTATCCTCATTTTCTTTAAGCACAGATATCAAACAGAAAAGTATGTACGTTTCAGGCGCATGGCTCACAATGCTGTGAAAATGGGAACAATAAAATTTCCTGCTGGACATCATTACTGCATTTCGAAAAATTGCTTTAAACAGATGACCAAATTCAAAAGTTTGTAGAGACACAAAATTTCTGCTGCTTTACTATATGCTTTTGAAATTTTATCGGTTAAAGTGTTGCACAGGTTCCGAACCCCATCTTTATCCTTTCCTTCGGAATGTTTGATGTCTGTAAATTTTGCTAGTTTACAGCATATAATCTTGCATTCGAATCATCGTTTTAGCACACCTGAGCTATAAGCTCAAGTGAATGTTCAGGGAAAATAACTGAAAATAAAAAGAATATAGTTTTAAAATGTTGTCTAGATAAAAGTATATTTGAGAAGGTTGGACGTAATGTTTTTATAAGTAAATTGCATGAAAATTTATGTGTACTTACCATATTCTCTCAATTTTCTAATTACTGCTTTAGCTGAAAGATTTTGTTACTCTTGAGTCGGACAAAGTACGGAAAACACCCTCTGCTGCCTGCTCCTGCAAAGAGCGCTCATGGATGCTTGCAAGGGAGAATTTACGACTATACATTATGTATTTTTTTTTCTATGACTAACTTCCCAAAGCTGTTGATTTTATTTGTCTGAAGAACGTTTGAAACAATGCAGATTCCCACATCAACCCCCCCCCCCCCCCTCCTGCTCAATATTTTTGTAAGGCTCTTTCGATGAGCTTTGAAGATCTCTCCCGAGGCACAGAAATCAATCCCCCTTACTCTTAGATATTTCCTGCGAGTCCTCTGGGCATCATACCATCCGCTCACAGTTTTGAGGAGGCCGACTTTAGTTTTCATTGCACATGTTTTTGCCCATTCTAGTAAAATACAGTGCATTTATACCTTTCATGAAATTGTTCCGATACCATTTATTAACTTGAACACAATAAACAAACCACAGATAAAAATATTTAGATTTTTAACAGTTGTATGGAAATTTTTATTTTTTTAACGGTTTATCTGTTTTTCGGTAGGTGAGCGTTACCATTGTGCTTTTATGCTGTTATGATAAAATGAAGCTTTGTAGGAGTACGTTATAAGAAATAACATAAAATAAAAAGTAAAAAAAAGGTGTTTGGTACGCCTTTGATATTTTACACACAGAATAACAATATCCTCAGGGTTATTTCTCTTAATTTTTTAATAAATCCAATACCCCAATCTCAATTGAAATACTCCAATATATTTTTTCAAAATGTGCTGCATTTTGGTATTTTGAGATGACCCCAGCTAAAAACCAGACGATAGAATTTAGTATTTTTAGGCCACCTTAGTCCTCAGGTGACCTATTGGAATTAGTTTTCGTCCGTCGTCGTGCGTCATGCGACGTGTGTTATCATTTGAACATTTTTACCTTCTTCTTAAAAACTACATGGCCAATTCTTTTTAAATTTAGTATCTTTTTAAATTTAGTATCATGATGCTCATTTGGGGTAAGGGGAACATAAATGTAAATTTCATGACTCTTGTCCCATAAGGGCCATAGTAGCAGGGCAAAAATTACTAGCTGTTGAACTTTGTCAATGTTTAGGTCACCTGAGTCACTCAGGAGACCTATTGGAATTGGTTTTTGTGCGTTGTCGTCCGGCATCGTGTGTTAAAAATTGAAATTTTTTTTACTTCTTCTTGAAAACTACATTGCCAACTCTTTTGAAATTTAGTGTGATGCATCTTTGGGGTAAAAAGAACAAAAATTGTTTTTATGACTCTTGCCTCACAGGGGACAAAGAGAGGGGCTGGGCAAATATTGCAAAAGATTTACAATTCTTCAAAAATGTTTTCTACTTCCGCACATTTAAAAGAAAAACTGAATTCAAAGTTTCAGATCCTGAAACGTACTATTACACCAAAATAAATTGATACAATGCAGTACCACACTGATAAAATTCTTTAATTTTTCATTTTCCCTTTTTTTACAGAAAAGCCCGATTCAACATCTAAAGTTTGTACAGACGCAAATTAAATGCAGTGGTGAATCAAATAATTTTAAAAGTGATACTAGGACTGCAATATACTTCGTAAAAACACCTACTATGTACTGATACATAGAGAATAATACATGGCAAAATCTGTATCACATCCCATATCAACCCGAGACTCCAATATCAGCCCGAGGGCCGAAGGCCAGAGGGCTGATATTGGTCGAGGGTTGATATGGGATGTGATACAGATTTTGACATGTATTGTTGTTTTTATTATATATTTGAATTTAGAAAGCTAGTTTTCATTTTAACGTTGAAAAAAAAAACATACATGTACACGCATTTTATAATTATCTTCAAACCGCGTATTTTTGACTTTCAAATGTATTGTGACGTCATCTATAATCAAAATGTTCAGATCATGACGTCATAGTTTCGACTTCAGATATGCATAGAAAAAGAGAATAAGATCAGAGGTAATCCGAATAAAAAGTACAAAGGTGTTCCGGAAAGGTGTAATAAAGGGTATGATAAAGGGTAATGATACGGGGTGTGTGATAAAGGCGCGTGCCACTGTTCATATCAGGGGTGCAAAAACACTGTATTTTATACCAAGTATATAATAAATATTATTTGTTAATAACATCAATTTTTCAATG
The DNA here is from genome assembly GCA_016163765.1 of Magallana hongkongensis. Taxonomy (NCBI): domain Eukaryota; kingdom Metazoa; phylum Mollusca; class Bivalvia; order Ostreida; family Ostreidae; genus Magallana; species Magallana hongkongensis. Next base: position 39,764,912 of record WFKH01011925.1, read on the forward strand.
ACCAAATTAAAATTATCATATTTTTAAAAACTTAATTCAGAACTAACAACACTCTCCCCCACCCCCACCCCCCTCCCCTGTAAAAGATATTCAGTTAGTGAAAAATCAAATAAAAATCTAAAAATTATGGATTCGGATAGGGTCCATCTTCGCTAGCCAAGGGTTTTCTGTCCACTTCGTTCCCCATAAACCCTTGGCAGATTTCATTGCAAAAACTCAGTGACAAGCTCCGTTTTATGATTGGCTGCAGCTGCGAGTAGCTGATCCAATCGCAGCGTTGTAAACAAGCGCTTATCAATAAACTTTAAAAGAAACACATGTGTGATCTTTCGTAAAACAATCGGTGATTTTCACAAGTTGAGGCACAAGTGCTCGAGTACAGTACCTCCACAAGGATGATCTAACCAGATCACTATTAAAAACGATATATTTAACTGGATAACAGAGATTTACGAACTTGTCAAGTCTCGTGTGATCGTAGTAGGCCTATGGGAAGTAAACATGGCGAATGAAGAAGTTGCGTTAGTATATACGTCCCTGCTTATAGTTATTGCTTTTAAAGGTTCAATGAGCTTTATTTTATCTAATTTCTTTTGTCCACAATGATTACGACAACGATACCTGTTTTTATGACTTGAATGCCTTCATATATAGCGACTTTTTCACTCCCGGTAAAGGCCCCTACAAACACTATAAATAAAACATTCCTTGCTTTCTCTAGGTTATATCTTCATTCCTATTTAATAGCATCGCTAATTATGTTCCTATTCTCGCTAGTCAACGTGTTTTCAAGTTGTATTTATGCCGGAGCGTGTATATCACTCGTTGTTTCATTCGATTAAAATGTAAATATACAAGGGGCGCAACTCAAGTTGCTCGCTAGATAGCGCCACCGAGTTTTCGTAATGAAATCTGCCAAGGGTTTATGGGGAACGAAGTGGACCGAAAACCCTTGGCTAGCGAAGATGGATAGGGCCATGTCGTTCACTATCGCACCATCGTACCATCGTCGATAGTGCGATGATGCGATAATGCGATGACGATGAATCGATGGTGCGATGACGATGAATCGATAGCGCGATGACGATGATGCGATGGCGCGGCAATGCGATGACACTATATATCGGACTTTTGCTCATTCAACTTGTAAACATCTGGTCCGCCTCCCCGCCCCCCCCCCCCCCCCCAATGTCGTGTATTTTGATGCATGATTTTAATGATTTTAAACGTGGTTTCAGTTGTACGTGTCGCCCTCAACTGGTTTTAATTATATAACATAAAATTCGATTCAAATCGATTCTGTTGAACAGCATGAGTGAATTGAACACTCTATATATCCGGGAAATATCAATTCATTACAATTTATAAGTAGAAATTGATTTCTGTCGAATGCGTTCGTCAAACGAAAGAAAGCCCATTTTCTTGAGTGTGAAGCCGGTAGACATATCGGCGGGTCCACATTTTTCTTGTTCACCAATAGATGGAGAGTCTGCGGGATTTCAACATCTCTAACATTAGTGCAATCACCGGATTGGGGTTTTTTTTCTTGTAAAGTGTAATTTATCAATGTCCAGAAGTTAATATAATTTAAATTTGAAATCATGCATGCATAAAGATACGATTGTATAAAGTGACTTATACTAATTTTGACATATACATGTACTTTGTATTACAAATGTCATATATATGCACATTGTCACTATATAATAAAATATTACCTACCTACCTACCTACCTACCTACCAACCTACCTACCTACCTACCTACTTACTTACTTTCTATAGAGCATTAAGTAATAGTCATTCACTGAAGTTTGTTGAAATTTTATTTTCACATCCTGTTTTTTTGCCAATTCGAAATTCCTTCAGTGATTTATAGATCTAGTGGCCTCTCAAAGTTCCCGGATGCTTCTCGGTAGGTTATTATTTTATCAGCGACAGCAGGACGTATACCCTTAAGCATTTACAGTTTGGTTTTATATGCGAAATTGATAAAAATGGCTGTCATAGTGAGATTAACGAAATAAAAATAGCAAAAGCTGTTAATGTTCCTTACTTTAAATTACAAAAAAAAAAAAAAAAATGAAAAAAAAAAAATGAAAAACTAGAACACCACCCAAAAAATCTAATAAAAATAAATTCATAATTTTAAAAATAAGAACAAATTAAAGAGAATCAGAAAATGATTTTTATAGTAATTTTACTTTTGGCAGAAAATTATTATAATCAAAATAAATTTATATGTGAAATCCTAATTAATTAAAGAAAAGAGAAAAATAGTAAGTTAAAAATATTTTATCTTTTAGGTATTTTACTCGTCACGTTTTACTTCGATTCATTGCGCACATTATTTCAAATTTAGTAATAAACTATGTTTAATCAGCACAGAAAGACTATTTTAATATTATTTACTACTATTCGCTTTTAAAAGCATTTAACAAAATTAGTATGTTAACGTCACAAAAACTGAAAATTCTTACATTTCCATCAAACTGTAATTTATATATCACCGCTCGGGTACAAATCGGATTTTTAATAGATATTCTATACCACTGCGCTACCGTAGTCCCGTATTTAGTTCACCAAGGCGCTTAATTCATTCGGGGTTATATTACCCATCATGGCGTCGTCAGAGCCCCGTGATTTAGAACAAGTCGTTAGAGATGGACTTAGTACACTTGTATTCGGCTTTGGATACAGGGTGGGTATAGTGGATGGCTTCATTAAAATTGAACAGCCATGTACGGCGGAGGAACTAGCACAGAAAGTAGGCATGAAAAGAAGGTGAGACGTTTGTGTAAGAAAGTGTACCTACGAGAGATAGATGTATTAGGTGAATGTACATTGTAGTAGTATGGCCACGATTTGCGCTAAAAATTGTCACATTTATGCTATTGTTTACAAATATTAATGCAAGTCCAAAAAAGTTTTTTAAAAATCCCAACATAAATGACAAACAGTTTGTTCATAAGTAAATTTTTTTTAAGAATACAGAATTTAAAAAGATCTCTCTCTCTCTCTTTCTCTCTCTCTCTCTCGATCTCTCTCTCTCGATCGAACTCGAATTAAACTAAACATTGTCTTTAGAAATGTCAAGTCAATCATTAAAATCAATTATAAAATCAAGAAAAAGATACCTACTTAAAATCTATTTTTCATAAATGTTTTTTTTTCAAGTTTATTAGCATAAATATGCGACAATTAATAAACCTGATGTCGTAAATTTGCTCTTTGTATTTTTTTAAATATAGATTTCTAACAGTTTGACATGAAATAGGCGATCTTAGTATTAAACGAATTCATTTTCGCTTTAATATCTAAAGGTACATAGAAGAATGGCTGAGTTGTCTGGCGGCTGCAGGAATTGTCCGAGTTCATGACGGTGACAGATTTTCTCTGCCCTACGACGAAGCTAAGTTGCGGATGCAAGGACATGTAGCTGGCGTCCTACCAACCTTGAGTGAATCAATGCCGCTACTGGAACAGGTCATTCGCACTGACGGACCAAGAGGTTTGTAAAAACGGACGCGTTTTGGATGGAGGGTGTTTGGATTGCGGTCGGATGTTGAGTTTTAGGGTCACGTATGGTTAAGAGATTGTATAAGACCCCTTGATCTTCAAACAAATGAAAGTTTGTTCTATTTGTTAATTTAAACCTTCAATTTACTATTATTTACTATTAATGATACTATTATTATGTTTCTTGATACAGTAAGTTAATCGCGCTCTCGTCTATATTGATAAACGTAAAGGTTAAAACCCCCATATCATCTCTTTCAATGGATAAACATTCAGTAGCAGTAAGAATTGTTGCGATATTGAAAGTCAAGATTTATGCAATGTTAAGATTGTGTAAGTTTTACGCATTTCGGATTACACAAGCCTACATGTACGAAGCTTTCTATATTATTTTACATGTACATTTTTTCATTATATGTAATAGCGTTTTGTTATTTATTATTTTCTTCTTTGAATCTGTAGGCTACAAATATACAGAACCATTCCTTAAATTTGTGGAGGGATTTTCAACCCCAGCATCCATTGAAAATTGGGTGAAAGCCTCTCTTGTGCCAGTCTTACAACTTAAAGAAGGTTCATGTCATTTTAGCAATCTTTAATCAGAAGCTAAGAAATTGAACGCTGCATATAATTTTACAAAGATATGTTTTATTCAAATCAATATCTCATTACACCCAGAATATGATCTAATTTGACAGTGCTGTAATACATGATGATCAGAAAAATAGTTCTCTCTATAAAATACGTTGAATATTATTTGTATAGGGGACCAGTTCACGCTTTTAGATCTAGGCTGTGGGTACGGAAATCACGCTAGACGGGTGGCCCAACTTTATCCAAAGAGTTCTGTGTATGGAGTTGATATGGACCAAATTTCCATAGACAGAGCAAACGAAGGAACAGCAAAAGACGGTCTCAAAAACGTCCAATTTCTGTGTAAAATGGGAGGAAATCTTACAACTGATTGGACAGAAAAGTTTGACTTCGTCATCGTTAATCAAGTTCTCCATGACGCACCAGGGGTTGACGCCATCTTAAAGGAAGTCAAGCGTGTCATGAAATCGGACGGATTCGGGGCCGCTTACGACCCACCCGTGTCATCTCATCCCAAAAACCAGGTCAATGACAAATGGGCTCAACAAGCCCTACCGTTCAGCTTTTTCTCTTGCCTTCCCATGAGCCTTTCTGATCCTTCCGAAACGGGGGATGGACTTGGGGTTGGGTGGGGATACGAAAACCGGAAGGCAAAAATAGAACAACATGGCTTCCATGTCGTTCCGTGCGGCGATCTTGACATCAACACGGTTCAAGATAGAATCGTTTTTAAAAAATAATTTGATATAGTTTTACATGGTTATATTCTAATATTATGCATCCTTTTTTTACCTGACAGTGTGTACATGAAACTGCGAGGCATGTGATTTAGGTAATTCATGGAACTTTAACACGATACAACAGAAAGATAATTTCGGAATATCAGGGTTGCCATTTGAAGGGAAAAACGTTTATGATAAAATTATAGGAAACCAACATGAAAGACATAGGAAGTATTTGAATTTAAAAACCAACCGTTAAATTAAAAATAATACATTCGATTCAAAGGACAAGAATGTATTTGTAGTACCTTGTATCGTTTAAGAATTATATTGTCTACGCACATGACTTGGAAGTTCCGGTTTAAATACATGTAGTCACCACTATGCAAGGACTTGCAGTGCATGCATGTACTGTCGCAAACATATGAAATATTCATATTCCCTTCATAATTACTACACGCAACATGTTTTATATCGTAGTGAATAATGTTGCAAATAAGCAATGCTATTTTTATTTTATCTAAATACATGTATTATGAATTAAAAATGATTAAAATCAAATACCTTTTTTATGACTCTTAAATTTTGCTGCCATTGGGCCGCCGTATAGCGTGTCCGATATTCAGTACAGAGTTGGTACGAGTGTACTCAAACTGTTAACATAGATGAAATCTACCCGACCGACCCCGCTACGTACTCGTTTAAATCCTATTGATAAAATCCATATTGTGGAAATCGAAGTGAAATAATAATACTACAGACGACCTCAGTAAATGCTTGTTTATAGTTGCATATATACACAATGTAAAGAGGTTATGTTCTATACATGTAAATAAAGGTCAGACTGTATTCTTTGGAAGGCTATGCTTATAGTTTTTTTTAAAATTTGTAGGAACACTTCTCGCGAGAAAAGATCTGTTTTTTCAATGTTCTGTAAAATATAAATAGATTACATTGATAGTAAGCGAACCGGCATTACATGCAACGATTAATATAATGACATAATATAGTCGGTTAAATTAAATATCATTCTGATTGTGGCCTTACATGTTCCCCGACCGGATCATGGTTTTTTTTTTTTTTTTTTTTTTTTTTGGTCGTTATGGAATAACGGTGATAGTTTTTTTTCTCTTCTTTGGGAAGACATCTGTTTCTGTAACGTACTGTTAAGAGCGTCATTCACATATGATGAGTTTTGCTGATTGTCAAAATGATACATAAATGTTGACTACAGACCATTACAAAAGTTCATCTAGAATAAGATTTTTTATGAAACAATCATTTACCTAAACTAGATCGTTTTAACAAACGATTAGACAAGAATTTCAATGACTTCTTTGCATAGTTACTGCTAATATTACATCTGAGAAACATTACGTAATGTAATCCTCGGATAAGAAAAAAATATGTAGTTCTTTGGCTATCCATAACAAATACCAATATTTAATATTAACAAACGAGGTCTCTCGTTCCAATAAATACTTAGAAGTTGACTAAGGTAACTTGAAAATTCAGAGAAAAAATTATATTTGATCATCATTCTTTTAACGTCATATATTATAGTCTAGATAAATGCTATATCTTTTAATTAATTCACAACTGTACATTAAATACTAATACAGACTAGCACATGTAACATAGAAAAAGAAAGTAATTACTATCCTATAGTAATTAGTACTATAAATGAAAGGAATTACAAGTCTGATTTTAATCAGAATACAGAGACAATAATCAGTCAATTAAATACATGTTTACATGATCCCCCTTATACCCCCTCCTGGGCTCTTTTTTAGATCCGCGCATGATGTATGAATTAAGTTAACTCATAATCTGCATAGTTATATAATATACAGACTGAGTTATTATAATTTTTTTTGCGTAATTTTGCAAGTTAACGAAAATTAATAGTTTATGTTGTTTGTCTGCGGCACTATAGAGTTTGTGAATTGCACAGAACTAAACTGAGACACATGATATGTATAACACTATCTTGGTAATGACTCATGACAACCATGTTGCTACGAGAGGTGACCTGAATGAATGAATGAATAAAGTGGGATTTACACACAGTGCATAATTATATTAAGCAATAGGTCCCACCCACCCCCCTTTTAACTTTCATTCCTGTCATGTATATAGAGCAAAACATTTAAGGTTTACACGTGAAGGTATGCACGTGAACACACATATCTTAAGGCATATTACGAAAATTTCCTTTCCTACCTATTAGCAGCTGACCTGGTAATGTAAAAAAAAAAAATATCGACAAAACATTATGCATTTTGTTGTTGTTGTATTTTGTTCAGTAATATTGACTCAATTTACTCAAATACAAAAGTCGTCCAAGGCCATCTTGTTTATTTTTCTTTTCTTTTTTTTTTGCGACATGCCGAAATTTACTGCGCAATTTTTACTCATTGCACAACAATGGCAGAACAGGGAGGACGGCGAGATTTGGACAAGCTTGTCAAAGATGGCCTCAGTGCTCTGGTGTTTGGGGTTGGTTACGAAGTCGGCATCATTGACCATTTCATTGAAATTAAACAACCCTGCACTGCACAGGAGCTTGCTCAACAAACTGGAATGAAACAAAGGTAAGATATACAAATACTCTTAGTATCAAACCTGGAGTGCGTAAATGTCATCTAATATGTGAAGATAAAACCTAGTTCTAGTAAAACATTAGACTTACTCAAGTGTCTATGTTCTTTAATAAGTTCTCTCTTAAATACTTTAATTATACAAATACTCTTAGTATCAAACCTGGAGTGCGTAAATGTCATCTAATATGTGTGAAGATAAAACCTAGTTCTAGTAAAACATTAGACTTACTCAAGTGTCTATGTTTTTTAATAAGTTCTCTCTTAAATACTTTAATTATTGCCAAACATGTTTGATGACATTGAAGTATGGTAGAGAGCAGAAATTTAGATTTCAGAAACACAATGAAATTAAGACATAATGATAAAGAAATTAAAACAACATAGAAACTTGAGCAAGTCTAGTAAAACATGTGTCCTTTATCATCAGCAGACTGTTTTTATTTGTATAATATTACGTGCTTGAAAATGTGTTAAGGTATTACATATCTCAATGCAACTATCATATGGCATAACAAAGTCACATTTTTTAAAACAAAGCACTTGTTTCATCCAAATTAATCAGATCGTTTCTGCTATATGTTTTGAACAAAACAAAGAGGTGCAAGCCCTGTTTTTTCTCCTATATCAGAAAACTTTGCTCAATTGCCATACACTAGCATAAAAAGACACGAGATATTTCGACCAATAACATTTTTAATTGCTTTTAAATTAAAGAAAACCAACAACACAGTAACGCTTCAAGTACGCTGAACACATATCTCAAATTTAGAAATTGATTCGGTGTTCAGAGATTCTGTTAAAAGATCCAATTAAAATCCATTTCAAACAAAAGGCCTTAATAATACATTGGCTTCATTACTTTGTTAATAAAGATTTTTATCGAAAAAACACTGTGTATGAAAATAAATCATATTCAATTGTGATTATATTCTAATAGATGATATCGTATCTTAGTATCATAACGTTTGCAACGAGCTATACAATTAACAAACCGACCGCAAAACTGTGCTTAGATACCGGAATTTGAACCTGCCTAACATTCGCTTGCTTCCTCCTCTCAGATACATACAAGAATGGCTGAACAGTATGGTGGCCTCAGGAATCGTGACGTCACACGCGCACGAAAGATTCTCACTGAACTATCCGGAGTCTGAACTGAAGACGCACGGACATGGCGCCACGGTCCTTCCGATTCTGAGCGCCATGTTACCAAAACTTGAGGCAGTTCTCCCTAGTAAAGGACCAAAGGGTGAGTAATTTGTAAACATTTATTTTTTAATCAGTTGACCAAGATGTTGAAAATTAGTGAACTATAACACCGCATACTCTTACGTTAAAAAACTAAAGTCAAAAAATTCGTATCTGATCACAAACTGTAATTTAAATCATATGAAGGATAAAGAATTTCCTAGAGTATGAAAACGTATCAAGAACACTGACACTAAAACGATTGTCAATATGATGTTTTGATTAGAATGTAAACATCCTTGAAAAATGAAACATACCACAAACACCTATGGAGATTTTTTTTTTTTTTTTGGGGGGGGGGGTCCGATCCACGAACCGAATCTATTGAAAAAGTAAGTGTAAGAATCAAACAAATTTTAATTGGTAATGACACACGTATCAAAATACTGGAAAGTGGGGGATGTTAGGTTTGAAACCATTAGAATGTCTGAAAAATAAATTTTTGGATTTTTTTTTATCTGCATTTCAGGGCAAACGTATTCTTTTTTTGTCTTTACGCAATGGCTGTATGCGGTGTTATCAATAAACTCGTGCTTGTTCAACGTTTAGTTAAATTATAAATGTCCCTTTTACTAAATTGTACAAATCTTGGATGTCATTCTAACATTCTTTTTTAGCTTTGGCTGGATAAGGAAAAAAAAACGGAAAAAAAATTAGAATCTTCCCAGAGATTCTAAAATGGATTACCAATATATTTTACGGTCTATTTATCTGTTTCTTTACAGGCTATGGGTACTGGGATCCTTTCCTTGAGTGGTGGGGAGGATACCACAAACCAGAGGACATTCAGATGTGGATCAATGACCTTCTTTTACCCGTGCTTGACCTCAAATCAAGTATGTCAGTTATCTACCATATATGTACACATATGCATCTAAATATTATAAACAAGTTAAAATTAAAGTACAAATGAATTGTTGGTTTCAGAGTTTGGATTTTGATGTATATTGTTTCAGGTTCCGCCTTTAAGCTCCTTGATCTTGGCTGTGGATACGGGAGATACACACTTATGATCGCCAATCGTTATCCAAACAGCACCGTGTTTGGCATTGACCCAGACAAGAAATCCATTGACGAAGCCAACGCGCAGCTGCAAAAGGAAGCGCTGAACAATGTCAACTTCCTGTGTGTGCCGGGAGAACAGCTTCCCCAAGACTGGACGGATACGTTTGATTTCGTAATTCTAAACGATGTCCTCCATGACGCATATGCGGTAGACGGAATTCTGACGGAAGTCCATCGTGTTTTGAAAACCGACGGATTCGGAGCCGCCTACGATCC
>WFKH01011925.1:39792417-39804991 GCA_016163765.1 Magallana hongkongensis
TCCAGGGGCCAGAGTCTAAACAATTTTAAAGAATCAGCAATATGTCAAAATGCTTGCATATAAGTAAAACAATATGCTTCCACACAAGTTTCAGCTTTTCTAGCCAATTGGTGTCTGAGAAGAAGATTTTTAAAAACTTTAATATATATATTCCTATGTAAAAGTTTGACCCCCCATTGTGGCCCCACCCTACCTCTGGGGGTCATGATTTTCACAACTTTGAATCTACACTACCTGAGGATACTTCCACACAAGTTTCAGATTTCCTGGCTGATTAGTTTCTGAGAAGAAGTTTTTTAAAGACTTTTCTCTATACAATCAACCTCCCAATTGTGGTCCAACCCTACCCCCGGGGGTCATGATTTTCACAACTTTAAATTTACTCTACCTGATAATGCTTCCACATAAGTTTTAGCTTTCCTGGCTGATTAGTTTCTGAGAAGATTTTTAAAGATTTACTCTATATATTCCTATGTAAAAATTTTATCCCCCATTGTGGCCCAACCCTACCCCCGTGGGTCATGATTTTCACAACTTTGAATTTGCACTACCTGAGGATGCTTTCACATAATTATCAGCTTTCCTGGCTGATTAGTTTCTGAGAAGTAGATTTTTAAAGATTTACTCTATATATTCCTAAGTAAAAATTTGACCCCTCCATTGTGGCCCCACCCTACCCCCGGGGGTCATGATTTTCACAACTTTGAATTTACACTTCCTGAGGATTCTTCCACATAAGTATCAGCTTTCCTGGCTGATTAGTTTCTGAGAAGAAGATTTTTAAAGATTTACTCTATATATTCCTATGTAAAAATTTGACCCCCCCCCCAGCCCCACCCTACCCCCGGGGGTCATGATTTTCACAACTTTGCATCTACACTACCTGATAATGCTTCCACACAAGTATCAGCTTTCCTGGCTTAATGGTTCTTGAGAAGTTTTTTGAAAATTTCACGAAAATGTTCAATAATTTCTTATTATCTCCCTTTGTAAATGGGCGTGGTCCTTAATTTTCACAACTTTGAATCCCCTTTGCCTAAAAGTGTTTTGTGCCAAGTTTGGTTGAAATTAGCCCAGTGGTTCTGGAGAAGATGTCGAAAATGTGAAAAGTTTACAGACAGACGGACGACAGACAAAATGTGATCAGAAAAGCTCACTTGAGCTTTCAGCTCAGGTGAGCTAAAAACAAAAGCATAAGAGGTATCAAAATAGGTGAAACTGAATTTAAAATCAGTCAACTTGTTTCCTTAGTGATGAAGAGTCAGGTTATGAAGTTCTCAACATTATGCAAAGGTTTTATAAATTATCGGGACTAAAAATAAATTTGAATAAAACAGAAGCAATCTGGATAGGATAAAAAAGAAATGATAAGCCAGGCACTCTGCCAGTAAAATGGTCAAGAGAGGAATTTTTCACTTTAGGTGTTTGGTTCAATAGTGAAAATGAAAATAACGATGTCGACAAAAATTTGAAAAGCAAATTAGAGGATTTAAAAGTAACCCTTAATCTCTGGAAAATGCGCAATCTATCACTTTTAGGGAAAATTTTAATTGTGAAAACATTAGCATTTTCAAAACTTGTATTCATAGCCACTGTCATTCCAATACCTGAAAATATAACTAATATAGTACAAAAAGAAATAAATAAATTTATATGGAATTCAGAGATCCCTAAAATAAAATACACTATTAGCTGTCAAAAGTTAGCTGATGGTAGACTAAAAGTTCCAAATTTTGAAATTCAAGTTAAATCACTTTAAATAAATTAAATCAAAAGATTTTTTAGTGAGAGTGATGCAAAATGGAAAAAATTAATAAATGCTTTTATTAGTAAAATAGAAATTACTGATCTTCTCTTAACAAGATGTAGTCTGCTAAGTTTTCCAGTAAAGTTACTTACCTTTAATTATAATATAATCACTTCATGAAAAATATTTAGATATTGTATGAATGAAATCAGCATAAACCCACCCATTTTTACAGAATGCTTGTGGTTTAACAATTTTATATGCATTGACAATAAATCAATTTTTTTTCCTGAATGGTATAAAAATGGAATAATGTTTTTAAAATATATTATTAACAATGATGGCTCTTTCTTGACTTTAGATGAGTTTTATGAAAAATTTAAATTTAAACCCTCTTTTCTTCAATACAACAGTCTCCTTTCCTCTATCCAAAATAATTGGAAAAACATGTCAAAGACAAAACACATCCTCCCCTTAGCGAAGGAAATATAACGCACACCTTGTCCGTTCAAGGAAAACTTCTACCATTAAGTGAATTTAAATGTAAAGATGCATATTGGATTTTAATTAACAGTTGCAAGGAAAATACTCTCTGTATCCAAAAATGGTAAGAAATATTTGAAGTAGAAATTCCAGTCTCTGATTATAGAAAGATATTTAATTTACCTTTTCAGTGTTGCACACAATCTAACGCACAATCTCTTCAGCTTAAAATATTACACAGAATCATTGTACATAACAAGTCACTTTTTAATATGAAATTGATTTCAAGTCCGAACTGTAACACATACAACTGTAATGAAATTGACACCATACATCATAGATATTTCCAGTATAGAATCATACAAACTTTCTGGAAAGATCTAATATATTGGTGGCAACAAAATATAGAAAATCTCAATCACTTAACCATGCAAGATGTCATATTTGGTATCTACAAAGTAAAAAATGTTCCACTAAATTATTCCATTTTACTTGGAAAATGCATTATACATCTAATTCATTCAAAATCTCCTGGCAAACAAATAGAGTTCATTGCTTTTAAAAATTTTCTATGAAACAAACTTCATGCGAAAGAAAAATATCTCTGTTCGAAGAACCAAATGCACATTTTTTATGAATTATGGCAGCCAATATTAGCTAACTTGTAAACTGTGGTCTTTTAGTAATATATTAATTGTCTTGATTGTCTGGTTTGCTGATTAATGCTTTTTACTATGTTAAAACTAAGATACATGTATATTTTAGCTCCATCTCAATATTTTAGCTCCATGTCCAAGGTACCCACATATAGATCTATCTCAATGCCATTTATTCTATTGTGAAACGTTTTGAATTGTACGTGTTCTAAAAATATATGTACCATAATTGTTGAGCCAATAAAATATTCACCACAAAAAACCCCCAAAAAACAAACAAAACAAAAAAACTTTCCGCTAGTAAACGTGGATCAGGACAAAGAAATTAGACCACAAATGCAGGTTCTCAAAACAGAACTTCATGAAAACACATTTGCTCTCGCCCATCGCATTGAAAGGTTTCCTTTGTGGAGAAATCTAGTCAACACATTAGTACGCTTAAAGCTTTTTGCAAGAACTTTTCACAGATGGCACCAAAGATGCAATTACCGGCATATCTTACAACGCAACTGTGAACTTTATCATTAGACAGAAACAGAGGGAAGTATTTTCGATGGAAATCAGCTGCATTAAGCACAGATCATCATTGCCAAAAACAAGCTGAATTCGAAACCTGAATCCGTTCCTTGAAGATGACGGAATGCTACGCGTTGGCAGTAAAATCCATCGCAGCAATGTTAAGGAGTCCCGGAGCTAAAATACGGCTGAAAAACGATATTTTTTTAATCAACAAAAATTTACTTTGAACGGGAGTATTCCTTAAAATCTAAATTACATATTTTTACAATAATATTAATATAATAATAATAATAAACATTATTTTGATGCATATTTTGACGTCATATGTACTTCGTTGTCACGTGACATGCTGTCCTCAAATTGCAAATTTTCTAAATAAATCGCATCGGCGCAGGTGATTAATGACATTTATTCATAAATATTTTAAATAATTATCCTTTGTTTTGTCATATACTTTGAAGTTCTTGCTTGGAATTGAAATAGATATTTTGTTTATTAAAGATATTGGAAAAACACTTCGCCGAATCATCAAAATAAAGCACATTTTTACTAATTGAAAGCGATTTACCTAAAATTGGGGTAAATCCGATGGTTTCCCAAGCATGATTCACATTGGTACTTATATTCTCTATCAATTTAATGTAAAATATTCTTAAATTGTATTGATCTTTAACCTGCGCCAAACTGTTTTTTACATGCATTAAAATTTCTTCATTCAGTTGTTTACACGTAGCAGGGAGAGTCTCCAAACCACTAATTAATAAATAGTTTTTTACTTCAAGCGAAGCTTTAAAACTATCTATTATTTGATACTGATTATTAATATGAATACATTCTCTAGTCTAGCATTAAGGGCAGCATTAATGTAAAGGAAACAAGAAGTTTTATGACTGTTTTATTATAATTCACTTTTAACGTTACGACACATTCCCTGACAACCATCGAATGGAATGCAGATCGTGACGTTAAAGTTTATTATGACGTCATATTGTTTGAAGTACAGACAAGTGACTCTGTACACATCGCTCCGGGAAGCCTTAACATACCCGCGTAGGGCAAATATTGAGTACAATGAGAAACATCCCATCATCATTCCAGGAAACAACTACATTGCGGTTCTGTTCATCCGCCGTTATCACTGTAAAGTAAAGCACCAAGGCCGCCACTTTACAGCTGGGGCATGAAGAGATGCTGGTTTCTGGATAATTAGCGAGAGGAGATTGATCTCGTCATTGCTATATAAGAGTGTCATCTGTCGAAGGTTAAGAGGAAAACAAATGCAACAACTTATGTCAGACTTACCTGATGATAGAGTATCCCCAGGCCCGCCTTTCTCATCAGTGGAATAGACAAATTCCGGCCATGGTCAGTCATGACACGCAAGACGAGAGGCGGTCAAGCCAAGAGCAAAAGTTGGGCTCTGTTATTCACATGTCTTTATGCAAGGGCCATACACATGGAAGTAAGAGAGAAACTTAGTTCATCACCAGTCATTAATGCCCTTCGTAGATTCATTGCTTTACGAGGAAGCGTGAAAGAAATTCGTTCAGACCGAGGAACAAATTTGGTGGATTCTGTAGATCATCTGGACGTCAACTACTTAAACGCAGAAGAGGGACCAGTTTTTAACTTCTTAGAAGACAAACAGACTGTGTGGATTTTCAATCCGCCACATTCTTCACACTTGGGGAGAGGTATATGGGAACGGATGATTGTCATAACAAGAAGAATCCTCTACTCTTTGATCCTGGAGGTTCAATCGAAACAATTACACTTTTAGCAAAGGTTTGTGCCATAGTCAAAGGAAAACCCAATGTCACGGTGTCGTCGGACCCATAATCTCCTTTGATACTTAGTCCAGCAATGATACTTACAAGAAATCCGGTTGTTATCCTGCATCCATTGGAAAATTCGATATGAAGGCATGTATAATGCAAATGGTATAGAGTGCAGTACATGTACCTAGCTGATACATTCTAGCAACGTTGGAACAAAGAATATCTTTACACTCTACAAACAAGTCGGAAATAGAAAGAATCTGTTCCCAATTTGAAACACGGAGATATTGTACTACTTGGAGACAAAACCGTATCGAGGAACGAATGACCAACTGGAACCATAGTGAATCCCTTGCCAGGTCAGGATGGACGAGTCAGAAAGGCGGAGGTTCGAGTCGCCAAAAACGGTTCCACCTACACCAGACCAATCTCAGAAATTGTGCCGTTACTTAGTGTGTAAGCTTTTACTTGATGTGATTGAGACTCAGTTTGTTATCTTTGCAAGATATGCTTAGGATTCTCTTTGTTTATCATGTATTATGTGATAGTGACATTGATTTTAATGTCAGGTAAGGAGTGTTCTGGTTCACTTTCGTTATAGATGCGTCTCCATGCTTTTTGCAGAATTACTTCCCTTAGTTTATTTTGCAGCGCACGTGTCGCGCTCGGTTGCTTGTCGATTTGTCGTTTATGTTTTGATTTGCGTCTACCACACTTTAAGTTTGTTATCTATTGATACTTTCTGTATTTTTATGATTGTCTTATATGTACTGTTAGTTTCTTTACGTATTTGAACTCGTCTTAATTGTTTACATGAAAAACCTAGTATATGTACCACGTGTTTTCAGTCATCATATATTTTCATGATTTGTGTTTACGCAACTAGCCAAAAATGATTTACTACATTTAAAACCTTCTTTACATATATCACTGTTTTGCTCTAGACGATTAATAATGTTGTATCAATGTTTAGCTATCCATCCCCCTTTTTCAAACATTTTTTTCTATGGAACGCAGTTTTTGTGACTGTATTGATTTAACAATTTATTAATAATGTGTAAGAATTGTCTTACAGTACCGACCAGACTCAACACACCAGAGTAAACCCCAACTAAACACCGGGTTTACTTTTGAGGTTTACTTGGGGTTTACTCTGGGTCTGCTTTATGAAAATTTGGGTCCCATCGGGGATTACTTTGGGTTTACTTGGGGTTTACTTTGGGTTTACTTGGAAATTCCTTTTGAGGTCAACTGTACGCACTGAAGTGTGAAGCAGACCTGTCTTTTAACTTACCATCCTACTGCCTGTAATTCCTGCCCCTTGTATATTCCGAATGCTCAGTTAGCGTCTGCTTTCAGGGGTATACTTTTGACCGGGTTAACACTCTGTGTCCACTCTGGGTTTACACTGGGTCCACTCTAGTAAACTGGGAGTAAACCCGGAGTAAACCCAGAGTAAACCCAGGAAGTAAACCAAAGGTTTAGTTGGGGTTTACTTTCTGTAAGGTTGGGTCTGATCTGTAGTAGGAAAGGAGGAATGAGCATATAAATACATTGAAAACATATGGCTGGACCGGGAATCGAACCCGGGACCCCTGCATTTCTAGTCAGGAGCTCTACCACTGAGCTACCCAGGCCGATATCCACGGTCCATATAGCCCCAACTACTACAGATCGGTACTGTATGTACCATTTATCGTTTGTGCTTGTACTTAATTTGTGTATATTTGTTTCCAATGTAGTTTTTACCTTGACATCCAATGAAATCTATGTGTTTGCAAAACGTGCCATTTTGATTTGACATGGTTGAAGCTATCTGAATGACAGAATAGTAGCTCTATTATTTTGGCCCGTCCTATAGTTGAAAACAAGTCCAAAAACATGTACATATCATTCTTCTGATCATTTTTGGGTTTTTTTCTGGATCCCCGCATAATACGTCAGCCTTGTTGAAATTCAAATTTACATTTTTTAAAAATATCTCGTATTTATGATCTAATTAATACTACGCTTACGCTGGTGCATCTATTTACCCAAAACGACCGAAATGAACACGAATGGCCCCAAAGATAATGAAGAAATTATAATCTTAAACAACTCGTTTTTCATTACAAATCGGGTTTGTCCTTTTAAACGTTAATCTTTAAACCATTTTTCTCCATACCTATTTAGCACACACACCGACAATTGCTTAAGTATTGGGGGTTTCGGTATAGGACATGACTTGTAATGATTGTGCAATACACTCAGTACGATTGTTATTAGGGTTATACATATGATATAAAATGAAAGATTCCAATTAAACTGTAGCTGCCATTATGTTGGTCCATGCAGTATTATAAAACAAATTTCAAATCATGTAAATGTAATTCAACAATACTACCGATCATTTGTTTTTGTTCTTGGATCACCGCCTGATCCGTCAAACTCATTGAAATTTAAATTTACATTGACCATCCATCCATCCATCCATCCATCCATCCATCCATCCATCCATCGGCAATGACATGTGAAGATATTTTTTTTTCATCAATGTATATGCAGGATAGGCAACAAGTAACAGCCTATTTGTCGTCTGCTATGTTTTGTTTTTGCACTTATATGAGAGAGATATGAAAGAGAGAAAGAGAGAAAGAGAGAGAGAGAGAGAGAGACGAGCAGGCTGACATATATACATACAGAAAGAGGTATAATGAATAAAGCTAACAAAACCCTTCTCGCAAATATATATTCCAATACAAAAAAGGGCGAACTATGATTATTGAGGTTTATAGGTGTGGGAGTGGGGGAGGAGGGTAATTTCAGTAAAAATAATAAGCAACGTGCGCAAATCCACGATAAATTTTGAAATAACGAGCACAACACGTAAACAAAAGATAACATAAATAATGAAACAATTTTGACAATTCTTGATAAAATGTGATAACTTCGACAATATTTGTTCATGCTATCTTTATTTTGCCGCCGACGTGTATGAATTATGACATACAGTTTCTTTATTTAGTGTTATGTTTGTATATGGCGACAAAGTAGTTATTTTGCACCACTTACCCCTATTGTGGCTTTTACACTAATTAAATTTCATCCAGCTAACTATTACCTGTATGTAGTAGTATATTACCATCTTCGCTAGCCAAGGGTTTCAGATCCGCACCGCTCCTCACTAACGTGAGGAGCGGTGCGGATCAGAAACCCATGGCTAGCGAAGGTGGTATATTACGTACACAGGTCTTTGTAGTGCATGTTTTTAGTTACATTTAAAATTAATTTAAAATAGAGAGTAAGTTACTTACAAAGTACATGTATGATTTCAATGTAATTTTCAATTTTGGCAGGGATGGTGGGGGTTATGCGAATGGGGAAACTACAAAGAGGTTCAACTAACGTTTGATATTTTTTACTGTCTACTAGTATACCTGTTATTTTTTTTGTTGATAGACTGAATAATAAGTTTAATTGTTCTCTACACATAAAAGTTGCCACTGTGAACAAATCAGTACCCCGTCACCCCTACTTTTGATCGTATAGAATACGTACCCTTCTAAAAACAATACCAAACATTTGACACATAATTAGGAAGAAAAGTCTTAACATTTAAAGAATTTACGTATAAATTACGTATGAGATAATTTGTAATGATTAATAGTTTATGATCACATTCTATTTATATATATATATATATATATATATATACAAAACCAACGATAAGTTAAGCTTATATTCATTGTTGAAACCGGACTGATAATTTGTATTAAGATTGAACCATATTTTAAATTATAGCGGTGTTCCGCTTTAAGATCTAGAGAGGAGGTGGGATGGGGGTAAACGTATTCTATACCTCCAAACCCCTCTGGAAAATTCAAACTTATTAAATTTGCATATAGTATTAAAAGGATTATAATTAAAATTAGTCCTTTTACTTCACACCCTCCTGAAAAAAATTCTGGATCCGCGTATGAATCTCTCTACTATAATTGCGTTTTTACACAACAGGGGTGAATGAACCCCGGGTTCAATGAAATATCCCCGGGTTTAAGCGCATCAGGAGGGTATACACACAGGGCGAGTTAAACAACTAAGATCCTAGAAGAATCGTATGTCTAATCTCGAATCTTGAATAATCCTTCCAAGCTTTCGTACCTATCCTCTTTAATTTCACTAGATAATATCCCGCGCCACCGCGGGAATTAACACTTTAAACATTTTAAAATATGATACAATGCTTCATGTATATATGGCCTATGTTCTTTTTGTTGCAGCTACATGTAAGTGAAAAAAAAATGCGAACTTGTTCATCTTGTTTAAAACCAGGGAGTGGATTTACAGTGTGTCGTTTCTCTTTTCTAAATTTTGTTCTTTAGGTCTTTAAGCCAAATTTCACTATAACCATCATCACTGTCCTAAAAAAATTCGAATAAAAGACTGTAACCTTACCCGACCCGATTCAAATTCCTCATTTTATGCATACATCATCTATTCATACAGACGTATAGTTGTTAACACGATTTCTTTATGTTTCACAAATTAATGGATATGGTTTACTACCAATCTGCAGTGGTGGCAGTTTGTAATTTAAAAACGCTAGATAAGTATAAACACATTTTTTTGCATATCTTAAACTAAAGTTGTCAGATCCAAGATAACTACCCGATGATTAACTCGCCCTGCACTTTCCGCCATGACGTTGATTGGCAATTCGCGTACTTGGTTATACCCCGTTCTGGAAAGTTCTGTCCATCAAAACTAAAACGCGCATTAAAGAAACGAATTGACTCATCTTATTTATTATACATTTTTCGAATCTTAATTTCTATGTATTATACTCGCTCTGTAGGTAATCATTCAATATTATTTAATGGTAATCATATATTTTGATGCAAATTCCCACTGACTTGGATCCGCCGAAGCGTGTCCACCACCTTACTCCATTATTACTATTTCGGGCTGGTTTATCGAAAATGAACGTGAGTTTTTAATTTATTTCTCAATAATTACTTATTAGGTGAAATTCAATTATAGTTTACGGTCATCAACATGTGATGAAATACTAAAGGTGTAAGCAATTACTCTAGTGCAGACATTTCGTTGTTTATTTGCAAAATGTATAGATTTATAAAATGTTGCAAACCAGATACATATATAGAATGTTGCTGCTTAAGTGTCTTAAGTCATCGATAACGCTGTCATCCAAATTTGTAACTAGTCAGATGACTTAAACCATTCGGATGAATCAGAAATGATTTTTATTTGTGTTAAAAAACTATCATAATCGTTAAGTTTTCTAAATTTATCAGAGAAATTATGTCACAATCGGGATGTCATCTTTTTTTAAATGATGGAAAACACAACTGAAAATTAAAAAAAATATAATAATTATATAAAAAAAATAAAATTACTTTCTTGTAAATGCTAATATACAAAAAAAAAAATAACAAACTAAATCTATGATGCAGTTAATTCTCTGTATCATATTTATCGAAGCAACATATCATTAAATGAACAGGCAGCGCTAAGCATCCAAACCTTTTGTATCAGTCAGGGAAAAATGCGAAAATGTATACAATTTTATGATTTCTTCTGTTCTTTTACAGCAGGGGATGTTAAGTAATATTCTAATATGCTAAGTACTTTTTTTTCTTAAGGAGAACGTGGACGATGCACTTTTAATTATTACTCAGTTAATTTTTTGACTTTTGAAATACTTCAAGATACGTTAAGATGTAACTACAAAATAATTCATTTTTTAATCGTCAGTTTCTTGCTTTGAACATGAGATATTTGGAAATGATTTACACCCTTTTTATAGCATTGTGACTTTTAGGACATTTTCAATATTCTGTTATAAAAATTAATTTCATTGATTTTATTTAATAATTTTATTCGATAATTCTAAGAATAATTATAGATTTACAAATAAAAAAATACTAATGTCATTTCTACTTAATGAAATTGTTATTTTTGTTTAATTGATTAATTACCATTATTATTTTTATTATTTTTTAGAAAAAAAAATGATGAATAATTCAATTTAAGAACTAGAGATTCTTTATTTCTAAATTTAATTTGAAATTCGATGAAAATGTGATAGCCATAAAAAATGTCTCAATTAAATATAAACAATAAGTTTCATATCCAGTTTCTTTGCATGCAGAGAATATACTATGAACTAATTCTCTTTTTTTGGAATTATTTGAGTTTTTGTGACAATATCTGTTTTTAAACATAAAAAATCAGTTCTTTAAATTTGTTATTGAACTCTAACAGAATAATTATGAGAATAATACTGTGATATTTTGAATTACTAATGATGATGTACATTATATTACAGAAATTATGAATATTTAAATTCAGAAGCTTATGTTCTCTAAGTCAGAATTGAATTTCAAGCAATTAATCAGAATATTTTAGCCAATTAAAACTTAAGCTTGACTTCCTTTTGCATTATGTATTTTCTATAACTATATATTCTATATTAACGTTCATGTGTTCACCAAAAGTCACGTGATCAGTGTCCTGTCTCCTCTTAAGTATATGCTTAAGTACTTAAGAATGCATACAAGTCCTGCTGACCACAAAACATTTGACATTTTATATCGCACAAATAATAAATACATTAAAAAACATTTTAATGCCTAAAATAATGAATACTTTTATTTACACTTTTCGCGATCCTTAAACTAGGAAGAGATTGTAAAGGTTGATATGATAAAGAATTATAGATGACAAAAATTGTTTAGCAATTTGATAGTTTTATTGACAATACCAAATTTTGAACAACATTTGCAAAAAGTTGTTTTGATAATGAACATTTATTCCTTTTTCTAAAGTTCAGAATCACAGATGAAAATACGAAGCGCCATCAAAGATTTACAAGTTTGAAAGTAGTTATTATAGTTCATTTTGTTTGTGACCAGCCATCGAAATAAGTTAAAGAAAAAAAGAGACCAAGTAAGAGTTCATTCCTTTTCACTTCCATAGCCGTTGTGTATACATCTTCCTACAAAACAAAATAAAATAAACGTAGGAAATTCTAAGTGTTGAAACGGATAATCTTGATTTTTTAAAAGTCGTATTTAAATATGAAACAAAAAATTATATAGAATGGGAAATAAGAAACAACTGTCAAATATCTTTATATCCATGTACCTTTTACATGCACTTCTGATGCGAGAAGCCGACCCCTCCAGAGATGCCGTCAGTTCCTACTTTTCCAGCACAACGCACATCGTAGCCTTTCAATAAGGCAATACCAGCAAGAACTCCCAAAACCCCAATGAAAACAATAGTACATATCGCTATCCACATGTTGATTTGGATATCAAAAAAGGAATTATCACAATCGTGGTATTGCAAGCGAAAAGTGAAGTGTATTGATATTGATATTTAATAAG
>WFKH01011925.1:39805091-39819998 GCA_016163765.1 Magallana hongkongensis
GTGTGTGTGTTTGTGTGTGTGTGTGTGTGTGTGTGTGTGTAATTATTATGATCTTTAGACATATCGCCTGACTATATATTATCTTATCAAGTATTCAAACATCAAATGCATTCGGTTGCAGTTCTAAGAATGAGGGATAAATCCCTTTTTATAATCAGTTCAGAATGGGGTTAGAAATTTGTACTCTTATGGGAGGGGTTATTTGGGTAGACTTTCTGCTTTGATTAGCATTGCAAAAGACTACAATGTGAGTTTGCATGCAAAAGTAGGACTTATCGCTGGAGGGGTCAACTTAAGGAATATGACGTATAAGGTACATGGAAATAAAGATATTTGACAATTTGACAAAATCGTTAATTCTAAATTTTTTGCCAGTTTTAATTTTAACTCCGTTTCAGAGTAAAATAGAATTTTTTTTTACTTAAGAATATAATTTTTTTTGTGCTACAGCATTATGTTTCATTATATTATGTTGTGTATCTTGTTAATTGACAAACATAACATGCTTAATGTGACACACCTCTATCAGATGGATATAAATGTTTATTAATAGTATGGGCAAGAGCTACAATGTAGGTTATTACGTTATCTACGCTACAACCAACACGGACCTCGTATTTTTTCGCAACCCCGTAATGTTGTAATAATCCTATCCGCAATACACAGTCACGATATTTTCATCGCGGTGATTGCGGGCAACGAGTTCACCGTGAAGATGTGTTTCTGTTGTTTGATATTTTTAAACCATTAACTAAGACGTATAGACGTATCGAAAATGATTAGCTAATAACAAAATGATTAACTTTTTCATTTATTTAAAAACCATATACAACATGTAAAAATAATGTCAAATGATTGGCTCATGAATATTCTTCTACTTTTACATGTAGAATACATTTTAAAAGCACATTGTTTATTATTGGTGTTTACTTACATTCTAAAATCTTTTACTCTTTTTTTTTTATATAAAATTATAAACTTGGTCAAAAAATGACATATTTTCTGATAGAGATATACAATCATAACCATGTAGTACAATATTAAAATCTTTAGGTATGTCATGACTATTCTTGTATCTAAACAGAGAGATTCTCAGAGGATTATAATATGGACAATGAAGGAAAAAATGAAATGAATCCTTATAAGAGTATTCACATCTTAAACGTTTAGGTGATTCAACTAAGTTTTGATTGTACAAACCAGCATTAAGATTGCTAGCAAAGTTTCTCAGTTGACAATGGAGTATGTTTAAATTTCTCTGTCAATGGTTGAATAATTCATAGTTTGTTTTTTTCTACAGAATTTTTGTTCTGTATGCTTTGCTTAAATTTGGCTATACTAGTTGAAGATTTTACACTGTCTGGCAAAGTTTTCCATAACGTAACTGTTGATGGTACAAAACTATTATAGTATGCAACAGTTCTAGTTATTGGAATGTGAAACAAGTTATTATTGCGTAGGGAATAATTATGTGAAACTGGAAGACATTGTTCAAACATATCATACAAATATTCAGGTGTATAATTCTTAGTATTTTGTAATTAAGAGTAACTTTGTGGTTTTTTCTTCTATCACTTAATGTTTCCCACCCTAATTCATTATATAAGTTTTGTTTTGGGGATGTGCGTCTTCATCCTGTGATAATGCACCCTGCCTCAATTTGTACACTTTCTAATGAATTACTCTGTTCTTGTGTAAAGTTATCCCATACTACATCACCATATTCTAAGATAGGTCTAATAAAAGAAATGTAAATATTGATTAAAGACTCCCTGTTTAGTTTATAATTAAGGGTGCGAAGAATATTTAAACGCTGATATGCTTTATCATAATTTTTTTGAATATGTTCAGACCAACAACCATTTGATTGGAGAATTAGTCCAAGATGGCAGTGGCCTTGCTGTCGATCTATTAATTTAATGTTTGACCAAAGGATATACATGTATCAGGGTGTGATTTATCTGAACGAGTAAAGTTTACATTAACAGTTTTATTAGGGTTAAATTCCACTAGCCATTGTGAAGACAATTTTTTAATTTTTTAGAGATAATCTGTTTAAGATATAGCACGTCCTATTGTATCAGTCTACAATTACAAAAAGAGAAGTATCATCAGCAAATAACCTAATTTGATTTTCTAAATTAACAGTTATATCATTGATATATACCAAAAATAAAAATGGACCGAGTACAGAACCTTGGGGAACACCTGCATTTGTACTTTCTCTGATAGAAGAGTATCCTTCTAGCAAAACTTTTTGTTCACGGTCAGTAAGATAATTTCCAATCCAATCTAGTATGTTTCCATAGATGCCATTTTGTTGAAGCTTATATAATAGACCCTTATGCCAAACCTTATCAAACGCTTTTGAAATATCACAGAAAATAAAACTAACATCTTTCCCTTTGTCTAGATTGCTAATATAGTATTATATATTTCTAAAAGTTGATTCACAGTAGAATTTCTGGGTTGAAATCCCAATTGGTTTTTAGATAGAAGATTATACTCTAACATATAGTTGTAGAGATATTTAAAAATATTTTTTTCCATGATTTTGCATAGGATACTAGTTAAAGCAATTGGTCTATAGTTTCCTGGCTCTTCTGGACTACCTTTGCTTTTATACACTGGTGTAATATTAGAAAGTTTCCACACATGTGGGAGTTTTTTACTGGTTAATGATGCATTGAACAGTTTTGTAAGGGGTCCAATAATGGAATGAATAATAGTTTTAAGTATAAGGGAGAAATACCATCAGGTCCTGGGGGTTTAGATGGATTTATATTTTTTAACTGATCTTTACATCCTGGTTAGTGATATTTAATATGTTCATAGAAAGTGGAGGACCAGGTCCATGTGGGGGTAATAGGGGTTCTGAACTATCCTCAACTCGTGATATATTTGCAAAATGTTTGTTAAGTATATTGGCTCTGTCGATCGGGTGTATTAAGATTCTACCATTTTATTTAATTGGTGGGGATTTAGTTTGTTTTTTGGAAATTTTGGCAATTGATTTAACTATTCTCCACCGTTTTCCAGGGGGAATTGTTTTATCTAATAGGTACCATGCTAATTACATCATTGCTTAATTGTCGATATTTATCCCACTGGTAATCATTGTTTTTTAATTTTGCCTTGTAGAGTACCATGTTTCTTTGCCGCATTTTACGTCTAATAGCACTAGTAATGAATGGTTTATCTGACGGTCGAATAGTAACAAGTTTTTTTTGGAATGTTTTTGTCAACATAATGATTATATATTTTACTAAAATTGTCATAAATATCATTAATATCGTGAGTATTATTTACATCCATATCCCAATCGTCATCTAGTAAACCTTTACGCAATTGTGTTTAGTTAGCATTTGCATAATTTCTTATATATCTTGTGTACGAATGTTGTTTAAATGTTTTAAAATGTAGATCTGCACCTACTGTGCAGTGTGTACTACAAAAAGGTGTTAATACATTTACAGACTCAATATTTTCAACAACATTGGTTATGATAAGATCAATGCATGTACCTCTTGATGTTGAAAAATTTGTTGGTTGTTTAACAACATTTAAAAGAGAAAAATTTTAAACACAAAATAATACATGTACCCTGACATACCTTTAACATGTTAAAAATTGTTTTCTCCTTGAAATATATTCGCGAATGGTTGTGGGAGGTAGTATAAATAACGCTCAATCATTTGTATCAAAAATGAAAATAATTTGATCAGCATAAGCCACAA
Organism: Magallana hongkongensis; assembly: GCA_016163765.1. NCBI lineage: Eukaryota > Metazoa > Mollusca > Bivalvia > Ostreida > Ostreidae > Magallana > Magallana hongkongensis. The sequence continues at coordinate 39,808,829 of WFKH01011925.1, forward strand.
CCATTGTTGCTAGCGCTCTCTCGAGCGCTAGCAACTACGTTAGTCTATATTACTGAAATACGCATGCTCGACTTCACGGTCGGGTATTCTGGTAAAAACTACTCTAGATTGACTGTTCGGTGACAATTTTATCAGAAAAAAGAAGATATGGTCCGAATTTTGAGTTTCTCAATTTATTGTCTAACCTACACATTAAAGTACAAGAAAAACTTACTGTCATATAATGGCAAGATTGTAAAGACCAACTAGTATAAATTAGGGTGCGTTTAAGATCGTAGCTGCTGCGTTAGGCTAAGCAGCAGCTACGCAGTTGAACGGTAATTAAGCTTACCTAGCCGCTATGTAGATATTTGTAGTTGAAATGTTTTGTGCTAAGCATCAAATAATGATGGTTACCTTAGTTACCATTTTGTAACAAACATGAAAGCTATCTTATTTAGTTATAGTTTGCTTATCCTATAAGTTTTAATGAATTCAAACATGTATATTTTAGCTTGAAATTATGGATGTAATTAGTCTTTATTTAAATATTTCAAACTTCAAAATGGATTTAAAAATTTAAAAAATCCGAGCGAAGAAACGACATTCAGGCTGGAAGATTTCAGCAAAATAACCAAGTTGATATTGAACCTTCCTTTGTGTGTATAAAATGGCTAGAGCGCTAGCTCAAATATCTTTTTTAAAAGATAACGCGTGAATGTCGTTTCTTAGCTCGGATTTGTCAATATGATAGACTCAAGCCAAACTGACGAACGAACAATTATCTTTGTGCTCCGACGTAAAATTTTACCGCTTGAATGTCGTTTAAATCAGGCTTTTCCGTCAAAAAATGAAAAAAGTAAGAATTGTATCACTGTTGTACTACATTGTATCAATCGCTTCTTGTCTTTCCAACATACTGTGAAAAGATATCCCGTTTTTGTGTAGCTGCAGATCTGTAGCTCTCTGGTTGATTTTTCAACCACAGAGCTACAGATCTGCAGCTAGTTTTTGTGGTGTTTTCTTATGAGCTTGCCGGAGTATCTAGGAAGGCGACATACCTGTATGGAAATCCTGGGTTGCGTTCAAGATAGCCTAGCCGCTAGGTCGTAGATATCTAGGTCTGTTATACGGACCGCTAGCTTAGCTGCGTCTCTGATTTGAAGTTTGAAATATTTAAATAAAGACTAATTACATCCATAACTTCTACGATCTTGAAGGCACTCTAATTTATACCAGTTGGTCTTTACAATCTTGTTATTTTATGACCTAGTAAGTTTTTCTTATCCTTTAATGTGTAGGTTAGACAATAAATTGAGAAACTTCAAAATTCGGACCATATCTTCTTTTTTCTGATAAAACAAAATTGTCATATAACAGTCAATCTAGAATAGTTTTCCCAGAATACCCGACCGTGAAGTCGAGCATGCGTATTTCAGTAATATGGACTAACGTAGTTGCTAGCGCTCGAGAGAGCGCTAGCAACAATGGTTGTGGCTTATGCTGATCAAATTATTTCATTTTTGATACAAATGATTGAGCGTTATTTATACTACCTCCCACAACCATTTGCGAATTTATTTCAAGGAGAAAGCAATTTTCAACATGTTAAAGGTATGTCAGTGTACATGTATTACTTTGTGTAATATTTTTTAACTAATAATTGGAAGAGTTGAAATCAATCCAGGGTCTGAACTAAATTCTAACATAAAAATTGTACATAATAATGTCTGTAGTTTGCTTTAAAAAATTGATATTATATATAACGAATTAAGTAAATATGGTATTATTGCTATTACTGAAAGTCATTTAGATCAACCCATAAAAGAAACTGATATAGAACTGGGGGGATTTCAGACACCAGTTAGACTTAATCGCAACAGGCATGGAGGTGGTGTTTTACTTTATATAAAAAACAATCTTAGTTTTAGGAAACGAACTGATATTTGTGTTCTTAATATTGAAATTATATGGGTTGAGATAGAAAATGGTTATATGAAATTTTTAGTTTGTGTTTTATATAGGCCTCCAAGTGCCAAGGCAGAGCTTTTAAATCTGCTTGCTCTATCTATAGAAAGAGCATTGAATACTGAATTACCAATATTTCTTTTGGGTGATTTTAATATTGATATGTTAGCTATTGGCAACAATGCATTTAAAGAAATGTTGCAAAATTTTTACTTTCAAATGTTGTTAACCAACAAATTTTTCAACATCAAGAAGTACATGCATTGATCTTATCATAACCAATGTTGTTGAAAATATTGAGTCTGTAAATGTATTAACACCTTTTTGTAGTACACACTGCACAATGGGTGCAGATCTACATTTTAAAACATTTAAACAACATTCGTACAAAAGATATATAAGAAATTATGCAAATGCTAACTAAACACAATTGCGTAAAGATTTACTAGATGACGATTGGGATAGGGAAGTATTTAATACTCACGACATTAATGATATTTATGACAATTTTACTAAAATATATAATCATTATGTTGACAAAAAAATTCCAAAAAACTTGTTACTATTCGACCCTCAGATAAGCCATTCATTACTAGTGCTATTAGACGTAAAATGCGGCAAAGTAACAGGGTACACTACAAGGCAAAATTAAAAAACAATGATTACCAGTGGGATAAATATCGACAATTAAGCAATGAAGTTATTAGCATGGTACCTATTAGATAAAACAATTCCCCCTGGAAAATGGTTAATAGTTAAATTAATTGCCAAAATTTCCAAAAACAAACTAAATCCCCACCAATTAAATGAAATGGTAGAATCTTAATACACCCGATCGACAGAGCCAATATACTTAACAAACATTTTGCAAATATATCACGAGTTGAGGATAGTTCAGAACCCCTATTACCCCCACAAGGACGTGGTCCTCCATTTTCTATGAACATATCAAATATCACTAACCAGGATGTAAAGATCAGTTAAAAAATATAAATCCATCTAAACCCCCAGGACCTGATGGTATTTCTCCCTTATACTTAAAAATATTATTCATTCCATCATTGGACCCCTTACAAAACTGTTCAATGCATCATTAACTAGTAAAAAACTCCCACATGTATGGAAACTTTCTAATATTACACCAGTGTATAAAAACAAAGGTAGTCCAGAAGAGCCAGGAAACTATAGACCAATTGCTTAAACAAGTGGCCTATGCAAAATCATGGAAAAAAATATTTTTAAATATCTCTACAACTATATGTTAGAGCATAATCTTCTATCTAAAAACCAATCGGGATTTCAACCCAGAGATTCTACTGTGAATCAACTTTTAGAAATATATAATACTATTATTAGCAATCTAGACAAAGGGAAAGATGTTAGATTTATTTTCTGTGATATTTCAAAAGCATTTGATATGGTTTGGCATACGGGTCTATTATATAAGCTTCAACAAAATGGAATCTATGGAAACATACTAGATTGGATTGGAAATTATCTTACTGACCGTGAACAAAAAGTTTTGCTAGAAGGATACTCTTCTACCAAACAAAGTACAAATGCAGGTGTTCCCCAAGGTTCTGTACTCGGTCCATTTTTATTTTTGGTATATGTCAATGATATAACTGTTAATATAGAAAATCAAATTAGATTATTTGCTGATGATACTTCTCTTTTTGTAATTGTAGACTCTGATACAATAGGACGTGCTATATCTTTAACAGATGATCTCTAAAAAATTAAAAAATGGTCTTCACAATGGCTAGTGGAATTTAACCCTAATAAAACTGTTAATGTAACCTTTACTCGTTCAGAAAAAGCACACCCTGATATTTCCTTTGGTCATACATTAAATTATATAAATCAACAGCAAAGCCACTGCCATCTTGGACTAATTCTCCAATCAAATGGTTGTTGGTCTTAAAAAATTTATGATAAAGCATGTCAGCGTTTAAATATTCTTCACGCCCTTAACTGTAAACTAAACAGAGAGTCTTTAATCAATATTTACATTTCTTTTATTAGACCTATCTTAGAATATGGTGATGTAGTATGGAATAACTGTACACAAGAACAGAGTAATTTATTAGAAAGTGTACAAATTGAGGCTGGGCGCATTATATAATGAATTAGGGTGGGAAACATTAAGTGATAGAAGAAAAAACACAAAGTTACCCTTATGTACAAAATACTTAATAATTATACACCTGAATAGAGTCTTTTCATGCATATCTTTTACAATTTCATGCTATGCTATGGTATGCGATTTAAATGATATGCTCTGAGATTTCAATGCAATGCTATGAGATTTGTATGCTATGCCATGAGAAATTGAAATGAAGGGCTTGATGATATGGTATGCTATGCTATGTTATGGTATGCTATGAGATTTGAACAAAAACACCTTCATACACAGAAGAGTTCCAAACATTTCTAAGTAAATTGATAAGAAACTAAAGTTTACCACGAATCTGCAATGTGAACATTTATTCTTATAAATAAAAGCATTTAACGATCTCCGATCCTCAGCAATGTTCGATAACTCTTAAAATATCCGGATTTCTTTTATTCGTACCATAAATCTGACTTTTATACAGACAATTTGAATTAGTATTCTAGTGTTAGTATTACCATCATTTATACAACTACATGTTTGGTGTAGTGGATCCACGGAGAACTACTCTTCAATTACATGTTGGTGAAGAGTTCGAGACACCGGTGCACCGGTACTTTTTTTTTACAAACTCAACTTGTTTATTTATTACATCATATCCATTTTAGGCAAATTTTGTAATAACTTTGTAAAATGCATGGATACCATCTAAACATTTCATTTTATTTCATTTCATTTATAAAGTTTGAAAGAAAAATAACATTTTTATGATGAAAAAAATACTTTGAAGCGGAGGATCGGAGAACCTTAAAACTAAGTTAAAATTATGTTGTATGCTATGCTATGGTATGCTATGGTATGATATGACGAATGAGAATCTATGATATTGTATGCTATGGTATGAGATTCCAATGCTATGGCTTGAGATTCCAATGCTATGCTATGAGATTTAATTGATGTGCTATGCTATGGTGTATGTTGTAAAAGATATGCTTGAACTGACTGTATTTGTATGATATGTTTCAGCAATGTCTACCAGTTTCACATAATTATTCCCTACGCAATAATAACTTGTTTCACATTCCAATTACTAGAACTGTTGCATACTATAATAGTTTTGTACCATCAACAGTTAAGTTATGGAACACTTTGCCAGACAGTGTAAAATCTTCAACTAGTATACAAAATATAACAACAAAATATAAATCATACAACCATGGACAGAGAAATGTAAACATACTCTATTGTCAACTGAGAAATTTTTCTAGCAATCTTAATGCTGATTTGTACAATCAAAACTTAGTTGAATCACCTAAATGTTTAAGATGTGATTACTCTTATGAGGATTCATTTCATTTTTTCCTTCATTGTCCATATTATAATCCTCTGAGAATCTCTCTGTTTAGATACATGAATGGTCATGACATACCAAAAGATATTAATATTGTACTACATGGTTATGATTGTATATCTCTATCAGAAAATATGTAATTTTTTGACCAAGTTCATAATTTTATAACAAACAGTAAAAGATTTTTAGAATGTAACTAAACACTAATAATAAACTGTGCTTTTAAAATGTATTCTACAGGTAAATGTAGAACAATATTCATGAGCCCATCATAGCTACTATAAAATATATATTTATCACATGTTTATCTCAATATGCGGTGGATATCACTCATGGGATAAATTTTTGATATCCCACTGTGTGTTCTTACGCCAGGTGACGTCATAATTAAACATTACGTAGATTTAGGCTGTTGATTGACGTGAGTCACGTGATCAGTGTCCTGTTTCCTCTTAAGTATATGCTTTAGAACTTAAGAATGCATGCAAGTCCTGAACACAAAACATTTGACATTTTATATCTCACAAATAAGACATGCATTAAAAAAAAAAGAAAAAATGATGCATTAAAAAATGAATACTTTTATTTACACTTTTCGCGATCCTTAAACTAGGGAGGGATTGTGAAGGTTGATTTGATAAAGAATTATAGATGACAAAAATTGTTTAGCAATTTGATAGTTATATAGTTATACTCTTTGATCCTGGAGGTTCAATCGAAACCTTGCACATGAAGTGCTAATCACACTTTTAGCAAAGGTTTGTGCCATAGTCAACGGAAGACCCAATGTCATGGTGTCGTCGGACCCATAATCTCCTTTGATACTTAGTCCAGCAATGACACTTACTCAGAAATCCGGTTGTTATCCTGCATCCATTGGAAAATTCGATATGAAAGACATGTATTTGGCAAATGGCGTAGAGTGCAGTACATGTACCTAGCTGATACATTCTAGCAACGTTGGAACAAAGAATATCTTTACACTCTACAAACAAGTCGGAAATAGAAAGAATCTGTTCCCAATTTGAAACACGGAGATATTGTACTACTTAGAGACAAAACCGTATCGAGGAACGAATGGCCAACTGGAACCATAGTGAATCCCTTGCCAGTTCAGGATGGACGAGTCAGAATGGCGGAGGTTCGAGTCGCCAAAAACGGTTCCACTTCAACCTACACCAGACCAATCTCAGAAATTGTTCCGTTACTTAGTTTGTAAGCTTTTTCTTGATGTGATTGAGACTCAGTTTGTTATCTTTGCAAGATATGCTTAGGATTCTCTTTGTTTATCATCTATTATGTGATAGTGACATTTATTTTAATGTCTGGTAAGGAGTGTTCTGGTTCACTTTTGTTATAGATGCGTCTCCATGCTTTTTGCAGAATTACTCCCCTTAGTTTATTTTGCAGCGCACGTGTCGCGCTCGGTTGCTTGTCGATTTGTCGTTTATATTTTGATTTGCGTTTACCACACTTTAAGTTTGTTATCTATTGATACTTTTTGTATTTTAATGATTGTCTTATATGTACTGTTAGTTTCTTTACGTATTTGAACTCGTCTTAATTGTTTACATGAAAAACCTAGTATATGTACCACGTGTTTTCAGTCATCATATATTTTCATGATTTGTGTTTACGCAACTAGCCAAAAATGATTTACTACATTTAAAACCTTCTTAACATATATCACTGTTTTGCTCTAAACGATTAATGATGTTGTATCAATGTTTAGCTATCCATCCCCCTTTTTCAAACATTTTTTTTCTATGGAACGCAGTTTTTGTGACTGTGTTGATTTAACAATTTATTAATAATGTGTTAGAATTGTCTTACAGTACCGACCAGACCCAACCTAACACCAGAGTAAACCCCAACTAAACCCCGGGTTTACTTTTGAGGTTTACTTGGGGTTTACTCTGGGTCTGCTTTATGAAAATTTGAGTCCCCTCGGGGATTACTTTGGGTTTACTTGGGGTTTACTTTGGGTTTACACGGAAATTGCTTTTGAGGTCAACTGTACGCACTGAAGTGTGAAGCAGACCTGTCTTTTAACTTACCTTCCTACTGCCTGTAATTCCTGCCCCTTGTATATTCCGAATGCTCAGTTAGCGTCTGCTTTCAGGGGTATACTTTTGACCGGGTTTAGACTCTGTGTCCACTCTGGGTTTACTCGGGGTTTACTCGGGGTCCACTCTAGTAAACCCGGAGTAAACCCGGAGTAGACTAAGAGTAAACCCAGGAAGTAAACCAAAGGTTTAGTTGGGGTTTACTTTCTGTAAGGTTGGGTCTGATCGGTACTGTATGTACCATTTATCGTTTGTGCTTGTACTTAATTTGTGTATATTTGTTTCCAATGTAGTTTTTACCTCGACATCCAATAAAATCTATGTGTTTGCAATACGTGGCATTCTGATTTGACATGGTTGAAGCTATCTGAATGACAGAATAGTAGCTCTATTATTTTGGCCCGTGCTATAGTTGAAAACAAGTCCAAAAACATGTACATATCATTCTACTGATCATTTTTGGGGGTTTTCTGGATCCCCGCATAATACGTCAGCCTTGTTGAAATTTAAATTTACATTTTTTTAAAAAATATCTCGTATTTATGATCTAATTAATACTATGCTTACGCAAGTGCATCTATTTTCCCAAAACGACCGAAATGAACACGAATGGACCCAAAGATAATGAAGAAATTATAATCTTAAACAACTCGTTTTTCATTACAAATCGGGTTTGTCCTTTTAAACGTTAATCTTTAAACCATTTTTCTCCATACCTATTTAGCAAATACACCGACAATTGCTTAAGTATTGGGGGTTTCGGTATAGGACATGACTTGTAATGATTGTGCAATACTCTCCATACGATTGTTGTTAGGGTTATACATATGATATATAATGAAAGATTCCAATTACACAGTAGCTGCCATTATGTTGGTCCATGCAGTATTATAAATAAATTTCAAATCATGTAAATGTAATTCAACAATACTACCGATCATTTGTTTTTGTTCTTGGATCACCGCCTGATCCGTCAAACTCACTGAAATTTAAATTTACATTGACCATCCATCCATCCATCCATCCATCGGCAATGACATGTGAAGACATTTTTTTTTTCATCAATGTATACGCAGGATAGGCAACAAGTAACAGCCTATAAGTCGTCTGCGATGTTTTGTTTTTGCACTAATATGAGAGAGAGAGAGAGAGAGAGAGAGAGAGAGAGAGAGAGAGACGAGCAGGCTCACATATATATAAGAGGTATAATGAATAAAGCTAACAAAACCCTTCTCGCAAATATATGTTCCAATACAAAAAAGGGCGAACTATGATTATTCAGGTTTATAGGTGTGGGTGTGGGGGAGGAGGGTAATTTCAGTAAAAATAATAAGCAACGTGGCGCAAATCCACGATAAATTTTGAAATAACGAGCACAACACGTAAACAAAAGATAACATTAATAATGAAACAATTTTGACAATTCTTGATAAAATGTGATAACATTGACACTGAAATATTTGTTCAGGCTATCTTTAATTTGCCGCCGACGTGTATGATTTCCACATATGACAATTAGTTTCTTTATTTAGTGTTATGTTTGTATATGGCAACAAAGTAGTTATTTTGCACCACTTACCCCTATCGTGGCTTATACACTGATTAAATTTCATCCAGCTAACTATTACCTGTATGTAGTAGTATATTACCATCTTCGCTAGCCAAGGGTTTCAGATCCGCACCGCTCCTCACTAACGTGAGGAGCGGTGCGGATCAGAAACCCATGGCTAGCGAAGGTGGTATATTACGTACACAGGTCTTTGTAGTGCATGTTTTTAGTTACATTTAAAATTAATTTAAAATAGAGAGTAAGTTACTTACAAAGTACATGTATGATTTCAATGTAATTTTCAATTTTTGCAGGGATGGTGGGGGTTATGCGAATGGGGAAACTACAAAGAGGTTCAACTAACGTTTATTATATAACTGTCTACTAGTATACCTGTTTTTGTTTTTTTTTGTTGATAGACTGAATAATAAGTTTAATTGTTCTCTACACATAAAAGTTGCCACTGTGAACAAATCAGTACCCCGTCACCCCTACTTTTGATCGTATAGAATACGTATCCTTCTAAAAACAATGCCAAACGTTTGACACATAATTAGGAAGAAAAGTCTTAACATTTAAAGAATTTACGTATAAATTACGTATGAGATAATTTCTCAATGATTAATATTTTATGATCACATTCAATTTGTATATATATAGGCGGAAAAAAGAAACTGTGCATTATTTAATATATGAAAAATCATTTAAAAATTACAATGAACAAATTTTATTTTTTGTAATACTGTTAACACATCTATTCGTAACAACATCTCATAACACATTAATGTCAACGTCGAATAACGTCAATTTCAACACACTCGAAAGTCAATGTTATTTGAAATTGAATTAACAAAATTAATAACGCGTATGACCACCATTTGCGTTCACGCATGCTTGACAGCGACGCCTCATTGATGCCACTAAAGTGTTCAGTGCTTGAGGGATATTGTTCCAGATGTTGGTTAAAGCCTGGCCTAAATCAGCCAATGTCACTGGCTGATTTGGTAAACGGCGTAAACGTCTTTCCATTTCATCCCAGACGTGCTCGATCGGCGACAAATCGGGGGAAACAGCTGGCCAAGGCAAGACTTCGACATTCTGTTGAACAAACAAGTCCCCGACTACACGTGCAACGTGTGGCCTTGCGTTGTCTTGCTGCAGAGTGATGTGATTTTGATGTCTCTGTATGAAGGGTATCACATGACGCTGAATAATTTCATCTCGATAGCGTACGCCGGTGAGATTTCCATTGACAATTTGTAGAGGGGTCCTTCCACGTGCTGATATTCCACCCCCACACCATAACGCTATCTCCACCAAATTGTCGACGTGCACAACACAAGCGTCCTGGTAACGCTCCCCCAACGCGACGATACACCCTACAACGGCCGTCACTGCTATCCAAATGAAATCTGGATTCATCAGTAAACAGAATATTGTCCCAGTCCTGTATACTGAACCGCAAATGTCGTGTGCACCACGCTAGTCTGGCGATACGATGACGTTGAAGCAGTACTGGGCGCACCGCTGGACGTCTTGGTCTGATGTTTTGCTCGCGCAGACGATTACGCACAGTTCTTGGACTAAGTGGTCGAAGCCCTGGAATGCTACGGGCAGTCAAACTTGCTATCTGGAAACGATTTCTCAGATGCACAAGTCTAATGTGGTTGTCCTGTTGACGTGACGTCGATCCTGGGTGTTGCCAGATTGTTGAAAAGGTCTCCATAATGACTGGATGGTGTTCCGATGAACTCCAAAGTGTCTTGCTACAGTATTTTGTGCCATTCCAGCTTGCAGCATCCCAACAACACGATAACGTTGGTTTTCGTTGAGTCGTGGCATGACATAGGGGTAAATTTGTTGAAACTAAAGTGATTCCCTAAACAAAAAAAGTTTAAACAAATCCTTTACAGTTCTTATTCCAAACAGTATTGGCCCGTAAAACTCGTGCGTACAAATTTTTCAATAAACAACAGGTGCTCACTAACCATGAAAAAGTCCGTGCACCCGGACGGTTACCATCCGATATTGTCAAAAACAATACCATTATCGATTGTTTAAATTTTATAAATACAAACAATAGATATAGAAAAATTATACTAAATTTTATAATGCACAGTTTCTTTTTTCCGCTAGTATATACA
>WFKH01011925.1:39839882-39850116 GCA_016163765.1 Magallana hongkongensis
GTGTGTGTGTTTGTGTGTGTGTGTGTGTGTGTGTGTGTGTAATTATTATGATCTTTAGACATATCGCCTGACTATATATTATCTTATCAAGTATTCAAACATCAAATGCATTCGGTTGCAGTTCCAAGAATGAGGGATAAATCCCTTTTTATAATCAGTTTAGAATGTGGTTAGAAATTTGTACTCTTATGAGAGGGTAGACTTTCTGCTTTGGTAAGCATTGCCAAAGAATTCACTGTGAGTTCGCATAAAAAAAGGACTTGACGTTATCGCTGGAGGGGTCAACTTATGTAATAACAATGTTAGAAATACGGGATGATTTATCGATTCCAAATAACTTGTTAGTATGTTATTTGAGAGACCAGTGCGAAGTTTTGTTAATAGAATTCCTACACGCGTTTTATTGCCAAAGTGAACATAATTTTTCAAACTGTGATTTAGAAATTCCTGTCAAATTATAACAATCTTTATCACTAAGAGAATCGTTTTCGAAATTTATTCTATTGTTTTCAGATCTCAGCAAAAGCTTCCGAAAGATTGTAATTTGTTTTATCGGCTCTGCGGATGACATTGCTTTTGTACCGACTATTGCTCTATGAGAAAACTTTTGCAGATCAGAATCTTTTAATTCTTTGCCCACAAAATGACAAGGACAAGCTCGTGCTTTCTCATGAAGAATTATATTATGTTTTAAAAAAACTTGTTTACGGGCCTTGCCGAAAATAACTTGCATTTGTTTTTCTTTTTTTCAACATACAGTGCAGCAACTGTGTGACTTTATGCCCAAATAACGGGTGCTTGCGTCTGATGCAGGTGTGCAACTTGCATATAACTTATTATGTAGTATTCCCTTGTGGAAATTTAAAACGCATTTGCTACAAACAACGTCATTTTCTGATACCGTTTTTCCAATGATAGAGCCAAATAACTCTGCACATGTATCATTTCTTTTGCCTTTCAATGTTCTTCAATTTCTACAACTGGTACGCTTATTGCATACAACTAAACAATTTTGGCATGGTAAACAGTCTCGACTCAAGACAAACCTCGTGCAAGCTAATACAGTATCCGTAAAAGTACCGGTATATTGATCGATAGTATACTTACTTAAAGAAAAACACCGAACGGAATAAGTTTATACTAAATTACACCAATTAAAAAAGTGACCACATGTACCCGAGCAAGTGAGAAGAATGTAGACCACGTGACATGCGTACAAAAAAATTAAGCGTATTCATCAGAACAGGTGAGTAAGGTTATGAAAGATCACGCGAGTTCACGCCAGGTAAACAACAATCGTTTATAATAGGAAAGGATATTTAGATTTTTGAATGTTTTTACTTACAGGAATCGAGTGCATTGACGTACATTTTTCTCCTTTCACATATAGGTAGATTTTAATAAAATACAGCAACTAGCCAAAGGAGAAAAATGTACTCCCTTGCGCTCATATATTTTAAAAGCTCTATAAAGGTGGGCGGGGCTAAAAATGAATGGGAATTGGAAGTAAACAGTGTACCCCTACGGCCCTACCTAACATTTAGTAAAATATCTTAAATCTGGTCTTCTGATTCAACGAATACGTATATACAAACACAAGTTCAAAATTCTGATATTTATTTTTTGTCACTCTATTGAGGGGCCGGAAGGCACATGATCCTTTCAGGCAATTAAGACATGATAGACCAATTGACACGCATAGTTTGACTAGAAGTAAAAAAAGAAAAAAAAAGCAGGCAATTAAAAACAAATAATAAACAAATTTGATCAAACTAATCAAGTACAAAATGCACTGCGAAAAATACATGTAGACAAGTCATTTATATAAACGAAGCTGAAGATAAACATTGTTGTTTAAGGAGAGAGATCTGATTTACAGATTAAACATCTTTCTCCTTTCTCGACTTCCATTTAGTATGCTTTGTTTTGATTCAAGCCGCCACCTAGCAATGAAAAGGATAGACAACTCTATCAGTATTTACATTACGTTTAAAAAGGCGACCAGGCGGTGAAACCGTTACAAGGGCAACAATATTCGATTGCGAAAAGTCAATCTAATTAAATTTACAAATTACATCTATTTCCCTTTTTTCTATACGTCGCAAATTATCTGGGGTGCGGATGGAGTTATGATTTTCATGAAATTTGTCAAAAATGCATGAAAATGTATTTTTTTAAATATAATTTTAATATTTTGTCAAATCTTTACTCTGATTGTTTCCGCTCAGTTTGATTTTGATATGATGAATTAAAACGCATGTAAGAATGAAAGTTATTCATTATATAAATGACGTTGAACTTTTTCATATAAACAAAATATAAAAGAATGCAAAACTAATATCAAAAGCCTATGCTTACATCGAATACTGTAACTTGATTAAAATTGTTTCTCTGAAAATCAAAGGTAAGGGATCAAGTTTTTCCCAATGTATTACTTAACTAATTTCAAGTTTAATTTTTCTTCAAGATAAAGAAGGCAAGTGAAATACATCTTTTTTTCGGGGAGGAGAAATTTTCATTTTTAAATTAAGTTTGACAAAAATTTCTAGAAAACGTTTTTTAACATTATAAATACCTTAGAATGGTCGAAAACAAAGCCTTTTAGTAGGCAATTAGAGATTTTATGAGGACAGATTTGCACGAAATATTAGATTATATGAAGAAAACTCGTAAGATATATTATTGCAAATGCCTTCATAATTTTAGCTTAAATTCAACTATTTAAAGTGGATAGCCCTATAAAAGAAATTAGACCCTTCAATATAGGTGAATAACACACCTGAGTGACCACCTATCAATGTTTTCAATTTTGCTCTTATTTAAAAAAAGAACACTTATACACGCAAAACTCACTTTATATGACATCATTTAATCAGGATAATATACAAAAGAAAAGGATTCCTCAGAGACCATCTTGCATCATACATGAATCATTCATGCAGTTTACCAGATTCTACAATGAAAAGAATATACTTCAATTCACGATTTGTATTTGAAAATCAAATTTTAAATAACATCACGTAAAACTCCATTATGTGGGAGGGATGTTGTGGGATTGCAATGTTATATATTATGAGTTTCTTCATATGCGCTATATTTCATTTCGGGCAAATATGCCCTCAAAAACTCTCTAATTATATTTCAGAAAACATCATAAGATATAACATGGCAGGCTCAAAGCTACAAAATATAATTACACGTATACTGACCTGTATCCAACACTGTTCAGGAAAACTTGTTTGTACCATCTTCTAACCTGCAATAAAATTTGAAAAATGTTCCAGCATTGGTCCAATCAACCATTTTAATAACATCATCAACAGAAACACCACTTATAAAGGCTTTACTTGTACCGGACCCCTTGCTAAATGTGTTTTAAATTTAGTGGTATCTATACCAGATAGGGTCATCATATCTTTTATCCAATAAACATTTGTGAGGTATAATAACTGTTTTCAATAATGGATCATTAATATGATTAGGATTTCTAAAAGCTTTAGTTCTCCTAAAATAGTCCGTCAAACAATCAATAACACACAATTTTTGATTTTTCTTCAAATTTAGCATAAAAATTTTCACGAGATTTGCAGTCTTTTTTGTGTTTTTGAGAGACCAGTAAAGTAGAATGTTATACCTTGTTGGGTTACCCTCATTTTCTTATTCAACCTAGATATTTCTGAAACTCTTTTGGGAGCTGTAATGGCTAAACGTGTTGCTAGTTTTTAGTGGGCAGCTTTAGTGACAGGTCCTTATTATCTGAAGAAAAGATTAAGAACCTCACGGCCATTTTTTTTATAAATTGTTTTGCGGATTTTTTTTATGGAAAATGTCCATTGGGTGGCGACAAAAAAAAAAAAAAAAAAAAAAAAAAAAAAACCAAAACAAAACATTCATTTTTCAAACTTTTAATATACAAATGTCCTCTCCCTCTACCATATCCAAGTCACCACAAAAAATACACATCTGCAAAAAAATTAAATTTAATTAAACAGTGCCTTATCTCAGACAGTAACAGCTGGTTTAAATATCGAAATACTGTGCATATTAAGACACAAATATATTTTAATTTGAAATAGAAATCGTTCATTTTAAGTGACACAGTGACTCAAAAACCATGTTTTACTTTTTGATCTGAAGAAATAAATGAAAATTCATTATACAGAAGGTTTCACGCATTTTCAGTCACCACCTAACAGTTTACAAGTCGTTAAAACTCATCTGATAATTACACATGTAAACAAATCAGTTGTTTTGGACATTGATTTGAGTGTCACATGATTGCAATTGCTGTCTTAATTACAATGATTACAGTGGGATTGACACACTGGGAAAAGAGTTATAATTTGAAGTTATTCGATGTGTATGCTTTCAAATAGAGTGCATCTAAATGAATACTAGTATATAGTTCTTGAAGACATCAGGTTTCACAGAGAGGCCCACGCTGCAGTATTTACATTCCCCTGCGCTTGCATGGCTTTGGAACGGAAGGGAAAGTCTATATTTATGTATTGGTCCAATGCTTCATTCTATATTTCTCCTTTTAATTTGATTAATTTACTTTTGAACAAGGACATTTTTCAAAAGTATATCACTAGCCTTTATGTGAGCCTCCCTGCATTCAAACATCATTTGGTCAGTCGGTCCTGCAAACTCCTGCTCGGAGGTTTTCCTTTTTTCAGGTCGCAACTTCCTTCAAAGTAAACAGCTTCAACGGTTCCAATCCGGGTCTACCATCAATCAATCTCGATCGTTAAAATCAGAGATACTCTTACCTATAAATATTATTGTATTTCCTATATAGGTAACAGATGTTAAGATAGTTAACTTTCTTGAACACAATTAATTTTGAAATACAGTTCAACATTTGCTTTTTAAAATTAGTGAGCACGATATTAATTTGAACTAACCTTTAGTTTTTGTCAAAACTGTAGTAACTGTCAAAAACTTCGTGCTGTGTACATGATGCCAAAACCCCGTCGTAAAGACACGTGTGTGTCAGATGGAGGGTGCCAGCACCGGATATATATGTTTAAAATCAAGATCTCCTCCGCCACATTCCTTTAAACTGTTCTACATTTACCATTCTCATTGAAACAGAGAGACCGTTTGAATTTAATATCATTCGATAAGATGTTTGAAATCAAAATCAAGCTGGAAAGTCCCTGCCAAAAGCGTTTACATGATTTTGATCAACAATATGTAAAATTCAAACCATGAACTGACATTTCCGGATTTTTTTTAATGATTGACTAGAAATTCGGTCGGTGGTAATAAAAAGAGGGTTGTATGGGATTTTTATTTTTTTCCAATATTGCAAAAAATTGGGCCGGCGGATCCGTAAATCAACTTATTAAAAAATGGCCCAAAGAATATACATGTATATGTCCCATGTGTCCTGGTATCTGGGTAAAGGGGGTTCCCTCTAAGAATCCTTTTCATTAGCATTTTAACTAAATGGTGTTGACCTATAGGCTGATTATTTACATTAGGAAGAACAGAAGAGATAGCTTATCTATGTACATTAATAGAACAAGTAAACATTTCTTACACCTGAGATACAGGTGCTGAAAATGGATCAATTTCCCTTCTATCCCACCAGCTACCCCACTTTTTCCAGGCTGAATTGTAAGAAGCTTTTGTGTCTCTCCCTCATGAGTTATAGTTAAGGTCTTCAGTTTCTTCTGATAATTGCTTTGTTTGTATGGATCTCCTGAGACAACCCAACCTACATGTACTAGCTGAGGAGAATTATTCATTACTATAGGGAGGGGATACTCCTTGTCCGATAACAGAAGGTGGGGAAGTGTTGGGAGGAGAATTGGATTCTGAATGCAGAGTTTCGGTATTGTTGCATACCAAGGCTGAGCTGGCCATGCTGGTGTTACTAGAAGGATAGTTGATTTCTCTTTCTGTACTTTTGCTATACACTTGGATATTAGGCAAAATGGAGGAAAAGCATAACCCTTTATTCGCTTCAATGGATGTAACTGGGCATTGTGAGCTATTGCATCTGGGTCTGGGAGCCAACTGATGAATTGCTCGTTTTGTGTTTATCCTGTTTGCAAAAAGATCTACATTGCAATCTATTGTTTGTTTATTAAAGTCTGAAGTATGTAAGGAGCTAACTCCAACTGTTTGAGTCCTGGTAATGTCTGGACTACCAATCTGCTAAAACATTATCCCTTCCCTGAATAAATTATGGCTTCACTAAAATCTTCCTTTCAATGCACCATTCCCATAAGTCTAACGCCAATTGATTGCAAAGACTGGATGCTGTGCCTCCCACTTTCTTCACATAGGTCATTGCTTTTTTGTTGTCTTTTTGAAGTAGCACAACTTGATTAGATTTCTTTTAGAAATAATTTCACTACATGTGTTATTGCAAGGAGTTCTAGAATATTATATGATACTGACTCTCGCTTTCAGACCAAGTTCCCCCTATTCTTAGATCTTGACAAACTGCCCCACCCCCGAAAACTAATTTACTGGCATCGGTTTTAATGACTATTGACTTTTGGTCTATTACATGAACTATATTCTTGCCATTGGACTCTTCCAGGTGGTTGGTCAACCATTTTAAATCTTCTTTCGATGCTTGAGATAGAAAAACTAGTCCATCGTAATTGTGATCTATTTTCAACACTTGAATTTTGGCCATTTCTAAATGACGATAATGTAATGGGGCTTGGTGAACAGCCTGCAAACTTGATGTTAGGTTCTCCATAACCTCTGACAGTTTTCATACAGATACTCTGTCTGACTTTAAAACCTCTTGACACATTTTTATGATCTTTTTCACCTTTTCTTGTGGTAGATAGAGTTTCACTGTCATAGAATCTATTTTGAATCTTAGAAATTCTATTACTTGAACAGGTGTGAATATCGATTTCTTGAACTTTATCATAAACCCCAAACTTTCCAGAATTTCTCACTTTTTTATGCCATCTAACATTGCATCTTCCCTTGTCTTGTTCAATACCAGTATGTCGTCATCACCATTCTTAACTGTAGATTGGAATCGTAAAATTAGCATCTTTCAGATCAATTTTTTAACCAACCCAAGTCCTCCTTTGATTATGAATTTTGCCTGATTTACATGTAGGCCCTCCGTCTTGAAATGTCTGTAAACCATGGAACCATTTAGATCCCTGAGATTTATGACAGGTCTGTGTCCCCCTCCCTTTTTCTCTACCAAAAAAATGGGGCTTATAAAGCCGATTTCCGACTTTAGTTGGTTTACTTGGCAAAATACCTTTTTTCTCTAACATATTCTACAGTACCGATCAGACCCAACCTAACAGATAGTAAACCCCAACTAAACCCTGGGTTTACTTTCTGGGTTTACTAGAGTGGACCCTGGGTAAACCCAGAGTGTACACAGAGAGTAAACCCGGACAGAAGTATACCCCTAAAAGCAGACGCTAACTGTGTATTCTGAATATACAAGGGGCGGGAATTACAGGCAGGGGGATGGTAAGATAAAAGACGTGTCGGCTTCACATCAAAAGCAATTTCCAAGTATCCCCGAGTACGCATAAACCCAAAGTAAACCCCGAATGGACCCAAATTTTCAAAAAATAAAACCAAGAGTAGACCCCAAGTAAACCCCAAAAGTAAACCCGGGCTTTAGTTGGGGTTTACTATGGTGTTAGGTTGGGTCTGATCGGTACTGTATCTCTTCTCTCATTTTTTGGGATTTCTCTTTCGCAGTTATATAACAATTTGGTAATTTTGTTTGGACTGGTGGAATCTGAATGAATTCTAATTTGAGACCTTTTACTGTTTCTAATACCCACCGATCATTCGATAACTTTTCCCAGTTGTGAAGGAAATGTTTCACCCCCCCCCCCCCCCCCAAAATTTTTTCCTCTATTTGATTGTGAATCACTGAACTCAAAAAGCTTACCTGATTAACTGATCATGATTCTCTGTTTTTCCTGTAATTGTTATTTCAGTTCTGAAGTCCACTGTTCTGAAAGTTCCTCTGTAACCCCTTCCTCTCTGGTTGAAATGCCCTCTGTAATTGTGGCCCCCAAACTGGAATCTGTTGTTCGAGGGCTCTGTCCGAAAAAAAAAACTGCTGAGATCTGTCACCAGTTCTGAAAAAGTCTTTCTTATCAGATACATATTTGTCAGATTTAAAACGTTTTCTCGTTGGAAGAAGTTCGGACAATTCTCTGTTATCCTTGATGTCCTGAGCGAGTAATTTTCTAAATTTGTTGTCAAAGGGTTTGCCCTTTGATTTACGTACTTTTTTTTACCAGAACTGTCATCTATCGAATCAACTGATTCTGGAAGCAATTTGCTAAGTAAAGTTTTGCGGCGATCTGACATATAATAGCGTTTCTCCCTAACCGTTACTTTAGATCGCTGGTGATGCCGCAGGGAGAAAACACTATGGATATTGTATATGATACTTATTGGCGATTACCGCCACATTTAAAATAGTAAATGATTAGCAAAACACACTAAAATAAAACACGTCTTGTCTCTTTGAAGACAGGCAAAGGAAGGGCGATGTATACGTCATCGCGCGTGTCAGTAAGTTAATGACGAAGGCACTAGTACGGGATTCCTTTGTTTTTTTAGCATTCTGAAAAGAATTCAAGTGCATTTTTTTTACCATTGAAGTTGTTTTATTACTCGACGGGTCTAACAACATTTGCGAGTATTCATGTACATTTTAATTCATTATTATTTTATCAAAGTCACTCTTTTGTAGTTAAAATGTAGGGGTACTGCATTTTGTTTTTTTCCTCTTATTTCAAATTATGACTCAGTGAAACATTTAATGACATACTGTGATACATATCAAGAATACAATATATAAATACTTAACCCCACTTTATCAACTATTATTATTACATACTTTCTTTATTAGTAAGAAAAGTATCATTGCATTGCAGATGATTCATTTTGTTTTATTGTTAACTATTAGTAAGATTAAAAAAAAAATTAATAAATAAAGGTGTAGGAATTTAGAATGGATGATATTCTTGATACAAGTTCACAGAAGTTGTCAGTCCAATTTGGAAATGAATGCATTTTTATTAATAACTTGATATTTCCCCATTGAAATTGGATGATTTGAAACACATCAGCTATAATAATTTCTGTGAGAAATGATTTTGAAGGGAAAATTTAACATTATTTCCCTTAGTCATCAGATGTGAAAAATTATACAATTTTTTTTTTTTTGTTGAGAGAGCAATGTTAGATAATGTTATATGCATCTAATTGTCCATACCTTTTGTTATATTTCTCTTTAAATAAAGTTATAAGAATTCAAACTTCTTAGTGTTTCAATATTATTTTTGTTAACATGTCAACAGTAGGTAAATATTTGTATCTTGAACAAGAGTTCCTTATTCCATTAATTACCCAAAGGCCGTAGCTTGTGGACATAGTATACATGCATATTAATTAATACACTGACCCAAAGTTCTAAGTGTTCACCCTACATAATATTTTACTACAAATACTACAAAAAATAACCACATTTACTTGTCTTGCCGTGTGGGCGACTGATTTCCACTTAACTCTTATTAATATAGCAGCATTGACCTCTGGTTACGACCCGAGACCTTGACCTTTACTGGATATATATTGTTCATCTATTCAACACGACTATAGCGCATCCCCTGTCGCCATATAGGTACATTAACTACCTTACAAATCTTGAAATACAAATCCGGAATGACGCAAGTACAAACTGTCCAACTTTCACAAAACGGATTATGAATCAATAATTTAACGAAACACGATAAGTTATTTACAAACTGTTATGTTCGAAGACTCGGTTACAGAGTTAACAATTAACATTTCTCCATTTACATTTAGATTATAACGCATTTAGAAAATACAAATATTATACAATTATTGCTGTTTTTGAGGTCAATGCGATGATTTAGCTATAGCCAAGAAGTACAATATTCACCTAGCCGGAGGCGAGGTTAATATTGTACTTCGAGGGTAGTAAATCGTCGTATTGATCGAAAACCCCCCAGCAATAATTGTTTTATTATATGATTCAGTGACGAACTGATAGAGACATATCAAATTGAGTGTTATCATGCGAAGATTTTAGTTAGAAGCCATAGCCGAACAAATTGAGAAACGCGATATTTCATTGGACGATCTATTTTTAGTCCAATGTAGAGAAAATCAAATGTTACATTGACCTCCTAGGTCACGTGCAGGTGAATACAACGTTCTGGTTTTCTAGATAGTTGGA
>WFKH01011925.1:39865631-39876374 GCA_016163765.1 Magallana hongkongensis
GTTGATTCCATTGCATATTAGTCTGAGAAATCAAGTATTGTTATTAATTTATTTACCTGTTGACACAGAAACTAAATTCAAAAAAGTATACATGTATGTGTACAGGTTCCGACTTCAAGCTGCTCGATCTTGGCTGTGGATACGGAAGGTACACACTTATGATCGCCAAGCGTTATCCTAACAGCACCGTGTATGGCATTGATCCGGACAGGAAATCCATCGACGAAGCCAACGCGCAGCTGCAAAAGGAAGCGCTGAGCAATGTCAACTTCCTGTCTGTGCCAGGAGAACAACTTCCCCAAGACTGGACAGACACGTTTGATTTCGTCATTCTTAACGATGTCCTTCATGACGCATATGCGGTCGACGGAATTCTGACTGAAGTCCGTCGTGTTTTGAAATCCGACGGATTCGGAGTGGCCTACGATCCTCCGGTTTCATCTTACTCCGCCAAGCTGACCGATACCGACATTGCCCAGCTGTACCTGCCCCTGAGCTTGTTTTCCTGTCTTCCCATGAGCCTCTCTGGTCCTTACAGCGAGGGATACGGCGTGGGCTGGGGCTATGAAAAGCGGAGGGAGGAGATCGAAAAACATGGCTTCCGTGTGGTCAAAGTCGGTGACATGGATATCGACGTGGTGCAAGAAAGAATTGTCTTCCAAAACTGATTCATTCTTGATTATGTTTAAGAAAACTTAATTTTTCACTGCGTGTTAATGCAATAAAAATAGAGTTATACCATGAGTCGTATTTTATTACTTAAAACTTAAAACAAGAATATGTCACGAAAACATATTGGTTATTTAAATCTTAAAACAATATTTCTCGAAGGGGTTATTATCCTGCATTCTACAATTGTAAAATTATCGCAGCAATTATTAGAATAAACAATTTATTAAGAACGCCATGAAATAGTATATGAAAAAGCATACAATCATGCGTATGACAGCATCTAGTTTTTTCTGTTCAATAAACACAAACCTGTCAATAACAATTCAAACAACGGTAAACAAACCTGTCGTTCATGTATTACCTCGTTCTGCACGTTGCTTTTCTGAATTACTATTCCCGCGCACATGCGCAAAACCACCTTAAACGTTAATGAAAATGCATACATGTAGATGAATCGCCGTTATTCATCTTTCAATTATGACTAGTACCTCGTCAATATTTATTTAAAAAATTGCAAAATTTTCTAGAAACTTCTTTTTCATATATCTAGTCATGCTGACAAAATTTGGGTCTGGTTGTCAACATCGCAAATTGCCGTTAAAAACGGCATTTATACCTTTTACAATACTCAATGTCAAACTTTACCATCTGTGTCAATTCTTGAATCAGTGTCAAAGAAGACATTACCGGTAGTTATTAATAAATCTGAAATTTTTAATATTCATATATATTCTGATCATGAAATATGGATATCAAGGCACTTTCCATGTAAACATTTCTTCCAAGAGCAGAGGTAGATCAAGTTCTTCTAAATAATGAAAATTATATCAATTATATATACATGTACATGTACAATGTGCATTGTACACGTAATTTATTCACTATAGTTTCAGCGCTATTAGCTTCAGGTCTGTAGCTCCCGGTCTCAAAAAACTCGGATGGAAGACCTGGGAGCTACAGTTCTATGCGTGATTAAAAGTTGAAATTTAGAGGGCACAAAAAATTGCGCTACATGTAGTTTTGGACTGATTAATCTTATTTCCGAACACATTCTGTACAAATATTTGATTCCAAAAAATATCCTCGGACATCTTACTACTTATATTGTCACTGTACTTGCCTCTGATATTCTTTTAAACATCATCACCAGAACCGTAAAGTGAAGTGGTGTAGTTTGTTTAATGTGAGAATGGCGAATACACGGGGGTAAGTATAATTATACGTCCCTTCATTTTTCGTGGTCGTTACATGTAATCGTACCGTTTTTAAGAGAAAGTCTGGGGCAAATAAAGTAACGATATCAGCTTGGCCAAAATAAAAATATTGTTTGTTTTGAATTGCCTCCCGCCTCATTGAAATACCCTGAAAAAAATTTATTAGCAAAAAATAAAGAAAAAAAGCTTAATCAGTCCAAAACTAGCGCAAATTTTTGTGCGCCGTATGTTTCAACTTTTTAACACGCATAGAACTGTAACTCCCAGGTCGTCCATCCGAGTTTTTTTTAGACTAGGAGCTACCGACCTGCAGCTAGAGGACTACCTACCAAAGAATAAGAAATGTTTGCAATGTCAAAAGCCTTTCTGATAATATAAGAAACGCATTAACAAGTAACAACATACTGATCATTTACATTTATTAACAAGTACACCTAGCCACTTTATTTACAGGTAAAATATATCGACATAATAAGAAATCATGTATACATGAAAAATACAGTCACCGTGAAACATATTACCATGATAACATTTAATATAAACACAGTTTGGTTTTATCTGATATATCAAAATTATATTTATACACAGTTTGTTGATGTATATCATTTAAGAGGGCTGGATGGGGTTGGCCATTTTTACATAATACCAATGTTCTATAGGAAGAAGAGTTCTGTATAAGGATATAGCAAAATATTCAAATTTTAAATCTAAAATATTTGTATTTTTTCTTTACTAAATGACAGTTTATGACCAAACAAATCATATCTGAAAATTTAGAGAAGATCTGACGGTTGATTTGTTGACCATCTAGCCTCTCCTTAAACACAATCAATAAAAAGAATAAACAGCAAGGTAAAAAGTTCACATTGCTGTTTATTACTTATATTTACATTTGAAAAAGGCAAACAGTTTAGAATTGATAAAATTACCGAGATTTTAAGTTTTAATTACAATAATCCAACCCACAAGCGAGATCATTATGACATCATGAAAAAGATCACACAGAATTGAATATTTACATCTACCGAGTATGATCCCCACTATTTCTTACGGAAACACCAGTTAATTCATAGCTCTATAGAAACTACAGAACTGAAATATACAGGCCAAGTTAATCGATTGGTCGAAACCTACAGCAACCCAAGAAAAATCATAGACCGCACGAAATAATCATGATGATGTCAAACTCAAATTCCCATAGGAAACGATTTAACTGTTTCTTTTAGCTAACGTACTGGTGTACATTAACAGTAATTTAGTTAATTTTACTTACTTTTTACAATCAATTTGTTAAAGAAAGATGTAAATATAAACAATAAAATGCTTTCTTTGGTTATTCATGCGGGTTATGAAGGTGGCGATCATTGCAGAAAAAAATTTACATAACCCGCTAACACGGGTATGTATTTTTTCTGCAATGTCGCCACCTTCATATCCCCCATGAATCACCAAAGAAAGCATTTTATTGTTTAAATGTTTTCGCTATTCTATAGGTTCATATAAGGAAACATATTTGCAAATGTAAATATTTTACATGGCATTTGATATTTACTTTGTAAATGTACAAAAAATTACACAATGTCCTGTAATATTATGATCACTGTTTGTTTACATGCTGTATTGGATTTTCTTCACTTTACCTGTTAAACATTCAGCCACAAAGAGGTTGTCTCTGGTGTCCACACATAAACCTAATGGATACTGTAAATGACAGTTGTCAATGAAGCGGAGGAACTGTCCGTCCTGATCCAGGATGTGGATACTGTGGTTGTTACAGTCTGTTGTCAGGATCCGACTCTGGCTGTCTGTAGTGATGCCGAATGGATTAAATGGTACCTTTGTAGTAGAGGGAGGACCGGTGTAGGTAAACCGGAGTTTCCCGGCCTGATTGACCACCACTACTGCACCTGCTATAGAGTCAGCTACACAGATATCTAGGTTCTTGTTCTCACTGATGTATTTAGCATTAAGTTCAGATGAATAGAAGGGTTGTCCTTTGTCATTGTATTGAATCGTTTGTTTCTCTGTGGAGCCAGAGTAACGCACAACTTTCGCTTGTTTCTTATCATCAGTGATCATGACAACCAGGAGGTCACCAGAGGAGGTTATACAGACAAAGACAGGCCTCCACCCCTGTAGTCTGATCACTGTCTGTATCTGTGTATTCTTCACTATGTTCACAGTTCCCTCATTGGGATCAGTATAAACTAGTTCACCACTCTGTGTCACTGCTATGTCCCATGGCATGTCCCCTGACTTTGTTGTGATTGACTTCATTAGTTTACCGTGGAGGTTGTAGAGTCTCATCATGTTTTCCTGACCACTCGTCCAAAGTTTATCATCTCTCAGACAGGACACAATGTGAAAGTTTTTAGATTCTCCATACTCTGTGTTTATATCTGTGATGATCTGTGGTACATCAATGAGCGGTCTGTCTGGGGGAGAGGACTCAGCACCGTGAGAATCCATTGTGTAGCCATGTTCTTCTGTTTTGATTGATAATGCTGAGAGAGAACCAATCTGCTGATAAATGTGTTCTTTGTTTATCTTCTGAGGGGTGAATCTTGGTAAGGAAACTGTGAGTTTAGGAGGCAGTTTTCTGAATTCAGCATTCTTGGATTTGTAGGCAGTGACAAGGCTGACATCATTGGAGTTCAGTAATTTCTTCAGATCAGCAATGCTCTGTTCAATTTCAGAAATACAGCGTTTGTTTTCATTTTCCTCCTTATCAAGGAACACCAGGTGTTTGGATTCCATTTCATCCACGTTGGATTTGAATTTTTGAATGGCAATGTCTATTTCTCTGTGCAGATCTTCTCCATGTTTGTCTAAAGCTGTTGTCAATTTCTTGGAGTTCATAATCAGATCAGCTTTCTGAACTGGGATATTAGATGCAATCTCTTGGTATTTAGCATAAATGGAATTTTCTAATTCTTGTAAATCTTTTTTTAAGGCTTCCCTTTTGGTATCTAGTATTTTTAAAATGCCCACTTGTTTGTGTCCTAGATGTTCACCAGAAGTGACACACTCCAAACAAATAGGAATGTCACATTGTTCACAGTGAAGGTCACATAATTGTGTGGAATGTTTTGAACATTTAGGATTAAGTCCCCGCTTTTTAAATGGCACCACTTTGTGTTCTTTGGATTCGTCTAAGAGATGTTCTCCCACACAGGTTTTACACAGATGTATGTGACAAATGTCACAGAATAAAGGGGGGACAGGAGTCTCACAGAGATGACACCGTAACACATCCTGGGCCCAACTGCGGGGGTCCATGGTCAAATACCTTCAGTTGATGAATTTTTTAATTTTTAATGATTTCTGAAAGAACAAAAGAACAGTTATATGTATTATTAGATAATTAGCAAACTTGTTTTTACTTATTCTGTCATTTTTGTACGTGAAGTCAAAATCATTGTCACAGGGAGGGGGGTAGGATCTAGAGCCCCCACCCCCCACTAAAAGATAGGTATAGTATGCAAGGCCAAGAGTATATCACGCAAAGTTATTTGCTAAAAGTCTTACTGTAGAGGTTTTTTTTTTACTTTGCTTATCAAATATTTTGATATTTATCGGTTTGTGACCCTAATCTAATATCCCCATATCATATGCACAGGTCCTTAAATTTTCAGTGGGGGTGATTTTGTTTTGTTTGGAGTCCAAGCCCTGTTTTTTCGTAATTTTACTTTGTGAATTATATGACGTTGAATCCTCCCCCCCCCCCCCCCAACTTTCCGACACCTTAATGGCACTGGTCTAGTTCGTTTGGTAACTCGCGGTAAAACAGTGAAATAACGTGTACGATATCCAGACTAATGTACAATTTTGATTTCGTTGTTCATTATTGTTGATAACATTTTCCTTATTCATAAACAAACTACAAACCTTTACAATCTTATCAAACATGGCGATGCATTTCTCGGGGTTCTGCTAGGCCTAAAACACGCCTGCCCATGCCTGGCGGGGAAAACAAGGCTGCCGAGAAAATCTATAACGTTACAACTGCCTTTTACCTGATGAATAATTTTAATGTTTTCTTTTAATTTTATTTTAAATAACTAAATTAATAATCATAACTTTAAATTAAGTAATTAGCACAAAATAAGGAAAAATGTTCAATGTTGGTAAAGATAGATAACTCTTACGTAGAATCCATACACCTGTCGAGGAAATTGGTGAGGACTGGTCGCCGGACTGTTGACGGAATAGACGTAGTGACATGCATAAAAAGGTCGATAACTTGTGTTATGTATAAGCTATCACCATTCTGATAAATGATATACTTAATATGCAAAACCTTTGCCGGAATGAGCTAAGGTCGTAAAAATCGGCTGCCGGAATGAGGAAGTCGACATCATAAAACACTTATATCTCAAAAAGTGTTCAATATTGTTTCATTCCGACACGATTTTTTTTATCATAACGACCAAACCTTTGAAATAAGTAAACTTTTACTCAATAGGGTTTTGATTTGATATCCAAAACCTTTGCTGAGTGAATCGTTTAAAATTTGTAAATTTTGTGTGTAAAATTTTCATTCCGGCAAAGGTTTCGGGCATTTAAAGTTAGTTTAATATATGAAAGTATACATTTTCAGAAAGGATATGATCTCAGGATGAAAAAAAACTTTACTGAATAAAAATAAATTCAGTGGTATTTACGATACAGGTGGTTATGTAGGGGTGACTGCACGATTACGGCCTTCTTTTTTTAACGAAAACATTTCATTCTGCGAAATGTTTTGGACCTTCACAATGATATTGTATATATGTGAATATGATATTTTAAGTCCCCTACCGGTTTCACCGGAGGGGACTATAGCTTTCCTCTGCGTCCGTCAGTCCGTCTGTCCGTCCGTCCGTCTGTCCGTCTGTCTGTCCCACTTCAGTTTTCCACACTTGTTTTCTTTACGCATTTGAGGAATAGTATGAAACTTGCTGAACAGCTTCAAAATGTCAAACTACAGATCACGTTTACATTTTTGTAGCGTCTGGTTGACATATTTTCAAGAAAGATAATTTTTTATATTCCAATTTTTTAATGATGTTCGGGTTCGTTATCGGGTTCGGTGTGTATTGAATAAACGAGGCCAGTAAGTGAGATTTGGCAGTAATAATATCGTGCGTTACTTGTACCATTCCTTTTATCATTTCTAACAAACAAATAAGTTCTGTAAAATAGTGGCTAGCATTGACATTGTGTTGTAAATTTAATCGGCAGGTAATTTTTTTTTTGTATCATTACAATCGGGTTCGTTATCGGGTTGGGCTGTTTAACTGTTTGGTTTGATTCGGGGTACAGAAGACGGTAAGAAATGATATTGTGCATAACAGTGCATTGTTTTCACAAATTTCTACCAGCGAATACTGAATGAAATTTGTGAAATTACAGGAGATAAAATAAAGAGTATTATTTAACCTTCTTTGGATTTAATTTCTATATAACAACTATATAGTTTGAATTTCCTTTGTTCTTTTATCTCTGATTAAAGCATGACATCTCGTTTACAATAGTTCTGAAATAGTTGTGTGCTTGAAAGCTTTCATAGAATAATACGAACCGGTAGGGGACGTGTATAATTGCTTATGCAATACTCTCAGAATGCTTGTTGTTCATGTACCTCATGTACCATTCTATGATTTTGGGCGAAAGAAACTGAACTGAACTTATCGTTGCTTTTTAAGGTACCCCACTACACCCAGACTTATACTTTTTAAGACACTACGTCACAAGATGGCGATTTAAATGTTTTGTTAAATGGTTTATATCGTTCGATTCGGTTGTATATCGTCGTAGCTCAGTGGTTAAAGTATTGGGTTTCTGAACCGCAGATCATGAGTTCGAATCCGCCTGGAGCTTTTGTTCAAGTTTACTGAATTAAATTTTCTAAAATGTAATTTTTCATCCAAAATTGCACATTTTTTTGCCTATTTGACTTAAATACTTCTTATCCATTATGATATCTATCATAATCAAGTAATTTTCTGCTGATTTGAAAAAAATATTTCAAGGTGTAGTGAGCCACCTTAAGTTTTAGTACTTAAAATATTACGACAATTTCTACAATAAGTATCAATAATTAAAGTTATGACAAAATTTCATAAATCCGGGACAGAACAAAACCGAACACGTTTACCCGGGACAAACATTATATTTCCGAAATAGCGACGAGAACGAAATATTCTAGTCACTTATCTACACTTGCGCACAGAAAACATATGAGTTTACATTTATAACCATTTAATAGCAATTGTAACTTTAAATTGACTTATTATATTTATTTGCAAACCTATAATAAGTTAGTCTCTACTTCGCGTTAGCGGGCTATTGTGAAGTTTTTCTGCAATGATCGCTACCTTCATAGCATACATGAATCATTAAAAAAAAGCATTTTATTGTTTATATTTACATTTTTCTTTTTTGATTATTGAACTAATCATAAAAGATAGGTAAAAGTAACGTAATCATTGGTACATCTAATCTACATCAGTACGTGATAGAAGAAATAGACAAGTCTTCTTACATGTAATTGGAATTTGAGTCTGACATCATTATGATTATTTCGTGCAGTCCGTGATTTTTTTTTTTAAGTCGCGGAAGATTTCGATCGATCAATAAACTGGTTAGAACTGGGTCGTGTAGATTTCAGTCCTGTTAGTTTCTATAGCGCTGTGAATTAAAATCGGTTTGTTGAAGAATTAAATCTAAATGAGATAATACTCAGTGAGTGTAAATATATAATTACAATTTTATATCAAAGAAACATATTAGATTTCATTATACTTTCATGTTAAATACTGAAATCTGATTGGTTTAGACGCAGTTGACAATCCGTTGTCATACCCTCAGCGGTAGCAACACACTTGGCAACGGGCCGATAGAACGAATTGTTACATGCGCGTAAATTATGCGCGTACGGTTCGTCGTAGAACTTAAGTATTTTCTATATAAAAGTACTAAAATCTGCTATGAAATTAAGACATTCAGTATAATAAAATAGATAGTGCCTGTTTGGGAGGGTACCAGTTAAAATTGACACCCCTCGAAAACCATTGTCAACCTCCGCTTCCGCGTCGGTTGACAATGGTTTTCTCGGAGTGTCAATTTCAACTGGTACCCTCCCAAACAGGCACTATTTATATAATGGTTACAAACTGTTGCTTCTCATGTTTTTGAGCTAATTTTTTTTTAGGAGATCTAAGTACATGTAACATATCATTTTCATCCAGACGAGAAAAACAATTGGTTTGCTACATGTACATGTATGCATTAATTTTCAAAGTACATTGTACATGTACATTTATACATGTATTAAGATAAAATTCTACACCCTGTTTAATTTTTTCATAGAGGATAACGTCTAAAAATTACATTCAAAGTAATCATGATAATAGCACGTTTTTGAAGAAATATGGAATTCTTTAAAATGCAACTCATATAGCTGTAACTATTTATTCAAGTCTCGACTAAAAGACGATCACCGATCTCCGCGTTTGGCATATCAAAAGTTGCAATATTCTAAAAAATTCATTTATTTCGTACAATACTTACTTTATATTTATTTAATTTCTATTCGTATTGTAAGAAATTTCATTGGTACATGTATGTATAATCGGAACAAAACAAAATTGGCGTAAAATTTGATATCGTTGCATATTTCACACAGTGTTGCGAAACATGTCATTATTTTAATGAAATTCTCTCTGACTTATTCTATAATGTAGTGATTGACATGCATAATTGTACGATTTTTTTTTTTCTAATTTGCTAAAGCCCGCAAAGGCTAAGTGAGTGTGCCTATATATATGCACCTTATAGGAATCCTGACACTATAAAACAAAATATGATTGTAACTCCGCCCATTACAAGTGTCTGCAATGAACGCGTCATTCTATAGTCTGTCCCAAGATATTTATGCAGCACATTCTGCCGATTTTTAATAAAAATACACATACCTATGAAAGAAGTGCAATTTCAAATCAATGAAAGGGAATTTTTTTAAGATATCTTAATTGACACATTATTATTTTTCACTCGGAAAAATTCACAGGAACGAAAACAGATTTCTTATGGAGATTTATAATGGGGAATGTTTACATCTTTTCTCCATTTGGAAGTTACTCGGAATACCTCGCGCAATTTTTCAACGTTATCATCCGGGTCTGCTCTAATACAAAATCCCCGTAGGGATCGAATTTTTTAGCAGTGTATTGAAACCTGATAAGCTAAAGGGGGCGTTTCAACTGAGAAATCTTGGAAATTTTTCATACTTTGAATGAACATCGTTTGAACCCTGAGGTATTTATAAATATTGAATAATTAAGCAAAATGTGGATCGAGGATATCTTGGGACAGAGTATATAATTGGCGCAAAAAATTTGCACGAGCATTTTGCTTTTTGATGCAACGGAGAATAAAGATTCCGTGCATGAGTAAATTAATAGCGGGGAAGACATCAGAGAGGTAGGAAAAGATTATCACACGAGATATTTTTCTATTTTCTATCTGAATTAATTTAAAATTATTGAGATTTTGATAGTTATAATTTTACGGACGCATGGTCACTGTGTAAAAGCGACTAAAAAAGAATATCAACAGTTTTACGGGACCGACGCTTCGCATCAGTTTAACACATTAGCGATAAAAACCAAGAACAAATCAGGCACCTAGCATCGTTTTTGAAAGGGGGGTGGCAACCTCATCCAAAAAATCTACATGTACTCTTTGTTACTTCAATTTCACTGCTGATTTTCACTTTCATTTATTACTTACTTCCATAAAAGTAGGGAAGGGGCAGTCCCCCGGCCCCCTGATGCTAAACCAAAATTTTAAACCAAATAAATACAAAAAAACC
>WFKH01011925.1:39881092-39913755 GCA_016163765.1 Magallana hongkongensis
TCCAAAACCTTTGCTGAGTGAATCGTTTAAAATTTGTAAATTTTGTGCGTAAAATTTTCATTCCGGCAAATGTTTCGGGCATTTAAAGTTAGTTTTATATATAAAAATATACATTTTCAGAAGGATATAATCTCAGGATGAAAACAATCTTTACCGAATAAAAATAAATTCAATGGTATTTACGATACAGGTGGTTATGTAGAGATGACTGCACGATTTACGGCATTCTTTTTTAGCGAAAAAAGTTCATTCCGCGAAAGGTTTTGGACCTTCACAATGATATTGTATATGTGTCTTTATGTGAATATGATATTTTTGTTCATGTACCTCATGTGCCATTTTATGGTTGTGAGCTAGCGAAATAAACTGAACTGAACTTATCGTTGCTATTTAAGTTTTAGTACTTAGAGTATTACGACAATTTGACAATTAGTATCAATAATTGAAGTTACGACCAATTTCATAAACCAGACAGAACAAAACCGGACACGTTTACCCGAGACAAACATTATATTTCCGAAATTCGACGAGAACGAAATACATGTATTCTAGTCACTCATCTACACTTGCGCACAGAAAACATCTGAGTTTACATTCATAACCATTTAATAGCAATTGTAACTTTAAAATGACTTATCATATGTAATTTGCAAACCTATAATAAATTAGTCGCTACTTCGCGTTAACGGGTTATGTGAAATTTTTCTGCAATGATCGCTACCTTCATAGCACACATGAATCATAAAAAAACATTTTATTGTTTATATTTACATCTTTCTTTTTATTGATTATTGAACTAATCATAAAAGATATGTAAAAGTAACGTAATCATTGGTACATCTAATGTACATCAGTACGTGATAGAAGAAATAGACAAGTCATCTTACATGTAATTGGAATTTGAGTCTGACATCATAATGATTATTTCGGGCAGTCCGTGATTTTTGTTTTAAGTCGCGGAAGATTTCGATCGATCGATTAACTGGTTAGAACTGGGTCGTGCAGATTTCAGTCCTGTTAGTTTCTATAGCGCTGTGAATTAAAATCGGTTTGTTGAAGAATTAAATCTAAAGGAGAAAATACTCAGCGAGTGTAAATATACAATTACAATTTTTTATCAAAGGAAGTTATTAGATTATGGTTACAAACTGTTGCTTCTCATATTTTTGAGCTAATTTTTTTAGAAGATCTAAGTACATGTAACATATCATTTTCATCTAGACGAGAGAAACAATTGATTTGCTACATGTATTCATTGATTTTCAAAGGATTTATACATGTATATTAAGATAAAATTCTACACCCTGTTTAATTTTTTCATAGAGGATAACGTCTAAAAATTACATTCAAAGTAATCATGATAATAGCACGTTTTTGAAGAATTATGGAATTCTATAAAATGCAACTCATATAGCTGTAACTATTTATTCAAGTCTCGACTGAAAGACGATCACCGATTTCCGCGTTTGGCATATCAAAAGTTGCAATATTCTATAAAATTCATTTATTTTGTACAATACTTACTTTATATTTATTTAATTTCTATTCGTATTATAAGAAATTTCATTGGTACATGTATGTATAATCGGAACAAAACAAAATTGGCGTAAAATTTGATATCGTTGCATATTTCACACAATGTCGCGAAACATGTCATTATTTTAATGAAATTCTCACTGACTTATTTTATAATGTAGTGATTGACATGCATAATTGTACGATATTTTTCTAATTTTCTAAAGCCCACAAAGGCTAAGTGGGTGTGCCTGTACGCACCTTATAGGAATCCTGTCACTATAAAACAAAATATGATTGTAACTCCGCCCATTACAAGTGTCTGTAATGAACGCGTCATTCTAAGATTGGCGAGAAAATTTTCACGAGCATTTTGCTGTTTGATGCAACGGAGAGTATGAGCAATTAACAGCGGGGAAGACATCAGACAGGCAGGAGTAGATTATCGCACGAGATATTTCCCTATTTTCTATATCTTATATGATTAATATAAAATAATGTAGATTTCGATTTTGATTTAAATATTTATAATTTTATGGATGCATGGTGTGTGCAACACATTATAAAAGCAGTTGAAACATTTTCATGTGCTATCTGTGTACTTGTACATGTACCAAAACGACGCTACACGACAGACGCAACGCATTAGTTTAAAACATAAAAGATAAAACCCCAAAACAAAGAAAGATAATAAAACCAAATGAATATCAAAACAAAATAACAAACAACAAAAACCCTGTTAATTTGTTTCCAAAAAAAAAAAAAAAATCAAAAAAAAAAAAAAAAAAAAAAAATCAAAAAAAAATGTGCGCTTTAGTTGTTGGGGCTTACTATGTATATCTCTTTTTAGGTTTTTAAATAATTATCACAATGTTTATGTGAATCATACAATGTACATGTACATTGTACGCTGTAACTGGTGGACAAGGGCCGCAATCATTTAAAGCTTTAAATTAACTTAAATTAAAATCAGCATATCATCTAGTGTCAAGATTATTTATTCAAACGGCAATTCTCATTACTCTGTCAAAACTCTAACTGCATGCATGCTGTACATATTAATTATTCTCACTTGGGTTGTATACATGTACATTTGTATTTTTTCCTGAGAGTTATGCCGCTTGCTACACTATACATAATACAAAATAAGCTTTATAAACATGAAGAAAAATCCTGAACCGACTAAAAAAGTCGGATAAAAGAAAACTGTTGATGAGAATTTTATAAACTAATAAACTAAAACAATACTGTTTTACAAACAATAAATACTTTGAACATACTGGAAAAGAACCCAATGAAAGAGTGGTAATGAAATGCTTTCTTTTTTTCTTTTTTTTTTTCAAGATATTCAATCTTTTGATGACTATAGATGGACTAAAACTGTTTAGCTATTGTGTAGCTAATCTGGGCAAAGTTTTACATTGTGTCTCTTTATTAGGACTCTTACGGAGTAATTTAGATCAGGAAAGACAACTCTGTAGTTCTTAAAATATTTTCACATGTATCTACAAAACCAAGATATCGTAAATTCCATGCGCTCTGTATACATTTGTGTACGTATACATGTATATGCGTTAATTAAGTGGATGTTGTTGACGGGTTGGGTGCGTTAAGATAGTGTTATAGTTGAAAGGTTACAACAAGTACACTGATGTATTTTACAAATATTATTGTGTTGTAAATACACTGCAGTCAATTGCATACGAAATAGAGTTCTTTCCCTTGGAGAGAGAGAGAGAGAGAGAGAGAGAGAGAGAGAACGAACGATACTCGAGGATGAATATTTCTATTGACAATTATTTTTTTTCACAATTTTAAGAAATAGACCTCCAACTATATAAGCCAACCTGAGAGCACCAGATATCTTTTAAATTACTGAATTTTACATGATCGATCTAGTACTTATATTGTGTACTTTATTTAATTTGATAAAATAACATTCAGTAAACGACGTATATGTATGGATGGAGAGATAAAATAGATACGAGTCATCCTCAATTACCCAAACCCATACTAAAGGGGCAGTAAGAACACGTTGTATATGCACATTTATACATGTACATGTAATACATGTTACAATTGTTTAATAGTGGTTGTACGCGTATCTTTAACATGGGATGTTACTGGTCTAAAACAGTGTACAAACAGTATATGGTATATCTCTTTAATTTCGCACAGAGCACTAGCTGTTGAGTTTACATGTGGTTACTACTACATGCTGTTCCCTACAATATCCGGAAGTTAAGTTGACAGGACACCAGTCCATGCATGAACGGTAAATAATGGAAGGAGGGGTGTTAGTCATTTTTCCAACAGGGTACCCCTATCCTAACCCACCCTACCTTTTTTAAAAATAATCTTTTAAGAAATATTATGTAGGGGGAAACCCACTTGACCTACGCTGTTATGTTCTAACACATTAAATCCGTTTGAACTTGGTGGAAATCAATTAAATGTATATTACACAATTAAAACCCCTCTCCAACGAAGGACTTGTGATAAAAAAAATACGTGGAAAATTACCTATGACTTTTAAACCCGGAGGCAGAGTAGATAAGTCACATGCTCAAATATGAATGACTGGAACATTAAACCATGCAGCCATGTGTATCAAATGTATGGATGAAAGTTGATAACACAAAGAGCTCTGAATCACTTCTATATATAATTGGGGAAATTTGTGACAATGATATAAATTAAAATATGTAAACATAGAAAAGGGGGTTTTCATTTCAGTTTAGTTGTGGTAATTTAAAAGTTCTTTTTTATGAGAAAATTAAATTTCAATTGCGAAATGGTATACCAATATTTTGTGCAAGACAAAACATGTACGAATTTAAATAAACGTATCTGCAATATCTTAATATACAGGTTTATTCAATATTCTGCAGACATGTTTCACAAATTCCGCCCTGATTGTCGCGACCGTGCACGAAAAAGAACATCGTGCTTTTTTCCGATGCACATATATGAGAGCTGTCAAAGAAGTCGAAATTTGATATGCATTCTACCTCTATTCCCATAAGCCCAGAAAAGTAGAACTGTTATCCATGTTCATTATTTATTTATGGACATGAAACATAATTCGACAATGAAGCAGGCATTTCAACATCATTATTCTGTTTGACATTTTCAGAATTAATCAGTAGACAAGATATATCATCTGACATGCAAACCGGCTTAAGCAAGCAGCTTATCATATAAATTTTATCGATAATTACATGTATTGTAGTTAATCAACAAAATGACTCTCTATGTCTGCACTTACTGTTGGTACATGTACATCTAAGACATGCGCGGATGCAGAAAAATGTTTGAGGGGTGGGGGTGGGGGGAGGTCCGAGGGATAATTGTGTTTGCCCTCACCGCGTAAATATGATACTGACTTGGACACGTAAGTCTATTGTATCCATATAAGCTATGATATGGAGACATGGATATCTTTTTTATTATTGTTTTTTAGTTAATGTATTTATTTGATACTTTTATATTTGCCAGTTTAATAAAAAAAAAAAAGAATAAATTCTCTACTTTGTCTGAATTGCTGTTTTTAATCTGCGCTATACATGCGCTATACAATACTGAGACAGACAGGTTGTCATCCATTTTATCCCGGAGAGCTATTATAATATACTTAAATACAAATACTCGAAAATGTTCTAACCAACATTTTTCAGTAGTAACTCTTCGCAAGTAAGGGGGGTGGTTAAGGGGGAGAGGGGTGTTGGTTTTCGAACTTCAAAAGAATTTTGATAATCCTTAATCTCCGTGTTAATCTACTTGTGTATTGGTTAATCTCTATTAGTATATGTACATGCAGTCGAAGGTCAGGTGAGATTATGACCCAGATTAACCGTGCGTGCTAAAGGTGCCGGCGACTTCATTGATCTTTGGTAACGCGGAAAACCACATATTTATTTTTCAATAAATAATTAATTTAGTATTTACTTACTAAGAATATTTATGCGTGCAGTTGCAGTAATTTGGAGAAATTTGCAGAATTTCTTCAACCCCCCCCCCCCCCCTCCTGCACCGCAATTTTGTTATTTTGATACCGCGGTTTACAGGAGAAACTTCTTTAAAAAAAAAAACCCCACCCCCACCACCACCACTGAAAAAATAAAATAAAATGGACAGTAGATAGTAGATTTGGCGGGAATGGGGTTGTAATGTTCACGTGCGTACTTTCGTGCAAATAATGAAATAAATCATGTCATTTATAATTATTTGTGCATTGAAATTCGTAACCATTTTAAGAAACAAACGATCAAAATATCATCCATCTTTCCTTCGTTCCTTCCTTCCTTTTTGTATGGAAAGAAAATTCTAAACCTTTCGAGCACGCCGGGGTACATGTACAGTTGTATAAACCAGGAGTACAAGTAAACTTCTGAACAAAATCCAAAGCTGATTTAGGTAATAACTCGATCCTATCATATTTCCTTCATTGACGGAGAGATTTGGCTTGCCTTGATATATTTAATACTTCGCAACAAGCACAATTTGTACCGAAGTTGCCATCGCTTCGATCACGAAAATCTAAGCGGAAAAACACGATAATAAGCAGTTTAACTGAGGCAAACAACTTGTTACGTATCTGTATGTTAGCGACGCAAGCAGAAACATATATTAAACTGTTATAAATCTGGACCATGTTACATGTACATGAATGTTTATGTTTATTCGAAATAATTGTGAAGAAGAATGTTTTGAAAGAATATAGGAATATCGAAAGAGGACAATATATATATATAAGCAGCAAAATACACAGATTACCTGCAACTGCTTTTTTTCAACGTGATCATAAAATATTAATAATCTATTTCGTTAACGATCGATTTGGATAGTCCGCCCCCCTCCCCCCTTTTTAAGAGCATTTGATCTTCTTTTACAACGAAAATACATTTGGTTAATCTCCTTGTTCAATCACGTGTCTTAATAAAACCATACGTAAACCAGGAAAGGTCACACATGTAATATGAAATTGTATATAATGTCAGTCACTTCATATACAACATTAGATATCGCCTGTTCTTGTCTTTATGGATGTATACATACATGTATACACTCTAGTTTTCTCATTTTTTAATTTTTTTTCTAGGCAGAAATAAAAACAAACAGGTTCATCATAAAAAATAACCTCTAAAACCAAAGACGGAACGAATAAGACAAAATATAAAAGGAGACCGAGGAGGATTATAACATAAAAGCTTGAATCTTTAACTTCCTCGGATTTTAACTTCCGTTTTGATCAAGCTTTTTAAGGAAATTGTTTATATTGCCCACATTTGTCTTCCAAGTATTACGTCCGGATGCCTTTTTTTCATAAAAGGGGAGATTCTTCCATGGTGCTTAAGGCTATAATACGTGAATTGCTCATCGAATGAAGTATTAAGACGAACCCGACTGCGAACGCGCCGGCACCAAATACTCTGCAATAATTTTACGTAAAATATTTAAATTAGGATTGTGTCATTAAGTTGAGAAAAAAGAAAACAAAGCTGTAATTTTTTCCATTTAATTTATTGTAAATATACAAAACAACAATTCATAAATGCAGAAAGTGACAGTTTAAAACTGTGCATGCATTCGAGATAAAAAAGAAAAGAAAACGCATATTGTGCATGCTTTTAAAAAATGTGATGAACACTCTAGGAACATTTGTAGTAATAAATATTGTGGAATAAAAATAAATGCATAAAATCAATAAAAACACAAAGTTTTTGAACATATATCTTTTTGCACCAATCCCATACATTTTGCATTGCTTTAAAAGTAAAGAACATAACACTGGCAAGTTAATTAAAAGGAATGTACTGAATGTCGTGCGGAATCTTTACAAGACACTGTCCGCACACGCTTTGGCTCTTGCTGCCCGTGATGGGAGCATCAGACCACGTGTCCCCACATATGGAATACCGGAAGTTGTTATTTGGGGAGTTTTTCTGCGAGTCAACGCCCCCGGTCAGACAGATTTCGCTCCCTTGCAGAAAGGCGCCAAATTTTCGGCGGCGTTCTGGCTGACTCGCCATCATGGCACTCTCATTTTTGTCGACACAGTATTTGATACAGTGCCCCTGTTCGGTCAGAATGTAGATGGAAGTTCCGACCACGACGCATCGACCCCCGGAACACTCCACCGGAAGATATCCGACAATTTCAACGGTCTTTGTTTTGGGATCGAACACTTGAATAACGGACACACTGTCGCCATTTTCCTGTTCCCCGCCAAAAAGATAAACCATGTCTCCGTGGACAGCTGATATGATGGAATGGACGTTCCATTTCAGCTTTCCAACGACCGTCCAGGAATTTTTCTTGCGGTCAAACTCGCCGATTTGGGAGACGATTTTACTTCCGTTCGTTCCTCCAAAAATGTAGACTTTGTCATTAACGGCCTCCATTGTATGGAAGCATCGAGGGTTTTTCATGTTGCTGCAGACCCTCCATTTGTTCATAATCACGTCGTACTCGATCATCTTCCTGGACGATTTCTGCCAGCCGCCGGACAGGAAGATATAAGGAGGCTCCGAGACGTCCCTTTGGAGACAACAAACGGCGAATCCAGGGTCCATTTCCAAGTGTTTCTTCATACTAGCGTTGTATTCTTTTCCGAGCTGCACATCCAAAACTTTCCCACCCGGGCAATATTGATTCTTGACCGTCTGATTCAAAGAAAATGTCACCAGGTACGACCTGTCTTCACTTCGTCGTTTCGGAACTGGGAACAAATTACTGTCAACTTGGTGTTTCAAAACGTTATAGACCTGGCTGCGTGTTTCAGCATCGCATTGCCACCATTGATACAAAGCGTCGCGAAGGCACAATTTGTTTTTACACATTGGGCTGCTCACAAGGGATTCCATCTGCGAATGCGAAAGCGACAAAAATTTCGGAAACAAGATTGTGCGCTCTATGCTTTCCACTATCTCGTTCGCACATTTACAGGAAACCTCTGCCAAATCAAACTCATCGGCCAAGTCAAAAATCTCAAACATATTTCTTTTGTCTAAGTTCTGGACGAGTTTTTTCACGCAAATATCGCTAAGATCGCGAAGGTTCGGGATCGAGCTGCAGATGGTCAAATATTCCCGGATGTTTTCGTAACGCACAGAATTCTCGTTAATTTGTCCTGTACATAGGTACTCCTGCATGGCTTTTTTACATTGTGGGTTTATAGAAAGATAGGCACTAACAGCCTTCATGGCGGTCCCTCCGTCCACGTTGTTGTTGTTCTCCATGGCCCTTTTGTTGTTGTTGTTGTTGTTATTGTTGTCGACTTGCCGGTGAAGCATCATCTCGTTAGGCATCCCGCTGTAACATAAAATTTAAAATATTATGTCAGAAGTTTCAACTTTAACAGCAGGAAGTCAGACAATCGCAAAGTGCCGGTTTCCGTCTTCCTCCCAAGTACTTCAATAACTTAGAAAGCCTCTTAAATTCTCCGAGCTGTACTGTTACCAACAAAACGTGGGTATAGAAGTTAGTACAGTATGCATGTAAGCACTCGTCCACGAAAAAAAAAAAATATTTGCTCTGAGTATTCTGGCTTTGTTTGCTTTGTCCTTTGTTATCACGGTATCACATTGCACGCCATTCATCAATAATGTAATTCCCTTTGTTTAGATTCAGAATTTTTTATTCAATACTGCTTTTATAATTGAAAAAAAAGGACAATTGTGGATCGATGCATCGAAAAAAGTTGAATCCTCAACAAATTAACTTTTTAAATTGCTAAATTTCATCGATTAAAAAATGTAACACGAGTTTTTATTGTATATAATTCAAGTATTCTTACCTGCACAAACACAGGTTAGTTTCCAAAGCGTCCTTTTCAGCGATAAAGTAATTAAAATGAAATTCAGGAGGCAGACAAATCTTTCTCCTTCGACCATTCGATAAGCAATAAAATACAAATTCTTATAACACGGCCAATTTATATGCTGTATAACTTTAAATTTTAAAAATAGATTTAAGGGAAAATCCTCTCTTCCACAGGTGACGAGTTTTGTGTGTCTATTTATAGCCGTGTGACGTGTACAGGTGATCTTACACAGGTAAATAAAATAGACTTTGGCGATCGACGCGTTTCTTCTTGACTACATATACATTTACCTGTGTTTTAGTAACTTGACCAAATAATGATTTACCAACACTTTGTTTCTACGCAAATGAATAAGAGTATTTACTTATATATTTATGTATTATAACTTATTTATACATTAATATATACATGCATATATGCATTGAAGTTATTTACTGCGCTGAAACAGTTTTGCCCTCGCTGTCCGTTGAATTGTTAATTAGGAAATTTAAACCCCTTATGTTTTTTCACTATTGTAAAATAGATTTGAGATAAGCATTGTTAATGCTTTAATTTACTGAACATTATTGATAAATTATGAATAAGATGTAATTGTCAATAATAACACAAAAAATAACTTCCTAAATTGGAGTAAAAATATCAACGGGTATTCTTATTTAAAAATAGATTGTTTTTTCTTATTCATTTCGACCACGTGTACCACGTTGGGTTTCCACTTTCTCGTGAGGTGGAGCTAAATTTCAAAACAAACACAACTAAAGCGCAGTTATTTATCATTGTGTAAAAACCATATCGCCAAATGTAAACATAAATATATCTATTACCACCTGTACTTACTACTATTATGTTAAGTGTGAGTGTGTTGGTGGAAAGGGGGGGGGGGTCGAAATGATTTAGAAAAATGCGTCATTTCTGACCATTTGACGTGTTGTGACGTCAAAAGTCACTAAGTGATTGTCGTTGTTAGATGCCATAATTCTTTATTGATGTAATTTTCCTTTGAAACATCTTCATTTTGCAATGAAAGTTATATTTATCCATTGTATCATATATGTTTGTGAATCATGAATCAAAGAAAATTTGAATTTGGAAAACATTAAGATGTTTTATCTAGAAACCCATAGATTCATATAACGGGCTAATTTGCATGTATTTTGTTTTATTTCCTCTGTAATTACAAAAATCAAATAATTTTAATTCTTTTTTGAAAATAATTTTTTAAATAAGTGTTTCATAATATATTTTATCATACTTTGTTCAATACATATCGGAAAAAATATTGGACCCCAATTTATAAGGTTTTCAATGTTTTCACTGATTTTATCCTGCTTAATCTTCTTAGAAATTCTCACATTCGAGTCCTTGTTTTAAACAAACTTACAACGTTTATAATTAAGCCATGTCAAGTTTTTTCAATGTTATGCTACCACCCAAAAGTCAAAACCTATCTTTCTATCAGAAAATAACCAACTATTCAACAGAAAAAAGCATGATTATTTAGTAATTTAGTAAGATTTTTTTATCATTATTTGAGTATTTTTTCCACACTGTAACAATAACAAACAGATAAAAATCCCAATCTTTGGCACAAATTGTTAAACAAAGCAAATTTTAAATCTTAGTACCACGTATTGTAAAATACGAAGAGTACATGACTGTACATTTTATTGGGGTATATGTATGTGGCTTTTTTTTATTTTCATGCTTCAAAACCAATCCATCGGCGGACGCTAAATATATAGAATAAACTTGAAATGGCCATATACATGAAACTTATATAAGAAAACTTTTATTTATAAAAGCTTGATGATTCTGACCAATGATACTTTAAACCTAGCTATCAAAAACCTCCTCGGACCAGGGGCTGGGAGTGGGGGGCTAACCGCGTAACCCTTCACTTTGACAAACTTGAAAGCTCTTTGCCCAGTGGTGGTTGAAATTAACACAATGTTTCATATAAGATTTCGAAGAACCTTAACGGTACAGCCGACATTAGCATATTAATTAAACCATGAAGACTAAGTTTTTATCAGAGAATTATCAGTGGAAAAATAAAGCCACATGAAGCTGAGCTCAGTAAAACTGATTAATTTTCGATAACACATTTATTTACTTTAATTTGCTTTCGATACGCAATATAAGATTAATATCTAATCTAATATTTACAAGTATATTTTTGTAATCTTTATTTCGTTACATGATACATTTGATATTGTCGATCGTCTTATGTTTACTCTTCTGTCAGAGTTTGTGTTATACTAAACATATATTTCACAGTGATAGATACATGGCAAACCCTGCATGAGATTCAACCTCGTCCCCCAATATACCCACACACGCTATTAAATATGTCCTGGAGACTTCCATATTTCCGAGTATAACTTCAGTTTGAAAGGAACATCTAAACTTTCTGTTTGAATAAAATGCATCGTTTTCTTGTGAAGGAAGTGAACATTCTATTGAATTGGCATTGCTGATATATATACACGTGAATAACACTTTTCTGAAGGGTTTCCAAGAAAAATCAATGCAATTTCACCTCAACTTTAGACGTTTGCACTTAGTTTTCTTTCTGTAGATGCATGTGTATTCTAAATTTATCAATATAAATAGTTTAACAGGAAAAACAAAAAATATTGTATAAAACAATTAGTCACGTGACATTTGCATATGCGCGCGGATCCATAAATTTTTTCCGGGGTGGGGGGGTCCGAGGGATATTTAGGTGTGCCAGGGGGATCCGAGGCATATTTTCGGTAATTTTACTATCTAAATTTAAGAAATTTGAATTTTCCAGAGGGAGACCGGACCCCCCCCCCCCCCCCCCCCACCACCACCACCACACCCCTGGTTGATGCGGTGGATAGTTTTAAATAATTTATTTATTCCTTTTCACGTGTCGTTATCAAGGTGTACGTCTTTTAGCTAAAATAGTTTCTGTATATCAGTATCAAGGTTGTGAAATAGTGGGCAGTTTCCGGTAAACACTTGATATTTCTATTCATTGCATCAGCTTTATTTAGCGCTGGGGCCAATCGTTTAAAGTTACCTCGGAGGAATGTCCTTTTATCTTATCTGTGGTTAATTCTGTCATTCGTCAAAATAAATTATCAAAGTAATATTGGATTGTTACATGTGTGCTACCGGATGCGAGAGACCCCCACCCCATCCCATTTTTTTTTTTTTTTTATAAAATTGATAAAATAAAACAAAACTTATTATCATTCCAGAGTATTTTTTTTTCAAAATGAATCGAAAAAAAATATTAA
Source organism: Magallana hongkongensis (assembly GCA_016163765.1). Taxonomy (NCBI): domain Eukaryota; kingdom Metazoa; phylum Mollusca; class Bivalvia; order Ostreida; family Ostreidae; genus Magallana; species Magallana hongkongensis. The sequence goes on from WFKH01011925.1 coordinate 39,893,702, forward strand.
TGAAGTTTGTTAATAAACGTAAAATCAGTGCATGATGATTTACATCCATCCAATACTGAAGTGGTCATAGAAAAGGCGATTTTGTTAATTTAATGGAAATTATGAAGTGATTTTTACTTCTTTTTAAAAAATAGTATGTGTTAAAATCAGGAAGTTTTTTCTTTTGCTTTTACTGGGGCCAGGGTAAGGCATTTTAATATCAACAATCGCTTTACAACTGTACTCAAAACAGATAGATATTTCATATTGTATCAATGGAAAATTACATTATGACAACTTTAATTTTCTATTTGTCATATTGGTATTTAATTTAACCCACCCAGTAAATTTAAAATGTACAAAATGACAGATATTTTTTTAACTACATGTTAAAAAGAAATGTTTCTTTGTCCACAGTTTATCATCCACATGTATCAAAGTTTGAATGAATTAGAAAGAAATAAAACTTGTATTTAGATCGGATTCATTTTATTGGGATGTATAAGAAGGCTGAATTAAATCATGGTTTATAGTAATATCCAAATATATGTTATAGTACGTACATATACAATTTACGTACATGTATCTGCCCTTTACTAGAATTTATTTAATCAAGTTGAAAAATAATTATATTTATTACAGTAAACGACATTTACAAGAAATAGTGTAAAAAAAGAAATACACGTGTGGAGACTGTATATATGTATTGGAAAAATGCGAGTTAACATTACACGTGTATCAATTAACTGTACATGCAAGTCTCACACAATGCACTCTATTTTCGACGATCTTTATGTTAAAAAATGGCTCTAAAAATGTAGAAAAACACATGATACGTTAATTATTAGAAAATTGCCTGATCGAATATTACATGTACCGTAATAAAAAAGAAAGACAACGCCCTTCGCAATGAAGTGTATTTTACTTCTGTTTTGTTTTTATTTGAATGCGTTAATTATTTGTTTATCGATTCGGAACCGCGCATTAAAATGTGTTGTTTTAAAGTTTCCTGAATTTTATTTTATCAATTTTTTTTTTCAAAGTGCACGTATTATTATATTGTAGCTCAAACTTGTAAATATTGTACATGATTGTACTTTATGTGATACAATAAGATCCAGTCAGTGACATAAGTATCTGAGCTCTATCGAAGACAAGGACGTGTGTATGGCCTATTTTGTTGGGTTTTTTTAATCACGTGAACGATGAATATGTGTAGTCTATTTGACGGTTGACAGAATCATGCATCATCTGACTGGTTAACCGCAAAGAGGGAACAAGATTGTCAGCCTTGGAGGAGACTTTTTATACCGAATAAAAATATATGTTGCGCAAGATTTCAATTAAAAACAATAGGTAGAATGTACGGTGCAACCCTTTTTTTAAGGGTATTACAGCCGATAGTTTTATCTAAATACATGTTTATTGTATATACATTTAAACACATGTAGTATAAAACGATGCGAACTTTAAAGAATGACTTTCCATTTGAAATAAAATAAAATTCCCATTTTAACTCTGTGCTTTTACTATCCTTTTCGTTTGTACACCGTACAGGTATATAAATACAGTAGGGTGGTTGTAAACATAAACTTTGTCAGTTTTCGACAAGTTAAAACAAGACTTAGCGCTTTTTCGTGTGCCCTGTAATTTCTCAGAGAATATTTATTTATTTTCAAATGGGTTGTGCACTTTTATACACAAGAAAGGATGTACACGTATAGTCAAAAAAGAACAAAGTATTCATTTGTATATTTTATCCCACATTCTGTGTCCTTACCAACTCTAGAAAGATGTTCTATAAAGAAGGTCTATGTGTATATGACGTGTATAAAATTTCTAGATGCTGTCTCCAATATTTTAAAGGATTATTTCCGACGGAAATGTCTTGGGAAGAGAATCTTTCTTGGTCAATTTTGCGATAGCATTATTTTGATAAATGCTCCAAAACGCTTAGCGAAAACAAATTTAACCAGTATGCCAAAAATCAATTGTAAATTGACTTTATTTACTTTTTAAAAAATGTTACTGATTTCGGTCTAAACATTTCATATAATAAAGGTAATACTTATTAATAAAAAAAACGGTTTTTGAAAAATATTTATAATTTTTCAATGTTACTTTATCGTTTGATATTAACAAAGTATATTCCTCTATTTCAAATGTAAATAGATCAACAAAAAACATGTGTAATATATAGTAAACTGACAGAATGCGTGTCTAATAGTAATGATCAAAGGGAAATAACTCAAAATTCAGAACAGTACATTTTTTCTCAATTTTGTATTATCCGAGCATTTAGAAATTTTATTTAGGTGCTCGATACAAATCCTTATTTATTAAAGTTTTTCAAAAATTGCATATTATACAAGCATCAATATATACTTGTAATCAAAAACAGAAACTCACGTTGTTAAACAGTATACAGCGTATACTGAGTATACATGTATACACATCTTTTTACCACATTTTTAAACGAAAAAATCAATTACACGTACTACACAGTCATGTAAAATTATTGGAGTAAAAACATTGATATTGCGTTAAAAATGTTAGCATGATGATATGGAAAATGAAATGTCAAGATAAGCTGTTCAGCAATTAGTCTATCACCAATGCGCATGCGCCAACAAATCTGTTGAACTAAAATGAGACGAATATCCTTGCATATTTTCAGCCTTTTCATTGTTTGTTTGTTTTTTTTTTTTAAATTGGTTGTTCACTCGTTGGTCTAAACCTTCTGGGTGTTACTGGATGTCCTCATGGATTAAGCGTCGTTTTCCTGATCTAAAAAGAGTCGGAGATAAAATATCCATAAAATTATGTAACGAAATTATTTAAAAGGATGTTATTTACTGCAATGAATTCTACATATTTGATAAATATATATAGATCACATACTGTTGCATGATATTTACTTATGAGATTACGTGTACACATCAATGAACATATGTCATCCATTATCCGTAATAAAAATACATTACGTTATTAATAATTCAAAAGTTTTCTATTTCAACATCGGTGACAAGCACCATCGCCGAATGAAAATAATGTTAGGTACAAATGTAATACACCCTACTAAAAAGAAAACACGTCAAAACAAACCAGAAGAAAACAAAAAAGAAACAAAACAAGCAAACAAGCAAAACTCTTGAGAAAATTTTGGTTTATGCCTTATTCTAGTTTGCAAGACAAATAAGCTTTTATTAGATGAATCCGGTTTGATCAGCCAGTGAACGAATAAATGTATCGATCTGTACAAAATGAAGAATCAATCGCGCGTTTGCTACGATTCATGAGTATTAAAAGCACAAATCAAACGGTTATTTTTTTTTTAAAATGTTACCTATAGAAACAATTAAAAGTTTCAGTTCTAAGATTTTCAATCTGAAAATCAAGAGATTATTTCGTTCGTATCTATACATTATACATATATGGGAACCGGTACTTGTATGTAGATGCAGATTTTAATTTGTTTTGTAGGACTGTCCTCACAACAAATCGGCGTTTTACAGGACTGACAGTTACGTCTGTATTAAAAACTATATACTTGTCAATGAAAATAACTTTGTTTTTTCTTCGAATCTGTGAAATTTGGAAAATGTTTTGTATCATAGTAGGAAGAAATTTCTACCTACGTGTATAAAGAGAAATATTTATATAGTCGAGATCTTCATTTCCACCATGCAAAGGGTCATCTTCACTAGCCAAGGGTTTCTGATCCGCACCACTCCTCACGAACCCAAGGGTTCATGAGGAGCGGTGCGGATCAGAAACCCTTGGCTAGCGAAGATGACAAAGGGTGTTTGTACATGTGTACATACAAACTGTCTATATGTCCAAAACAACAAGAGTGTATGTACACACGTTTTCATTTGTCCAATAAAATAATATATAATGATTTATTATAATTTCAATGATATAATTGCATTATGAAATGGAAATCCGATGTGACGTGCTTTCCTAGGACTAATTGCAAACACTATTTGTTAACACGTTAACACGTTACCTGGACCAGGTGTGCTAGGTTTCCGGATGGTGATCAGTGGGATCGTCAGGTCCCGTTCCGGTTTTTTGTCCACTCCGTTCGCTTCCGGTAACACTCTCTTTTGCTGGGTGGGCGTGTCCAGTTCTAGAGGCTTTTCCACTAGTAACATAAATTGCAAATAAGTTTACTGTTCATCTGAGAAAACAGTTACCCGTATAATAAAGGCACCCAACAATATAGCCGCCGTAAATATGTCCTATGCATTTGATGCATGCTTCTTTTTTCAGTCTACTCACAGGAGTGGTCAGTGTGTCCCTTCTCGTCCGGAGAGTACACGAAGCCCAGCACTTCCTCGTCATCGTTATCCGGGGAGGGGCTCCCCGCGGGGGATACGCCGCCCTCCTCGTAAACTACAAAGCAGAAAATATTAGCACAGTTTACTCACGAGCTCCAGCTGAAAATAAACGAGTTACTGTAACAGTTCCTGTATATAACCTTTGAAAACAAGCTTTTGTATGATGGGTCATTCTGAAATATTCTTTATTATGAAACAAATTAGGTTAAAAATGAAGGTCGTCTAAAAGTTTCCTCCTTGATAGGATGATTTTTTTTCAGTTATCCGACAAGGACAAAGTAACAGAGATTTGTATATACAGGCGCGAATCCAGAAAAATTTTCCAGGGAGGGGGGTCGGAACTCAAAGATAATTTTGTTTTCCTTTGGGGGGAGAGAGGGGAGGTCCGAGGCCTTTTTACGGGAATTTGGAATTTTACCTTGAGGATTTAACAAATTTAAATTTTCCAGGGGGGTCCGACCCCCCACCCCCCCCCCCCCACTAGATCTGTGTATGATATATCAAACACCCCCTATATTTACTCAACAATTAGATAATTGGTATCTCAGACAGATCTGTGTTTATTTCTGCCTTAATAAATCACAGTGTTACATACGTACCTATTTTATCCTTTTTCTTTTTTATCCATATGAGTTTCCCCTCGTGGATCCCCGGCCTCCTCTGACAGCAGCAGCAGTAGAGGAGCATACATAGTGTGATTCCCACCGCGCACACGACCACAATCGTCACCGCGACGGTCCTGTACAAAAAAAAAAATTAACTCAAATATAATTAATCTTATACATTACATAACTGCCATGTGCACACAGGACATCAGGTCATTTGAAAGATTGTATTTGGAATTTAAAATATTAATCACAAAGCAAACGCAGCCGATTAAATTTTATCTTATTTGACGTTTCTACCACATCAGGACATGAAGACACTTGAAAGGTTGAAATAATATCTTTACGTAAACTACCCCACCAAATTTAAAACCTCCCACCAAATTTAAAATCTATATTAAAAAGTTCTCGTGAACGCTCCATCCAATTATTAACTACACTGTAGTATCCTTTACTAACTTAAATTTCTGTCTAAAGTTGAAATAATTTGTCGTGTGATAATTTTAAACTCTAGATTGAAAATAAGTTAACACACTTGCATTAGTATTCAAAATTAATAAAGTACAAATGTATCTTTTCAACATAATACATAGCCTCCTAAATGGAGCTTTTTGATAAGAGACGATCTAATCTATGAACTTATTTTTTCATAACGTTATTCACAAAAACCTTTAAGTTTACCATAGTATTTCTAAAAAGTTTTATTGGTTGATATGATTTATGAAAATTATATTATCCTATCAAACTTTAACTGAAAATTTTGCAATCATAAAGTGTACAATCAGAAAAAAAATATAAAGATCAAGCCTTACACTGAGTTGTCACTCTTATCACTTTTTGGAACCACTTGAGGCATACAGCAGGTGTTGTTGCAGCATCTGGTTAACTTCCGCTCCAAAGCCGGAAGTGGGCATGTAAAGTTGGTGAAAACGGTTCCATTAACATCGACCCCAGGCTCATTGTAGCACAGAGTGGGTTCTGAAAATATTTTTTATAGGATTGTGGTATATTTTCTGACCCATGAAAGGAAAATTCGTAATAATAAAAAAGTTCTTCACAATGCGATGATCGAAGAAGGTTTTGACCTTTTAGCAATGTTGTTGACACAGGGAATTAATACTTATACACGTATAGTTTTGGTTAATATGATAAAGTGGGTGAAATAAGGATAGGTGGTAGTTGCCTTGTTGCATTAATGTTGAATGTAAATTGAAAAGCAACGATTTATTCGATCAGATAATTTAATTTGTTTATCTTGGAAAACATTTTATTTGCTCACACATGTCGATTTTCTTTTTATGGGTAAAGATATATAACAGAAAAAGTGACGTATTCAATACATGTATACATATATACGATAATTCGACCAAATATATGCCAAAGAAAAATAGGGTGAAAACCAGACTTTTAAATTTTAAAAATCTTTAGATACCAGGGGTAATCGTTCTTTAATATGAAATCATTTTTTAATGAAGCAGACTTAAATAAATAGTGAAACATTTTGTGATATTGTTTGACATTTTTCAGATTTTTAGTTTCTAGACTGACTTATGAACCCATCCATTCGCAACCAACCACAGCGTTTGTTACATTGTAATTGGTAAATATACGAATCACTAAAACCAAGCAGCTTGATTCTTTTGAATGGGCCTAAGCATACAAAGAATAATAAAACCTCAATCGAAGTGGAGTTTTAAGATTTTAAAGCAATACTCCGTTTTGTTCTTTTTAATGAATCAAACATCTGCAATTGTTAGAGCGGCTGTGTAAACAAGTGAAAATTAATGGAAAGTGAAAAAACACCTGCTTACTTTCCTAATGTAGACCTATCGATGAATAGGTATATTTCTGGTCCAAGCTATTGAAGCATGAATTAAGCCATGAAAGTGTAGCAGCTGCATCGTACTGTATGTACATGTACTTGTGAATCAAAGCTGCATGGTCTGATTTTATAAGAAATATATAAAAAAAATTTTTTTTTTAATTTCTTGCACACCTTTATCAATCGTGAGGTATTTAAAGCTGTATCTATTAGAAATTTCAAGACTTTATGTGGTCAAAGATAACGGAGTTTAAAAAAGAATAATAAGATGGGTGATTATATAATTGAAAAAAAAGATGTCCATGCATGTACATGTACAAGTGTACAGTTTCTATAGTCTTCTTATCCCGGTTTGGTTTTGCTTGAAGACCATTTAAAGCAATTGCATTGAAGACAAATTGAACTTTCTCAGGGTGTACTATGTTAGGAAAATCCTCATGTTACCAAAAGTTATTTTTTGTTTACAAAAATGTAACATCTTTACGAAATAAACATCTATTTATTTAGCATGGCCGAACATAATTCATGCTTTATACTACAAATCGAAGCATGCAACTGTAAATATTTTGAAAACGAAAATGACGTGATGACATTAAACTTCTATAATGGTTTTATATCCGTTTTTTGTATCTAATTTGAAAAACTTAAATACAATGTATATTATGGATATATTAACGTATACTCAAATATTTGTAACTCAATATCTGAACTACAGTATACATGGAGATTTTTCAGGGAAGTTTTCGCTAAAAGTGAATTTAGATCTTAAAAATTGTAAGTGTGTGTTTATGATAACTGTGTAAGAGAACATTATATTATAATTTCGAATTTCTCATCATTCAGTAAAATGTAACTTTAAGCTGCCATCGTGTCTTATACACATATACCTTCAGAAGAATTTACAGACACGACATGTATCTAATTAACAGTGGGTTATTACCATACCAGCTGCCGTACTTTGTCCGAAACTTAGACGGGCACTTAGTACAATCACCCCCTCTTATACTAACACAGCACGGCTAATATAAACTTACTCCATCCCCAGCCGTGCCAATTGACAAAGCTATTAACTGCTGCATGCAATAAAAGATATTCGTCCCTGAAACCTGTCGTATTCTCGCATTGTAATGATTAATATGTCTGTTTATAAGGAGCAGTTTAATTAGAATTGTCACTGTGGTCATATATTGTCTATCCACCGGTACGTTGCAACACATTCGGCAGTAACTACAGGGTGGTATTATTGCAGGCTTATAAACAAACCCCATCATTTTTCGGTGCCATCGTTTTGCATGAAGTGTTCTATGCACAGAATCGACGTTTGTTAGAATTCTTTTTGTTTTTTCCTGCAGACATTTTAAGTAGCCATTTCAAGAGAGGTTTGGAACTTCATTATGACAACATAAGTTTCTGTTACAAAATTTTGAGAGCCAATCATACATAGCGTCAAAACAAAGCTATAACATGTTTTCTTGTATAAGAAAAGCATTATCCTTGACAGAAATTGTAATTATGTCTAATGAATATAAATATGTGGAATGTTAAGTACAACCTTGAAAAAAGACAATTTTGATTTATATAAAAGCAATATAAAATTGACTTTCTTTCTAATAATTGTAAACTTGTATGCCTTCTTGACCCAAACTTAGAAAAATACATTATCTATCTATAATCTATCTATAAAATTTTTCTCTTGGATTTTGTATATATAGTTACGTTTTATTTCAAACGAACTAGGAATTCTATTTCTATATGTGCCCTTACATGTACTCAAGGTCATTTACTTGCGTATCTTAAAAAAAAAAAAAAAATAGAACTACGCTTTAATGCTACATTCTAGAAAAAAAATCACGGCAACCCAGAAAGGAGGGTGGGGGGAAAGGGGTACATCTTATATTCAAATACATGTACCCTATAGTAATTATTTATAGCAATATCAATATATTCATACATGGATTGGTGAGGACTTAGTATAGTTTTCGCTCGTCATGAACTTCTAGCATGATGGACTTCATCTACATCAGATCTATAATATGTATCCCAAGTTAGTCTATAAGACAAACTTTGGTCCCTCTAAGTTTTACTACCCCCCCCCCTTTTTTTTTTGTCGACGTTTACAAACCTGCATTTGGGTGGGCCTCCTTAAACTCTTTGTACCCGTAGATTGAGTTGGTATTTCCCGGGCTTGCTTCCGAGGACGAGATCCCACGCTCACCAAGAACAATGGTCAAGAAAACGATACCTTTAAAACATATCATATTGTAATGTGTGACGAACTCATGGTAGAACAGTTGCACACTATCGTATTTTGAATTTCACGGTGTTATTTGCAATACTACACACATGGACGTGCACAAAATATAAGCACACGCGCAGATACGACTTTAGCTGTAACATGTAATACCCTCATTCAATTCATCAGACTTGAAACCAAAGCATTATATTTCATTTGATTGGACAATCTTTTCGAAAAAAAACGGCGAGGTTTTTTGTCTGCAATATTTTCCAAGTTCTTCCCTCTGGTTGATAAAATATTCAGCCTGGGGATGTCGTTTGGGAATTGCCTAGTAAATGGAAGAGGGCTGTTTCAGAAAGGCCAGCACGTTTATGAATCGATCGTAAAAGAGGTAATATAGTATCAGTTTTATTTATTACGCGGAATCTGTACAGATTATCAGCAAAACAGTGCGCGAAATAAAAAATAGGTCATCTCTGAGAGTCATGATGTCACAAGCTACCCCGACCTGATCAATAACCCATGGGATTATCAGAATGTCTGCTCCCAAGCCTAAAGATTACACCGCTTTATTATATCATTGCAGCATCTGCATGTAACAGTTTATCGTCTGCATTATCTAAGAATCGAAGTTAATTTCGCCCTGCGAAGCTTCTAGAAAAAGAAAGCCGTGCTGCAAAAGCAATTTACCAATGACATGAAAAAACGCTTTAACATTTCTATGTTGTGTCGCCGAAAATTAAATATCTATCGATTATTGAAAAAAAAAATAACTCGCTGAATCTTTTCATTGCAGAAATCATCATTAAAATACATATGAGCGCTATTTAGAATGAAATACATAACTTTACCTATTGCATAGAGCACGCTTAAAAATCCTGAGCCATTCATGGCTCCTGTACATTTCACAAACGCAATTGGTGTTTCCTCTTTAGAACCATCACACACGCTCCAGTGCTATTGTTCTCTGATCAATATTGTATGCAGTAAATGATGCGTAATGTGGTGGCTCTGCGTTGAGGCGGGATGAGTCGGACGACGCTATAGAAAGGCAATCCAGCGCCGCTTGTACAAAAATCCAATAACAGACCCTTATCTCTCGTTTTAGAAATTATTCCGTTTCAGTTTCAATTATTCAGGAATGTGTTAAAATGAATTGCCTTGACATTCAAGACGGTTTTCATTGTTTAGCTTGGGACAGCGCCATAAAAATAGCACACAGTGTTAGGCGTTCCGCAACGTTGATTTCATTGTCCGCGCACTGACTCATCTTGTCTGTAAACATATCATGTTGCCTTTTGAAAGAAAACGAATTCTCTTTGATTTGCTCTTTTAACGTTTGTTTTAATTTTTTTAAAATTTACTTCGGAACCAATCCAATGTTCTGAACGCGACGTTTATTTCGTTGCATGCTCGAGTTATTTTGTAGGGAAAGAAGAATTATCAAAACTGCACAGATTAAAAATTAAAAGCACGAATTAGCAATTGTTTTTACTCGTACATGTATATGCACTTTTTTGCAGTAAAAAAAACTCTTATCTTAGAAATCAATCAAAGTAGATTAGATAATGTCTAAAATTGGAGAGAATCTGGGCGATGTAGAATGCAGCAAAGAAAAGTAACTGATAAACAGCGAGTCGTTCGCGAAAGCTGGAGTTATTTCCCTTTTCATTCATGATCTGTCATTTTAAAAAAGTATATTCAGGTTGATATATACCAAATATTGATTTTATCTTAAACATATAACAAAAATAAAGTTGGAAGTTATGCAATATATGCATGTATCCTTTAATTTTATTGCAAAACTTAAATGTATATCAGGGACGCATATGACTGTGTAATTTATGTATCAAAGTTATTTTAAAAATGCAATATGAGCTGTAGCCTATTTTTGAGAATTTTGTTTTGTTGCAAAAACCTGCTTTTGTGATAATTCTTCATGTAACTTAACCTTTATGATACATAAGTTTAAATAAATCATTCCATTTTATCAGAAATTTTTTTTTTCTACAAAGGGATACTTAGCAAAGCAATTTTTGTACGGGACGACGATAATGTAGTTTTGCTTCAATCAGGGACTCTAAAATATTTTTTTCCACAAAATATGATTAACAGAACTTTATAACTCACAGTCCTTATTCTCATTTTAGTTGTAAATTACATGTATAACAATTTTACAATAAAATTTTAGACGTGAAAATTGTAGCTTATAATGCTTTAACTTTCGTAAATGTGCAAGTATACATGTAGCATTTTAAAAAAGATTACCGTCTTTAGAACAACCTCCGTCTTCGTAAGTCAAGGGTTTCTGATCCGCACCTTGTGGGGAGCGGAGTTGACCGAAAACCCTTGGCTAGCGAAGATGAACAAACTATAGACAGCAGTATTAATTGTGCCTTTTTAAACATGCATGCCTAAAATTGAAAAATCGTAATAAATTAGATATGAAACCTCACATGTTTATGAGCTGAGAATATCACTTTTTTTTCAAATAAAAATGAAAACAACTTTTGTTTTACAGATATTAGCCTTACCATATCAAATCACGTTAATTATATTTATAATAGTGTTTTCATAAAAAACAAAAGGAAATACGCAATCTTTAGTAGATAATACAGAATGTTGTTTTCAACTAGTTCTACTGAAAAATTAAAGCGTAAATTTTATTCATAGCAATTTTATCATGTTTCCTTTCTCTATTTTTTTTTTAAAGATAGAAAATTATGGAATATTGTTACCAGAAATTACATCATCAGCAAATTATCTTCCTTGCGCCGAACACCACATTAACCAATGAAATAAATTAAATAAATGTAAATTTCCACATTATGTATTTTTTCCAATCACAATGGAGATGAAGTGCGCAACCCGAAGATTGTAAATTATTTCAACTCTGTATACCGGCTTCCAAGGAAGACGGTATTGAGCATAAGTACAGTCAAATATCGTCGCTAGTGCACGTGGGGAAGCTAGGCCGTTGTTACAAAATTTACATGTAAATGCATCGAACCAACTTTCATACTCATTACTACAAAAACAATTTGCGGATTTTTCTAAAATCAGAACATACAATATACATGTCGCTATCACGGACTTAATTTTATATAAACATTAGCTACATATTGTACATGTAAACTACTAATATGACACAGATCGGTCAGTAATTAATGACTTATCTCTACATGTTGTACATGCAAACAATTTTAAAAAATGCTTTTGCCAATGGGCCCTTTATATTAAATTTTTCAAAATGTAAATTTTTTTCTTCAGAAATTACGATTACGAAAATGTAGTCATGTTAATTCACCTTATAAGATAAAAAAAAATCACAACATTTAAGCAAATGTTCTATTCATGGTATACTAATTTTAAACTTAATCTTTCACTGTAGTGACTAAGTTGCTATCACTGCATGTTGCTCTACATATTGTTATTGGCACAGTTGAATGCCGAAATATGTAGTGCTGATGATGCAGATTTCGCGCGCATTGTTGCCGCTAAGGTTGTTGTTTCAAAGAAACTTTGAAACCCAGTATTCATATATGCCAAAAGCATAATTAATAATTTTTTTCTCTCTGACATGGCAAAACGTGTTATAAATATAAGGTTAGAAAATTAATTCAAGAAACATTTTGGTTTTTAGCTATGCGGCAGACTAAATTGTTGTTCTTATTGGAAATTTACAAAAAAAATTATTACAATTGTAATTGAAATATAGTGGAAGCAAGTTTAAACAAAATATTTTTTTTTTACATTTTTGAAACAGAGAGTAAATCGTTGAACAAGCATTCATTGCATTGGCTTCAACCTACTGGCGCCCCCTACCCCCTCCCCTATACACCCACACAGACACAACTTATAACTGTGTTAATTAATCCAAATATTCTTATAGTTACAGTTTATTAGACTGTAATTCAAAGAAAAGTCATTAATCATGAATTACTATTCAGTGAAATGACACAATTATATGTAGTATATCCGTTTTCTAATAGTATTTATTTTTATATTTTGGCTTAATTTCAATGGGATTGCATGTACATGCACAGGCATATGTATCAATGTCGTGTTTTATGACAGCAACGTTCTCTCTCTCTCTCTCTCTCTCTCTCTCTCTCAGAAAGATAGATTCAAGCCATATGTACAGGCACATGTATCAATGTAGTGTTTTATGACAGCACAACATCTCTCTCTCTCTCTCTCTCTCTCTCTCTCTCTCTCTCTCTCTCTGAGAGAAAGATTTTAGCCATTTCTATGCTAGGGAAACCCCTTTCAATCTATTCGACATACTTCCGAGTAGGCGCTGTCGCAGACCTTCGCAGAACAATCTGTAGAATAAACCATCAACAAAGATTCGCAATCACAAGGCCGAATAATCCCACCACACAATAAAAACGTCAAACAGTGATTTAAAAAGTATAAACTACAGTAAATACTTGGCAGACTTCTCACGGATCTACTTCAAAACGCTGTGTGTAATCTCTTATTCCTGATAACTGAAGGTAAATTTACCTTTAATATAAGGGTCAACAATGCAACGTACATAAAAAGCTCGTGCTACTGGCAAATATCTGCTATAGATCGGAGCTGTAACCTCCACCACGCATGCGTACTCTCACACTTGCCAACGTACAAGCCGATTATCAATTTTAATCCAGTAGTAAAAAAAATCCCCTAATATTTGTCTCCTTACCAAATGCATGGCATGTGCTTTTATTGAAACCTTGGCAATGTACATTCACCTTAACGTTATACGATGCGAAAGGTGCGCCTGCCAAATCGAAAACCTATATTGTTAATATAAACTCATTTTTACATACATCTTGAGTGAAGTGTTAAATTTTTCCGTGTTGATGTGTAACAAGGATTTAAAATGAAACGTATGTTAAACAAGAGAATTGGCGCGTTTCTGGAGCATTCTGGTACGTAAAGATCGATCCGAATTTCGTGAAATAAAAACATGGAGGTTGAAACCAATAAAAGCATGGATACAGCGATTGGAATGAAACTTGTAAACAAGGCTGGAAGCACACCGTTTCAGAAAAGAATCGCTTCCATTGCTTTCAAATCTGGAGATGACGTTACGGATTGGATGAACGCTGGCAATAGGGCTACTGCCAGCATCAAAACACCGAAGTATGGACTGCGCCGCCGCCCACCCAAACTTCCGTCCCCGCTTGTTCGAATCCCAGCCAGCAGCATCAGCGACACGCCCACAACGATGACGTCAGACTCTATATCTCGTTCTACATACGTAACGCTTCGGGGATCTAGTATAACGCCGTACGCGTACTTGAATTCCGAGACATCTCGGACAAAGTCGACCAATAATGCGTCCGATGAGGCGGTGTTGAGAAAGGATTCTACAAATACAGACAAATCCCCGAGGGTAGGCTTGAGCCAGAAGGAGGTTCTTGGTCCTATCAAACGCAATGGGAATCATCCCTCTCTTAAAGCGCATTCTTCTATGGAAAGGAATTCTAACGGTTCTCTGGAAATTGCCAAAGTCAGCGAATCTGCTCCACTGCATAGATCGGAGTCCAAGAAAAGCTTATTGCATCCAACGGTATGTATCTAATTTAGATTTTTATCAGTTCATACAATTTTGATTGTTATACATAAGGGACATACATACACCATATAAGGAAAAAGAAGTGAAATTTGACTCGTCAGCATAATTAGAAAAGGCACCTATAAATTATCAGTACGGTCTAAAGTAAATAAAGTTGTAACATTGGAATATCTATTGAATGCTACTGTCGAAGGTCAACAAGTGTATCGAACAACGGCGTTCAAAATAATCCAATTCACTAGTCACAGTCCCCCAATCGAAATCAATAGGTGTTGATAAATAACACAGGTAATATATCTGGTCCGCATTGATAAAAACGAAATAGACATGCTTAATCTCCTAGGGGTTTCTATACGTAATCCCCCGCTCTCCCGCTGGGGTTCTTTTTACGGCACCACTGCGTTGTGTGTGGCTGGCCCAGGAACTACAAGTCTGTCAACAAAAGAGGACAGATTGATTCAATTAATTCCTCTTCGATAATGGGATCATTGTTGACAAATATAATGTACAAACGAATGACTTTCTTTAATATGGAATCGATTGTCAGGGTTTAAATAGCTGTATACACAGATCGAGACACTATAATTTCTTTTATATGGCGTAATGATAACAGTGGCAAAGGATTCTCATAATGTTGTAAACTTCTGTCTTGTTGGATTCAATGGGAATGTTTCGACCCTTAGTGTAGTGATTTTTGATAATGTGTTTTGACGCATTGCCAAGGTCCTTTTTAAGGCTACTTAGGTCTTGAACATGTAACACAGCACTTCTGTAAATCAACATACATTCCTTAAAAATTCTTCGTGATATCCTCCTTTTAGATCATTTTTTCTAGGGAATGGACCGGGGTTGGGGGGGGGGGGGTAAGGGTGGAAGGGTTGTTCAATGATTATCTTGGAAAACCAGCCATAGCTACTTCATGTATATGCTTTTGATATCGCAAATTTTAAACTGACTTTGTAACTTTGTAATACGTCCCAAAGTACATGTATGACAACCGAACACAAATTGCTATTTAGTCATGGCGTCTGTTGTGCAATGAAAATTAAATGGGTGGACTCTAGACCAACCATACTGAAAGCTTAGTCCACTTTTAAGTACTTAGTCTCTTTCAAAGTGAATCGAATTTGCTCTTTTTGTTTATGGCTGGAGTCGGGATTAGCATAATGACCCGACGATACGGTATCTGTGTTAATGTGTCATTACGGGAGAGTCTAGAAGTGAAATATATTCAAGTATTGCTAGTCTACATGTACATGGCTTGCTTAGATTCGAATTATTATTTATAAGTTCGGATAAGTCATGATTCTGAAACTATAATATAATATTTTACAATTATTTATAATTAACGCGTGCCCATGTTTTTACATACACGCATCAGAAATACCGGTAAGCTGAAACATGTACAGAAATATAATTATATGCCATTGACCGAAAATAAAGAAATTCATAGAAAAAGAATCAAAAATCAAATCTTATTAAACACGTTTAAGACCATGTTTCAGTAGGTTCTTTTATAGATAATTACGGGGTTGCCATTAATATAGTGCATGGTCTCGACTGTATATGTTGCCAATAATATGACAGCTCTTAGAGCTAATGTGTCTAATCTTTGGTCCACATTAAATTGCAATTAACAGTTATTCAATTAGCTTTTAATTAATTAGAGTTGATCGCGAAGAACAGAGCTTATGTAATGTATGGCATGGAACTGAGCATGGAACTGTTGCCTAGCCTTTTTATTACTTTGAAATCTAAAGTATTCCTTTTCTAACTGCATACTCTGAAATGGCAGAATTCAAGGCTGTTTTCACAGGTGAGAAATATTAGAATTCTTTACAGTGATTTAAATTTAACATATTGGACGTTCTTTGTTGTCACATGAAGAGCTGTTTTGAATTGTGTAATATAGCAATATCGTAAATTGTTGCAATTAAACGAACAACTTTGACCTTAACATTCAAAAGCTAAAATGAGTTTTCTTCATTTCCATTAAAAACTGGACAACATTATAAAAGTAATTATAACGTTGGTTTAATTTGGCTTGATAGGCGTAAGGGTAGACCTAAAGAAATTGTCAAGTACACCTTATGCAATTTGCCAATAATTCAGACCTTCTGAATATTTCGATAAGATTTTCATATATAACTTTTTTAATTCAAAAGACACGATGTTTAAATTCGAAATGGGAAATCTTTCAGTAACTTTTAAACTTAATATGAGAATCAATAAAATATACAACGATTTACAAATATACATGTATTATTAGAGTATCCAGAGATACCGCAGGCTCACACTTTTCCACGTAAATTCATGACCCTTAACCAACGAACGTTGTCGTTCCAACAGCAAGAGCAGTCTCATTTAGTAACGATCACATACCAGTGAAAACACATTCATTAATGTACATGTATTATAGTGTATCCTTGAAAAGTGTTTGCTTTTTGCGACTTGTCTTGGCTAAGATATTGGATCTTGCCTTTTTTGCATAATTCATGCAGAGTCGCATGTATATTGGATAAACACTCATCGATTGATCTGTTTTGAAAGATTAGCAGGCCATCAACAGATACCAAAGTCACAAATAGGGCTCTAAGAAGTTTGTAGACAGCTTTTAAAAAAAATCGGTTTTCGATCTTTTAACAATGTTATTGCTGTCGCTAGCCTCCAGGTAGAAGGGCTGTTTTCTCTTATATAGTGCATTTATCTTGCGATGATCCACAAAAGGCACAGCTAAGGAACGTAGCTTTAAACCAGTCTCATGTTGCAATAACTTAAGTGTCACAAAAACGGGTCTAAATTCGTTTAAGAAATTAAAATTCGATGTCTCAAAAAGGGCTTTAAATGAAGTCTGAATTGAGTCCATTTGCTGATTTCTTCTGTAATAGGACGGAGTTGCTACATGGGATTTTAATATGTTGACACTCCTATCAAGGATATGAAATATAGGTATTCGGGGATAGAAAAAAAACCCCAAAAAGTGAACTCCAATGATTAGTGTTGGGTTATAAATCATTATGGATGCTAAGGAGGCATTTTTAGTAGTGGAAAGTACTAAAGCAGTGTTATACGACTCCCCTGCGCGATGCCCGGAGTGTGTGTTACAGAAATCCCAAAGTATGTTCCCGGATCTACCCTCCCGACACAACCCTCTCCTGACTACGCCTGGATCCAAGGTATAAATATTCTCTTGTGTTAACTCCAGGCCTTAGAATTCTTAATACTGTACTTTGCTGAATTAGCTGAAAACTTTATGTAGGCCGATATTAAAGTGACGGAATTCACTTGTTTCGTCAAATCTTTTTCAAAATTACCATGGCGTTTGATTCGATATGTAAAACAATTTCCATTATCATAGATACAGGCATTTCTTTAAAGATGTTGTCACGGTTAGTTGTTGTTAAACGTATAATTTCAAATCTCGGAATATTCGTCAACAGGTGAAAAATCAACAAAATTAAACTTAATTTTAGAGAAGAAAAAATACATCGCTGCCTGTTAAAAATGAATCGAATATAAGTTACTGTAGAACAATAGGCAGTGCATCTGTTTATTAATAGTATTCATTATATGACTTCACCTTTATTCTAAAAAGAACCCCTTAATTCATAAGATGGTTAGCTTTCAAGACCTAAAAGCAGGTTAATTTTGTACTGAAGAACTTAGCAGGGGATGTTTAAATCTGTCTATCATTTTCACCCTTCATCGAATGTCATCTGAAATTCATTTCATGCTTTGTTAGTCATGACAAGAAATATTTTTAAAAAGTGTTTTTAAATTTACATAGTGGTTTAGTTTAAGATTTAAAAATCAGAAGATGTTGCTTGGAGCTATTTATGTACGGATTCCATCACTTTATGGATACCTCGTTTTATTTTCCTTTTTCAGTTTAAACACTCAATTTTATAGGAAGACCCTCGATAAATGGCCAGGGTGTCAAAAAAGCCTTTTTTGTACGGTTCCCATTTTTTTATGGCTGCCTCGTTTTGTTTTTCTTTTTCAGTTTAAACACTCAATCTTATAGGAAGACCCACGATAAACGACCACAGTGTCAAAAAGCCTTTTGAAATCGATCGAAAGCTACCCGTTAAGATCCTGCTACGATTACACACATATATAAAACGACAGCTTTATTTTTTCTGATTGCGAATACCTTTATCTCTTAGATAAAAGCACTAAATCTTTTTCGATCGGGACAGTTTTGGCAAGCATTGGAAAATACCAACTGAAAGGGTTAGCGCCTAGGACCCGAGCAAAAGAACGACTTTTTGGTCTTCTTGTTTGATGCGTTCCGTCACCAAGGCACCAATGCTTTTTTGATCCAGAAGTATTAATTCCGTTTAACAAGGACAGTTTGTCATCCGCGTTACGTGACAGATCATCCCCCCCTCCTCCCTTTTGAAATGTTTACTTTTATTGGTTCTCGCATGGGCAGATCCAAAAAGTTTTCCCTTTTGGAGGAAGGGGGTCCGTAGGATGATTTCTTTTTTTTTTGGGGGGGGGGGGGGGGGGGGTGGGGGGCCCGGATCCTTTCTTCCCCCCCCCCCCCCACCGATCCTCTAGATCCGCGCACGATCCGAAAGAGTTTCGATGATTAAAAACGAGGTTTTTGTATGAAGATTAATCGGGTGGGAATGGGAATAAGTGAAAGGAAAAAAGGGTGTAAAAACTAGAATAAGAACCATTGAAGATATACCACATATCTATATGTACGTTGTTTTTTAAATAATATACAATACAAGATTTTCAATCTGTCATTAATAAGGGTAAGTTAAATTAATCATAATCAAGGATATTATTCGCTTTTTTATCTCTTATTAAATTGGTAAAAAGAAGAAAAAAAGAAACAGTAATGCTAATTCAAAACTCGAATGGACGGTCGAAATGGCAAATCAGTGTTAAAATTTTCAGCAAACATACATGAAAGAAAAAATATTCAATAGTATTGTAGTAAAATTCTCAAACGCAAGAAGGTTCGTAAATTCAATACATTACAAACATCGTAAAAGGTAAAAACGGAATTTTGATCAATAATTTTCTCTTTGATGTTAACTTCTGATGTTTATATACATGGCGAGTATCAATATATTTTAAACCATTGATACATGAATAATCTATTACCGGAAGATTTACTAAAGGTACGGGACATGTGTTCTCGAAGTGATCAAAAATTATATATGTTTTTCTGCATTGAAGATTAGATTGTAATATCACATATTTTCCTTTGTATTTAGTTGATTAACTTATGATGCAAGGGTTCCTTATTAGATTGTTTATGTTTAACATGCCAATTACATAAGTAAATTGATAATTCTTGTTCAAATTCCTAAAACAATATAGTCTATGTTAATCATTTTACTGACCGAAGCATGATGAAACAGGAATAAACTTTGTCATATAAATTACCTATGTACATGTGCTTGTGGTTGAACATTAATAATTTTGAGATCTCTCTCTCTCTCTCTCTCTCTCTCTCTCTCTCTCTCTCTCTCTCTCTCTC